>JAWRVF010000033.1:167500-767500 GCA_036785485.1 Physcomitrellopsis africana
CATATCATTCATATTTGATCAACTTTAGGTAGAACAGAAGAAAACAAAGATGAAAGCATGACTCTGAAAGACCAATTGAAAGATCCAGAGCGCATTCATTATTATCATGACTATTTACAAAACTTGCTTTGGGCACAAAGGTGAGGGTATTCAAATTTTTTTTCTATTGTTTTTCTTAATTAGTGAATCATTTTTTTATTCTAAATATAAGTTTGTTATATATATATATATATATATATATATATATATAATTGAACATATTTTGTTGTTGTTGTTGTTGTTGTTGTTGTTGTTTTTTTTTTTTTTTTTCTTAACAATTTATCAATTTTGGTATAGGAATGGCTCGGACATACGTGGTTATTTTGCTTGGTCATTGATGGATAACTACGAGTGGGCAGCTGGTTATACTGTCCGGTTTGGAATCTACTATGTAGACTACAAAAACAATTTGGCTAGATATCCTAAAGATTCTGCATTTTGGTTCCAACATATTCTTAAGAAGGATTAACTTATTAAAAAATAGGTAATTCGGAGTTGTAGTACCTGTTGTAATACAACTACTATAATGTGGTAACTCATTGGTCATAATTCTAATAAACAAGTGAAATTAATCTGACCTATTAATACAAACTATTATTTATACTATGAATTTGATTATTTTTATTGACACATTTTATTACCATGTTTGATTAAATTACATATGTATTAAGTGATAATAACTAGTATAATTTGATTGATTAATATATGTGTGTGTATATATAATCAAAATAAAATCATTTGTTCCATAAGTGTACTATTTAATGCAGATGATTGATGCACATCAAAATTTTATTATGTCACATGCATTGTTACTAAAAACATATAAAACAAACAGATAGTCTCAATTTTGAATTTACTTTTTGCATGTTAGTGTTAGTATATGCCTTATGCATTAATCTGAAATGTATTATTAAAGTTGAATAATCTTTTTAAAAATATATATATAGAGAGAGAGAAAAGGCACCACATATGTTAACAATGTTTTAAATCGTACTTTGTTTTATTTTGTTATGATTGATTTGCTTTAAAAGTGGCATTATAGATATGAGTGGCAAGACTTCAGATACAAACTTGAATGCAATTTTTAAAAATCTTGTACAGATGTAAACAAGATTGATTCAGCTTCTACAGAAAATGCTCTTTGTATATATAAAGAATTGCACAAAATGTTTTTATGTGCATGTGTGTATGTGTGTGTATGTATGTATATATATAGATATATCTTGAAAAATGTTTTCTAAATATAAGTTTGTATGTCCATGTGTCATTAAGATCAGGTATACAGTTAATACAAAAGCTCTTGTAGTAACAAGCCAACATGCTTGAGTAACATAATCATCCAACAATCAGGCACTTTTGATTGGAATTCAGACATTTGCATGACAATTTTATCACAACATTTTAGTGCAAGTCCAAAATGTTTTAGACCATAGTATATATGTATAAAAAAAATACTAATACAATAGCAAGTTTTTTCTACAAATATAATAATAATATTAAACTGTTTTTTTAATTTTAGGTTGATGTAGGTAGATAGCAGTTTAGATTAACTTATTATTCCAAATCTGTTGACAATGGTACTACAGGAAGTTAAAAATAAAATGGCTTTTTAACATCTATCATACATTTAATATTAGAAAGCAAGCACAGATATTAACACACTGTACTAAATATAATTATACAAAGGTGTATCCCAAGTTATTAGGATTGTGAAACAGTAGCAAAACCACAACTATAAAGCACACATAGTCAACTATACACGCACTTACACTAGTAGATGTGCACGTAAACAAACAAATAAATGAAAAAAACCGTTTTTTTTTGTTTTTCTCCTTGAAAAAAATAATTCCAATACGTGTGTGTGTGTGTGTGTGTGTATGTATATGTAAATATATATATATTAAACCACATTTCTATAAAAAGCACACTAAAGGATGCTCAACGAATGGAGATTTCCAACACAGAAGTGTAGAAATATATACAAACAAAATAAGCTGATTTAATAGTGGTCTATGCCATGGCATAATGCTGCACCAAATCAACACTCTTCCCTTCTTGTGCTGTTTTCGGAAGCACAAAACCTCGGTGTCGGTGATCTACCAGTTTCGATCGATGCATCGAAGTAGCGGATACACGAGCACCTCACCGCCGACCTCACCAGCCTCTTGTTAGATTGTTAGATAAGCGGAGTGAAACTTAGCATTCCTCATCAGTGGTTTCAGGATTGTGTACACAAGGCAGCATTCGGCGCTTTTGTCGATGTTGAACACCGGCAGCGGCTCGAGATTCTCCATGTCTAGAAACTTGCAAACTGGGTGAATTAGCAAGAACACGATGTTTAGATAACGTAGTTTCTGTGTGTTTTGTCACGGCGCGGTGTGTTGTCATTAAAGTCTGACTGCTGCGGGACATGCAAAGCTGTGCAGTCTCGGACCTGTAGATCACCAGAACCTGATCAATGAGGTGCTGCTGCAGATGCGAGACAGTGAGTGCCGCAACGGGAAGCGAGATGCGGTAGATGTACAGAATCCGATCGCCATGAGGGAAGGTGGGTCCACAGATATTTCTTCATTCATCATCAACCAGGGCACATGTCTTCACCCGTGGCTGTTGCTTATCACCATTGCGCCAGCTTCAAGCCTCGTTGCCGTAGCAACGCACAGGGTGGAATAGATAGCTTTGCAAGGATTCCGGACCATTTTTTTTTTTTTTTTTTTTTTTTTTCGCTCGTGGAGTTTTGGGAGTGCGGCTGATTAGGGTTTGGTAGCGATGGCGATGGTGCCCAGTGGACGCGGGGACGAAGGTGCAGGAGGCGAGTGGACTGATTCCGGCGGTGGGTTCAATGATTCTTCTTCTGCGTCTCCAGAGGCCGGGAACTGGAGCGTAGGCGGGCCTAATCATCCCACCTTTTGCTTCTTCAAGGGCGTTGCAGATGGGCTTGTGGGCGGGCTCATGGGGTCCGTGTTTGGATTCGGTAATTCATCTACAAAATTGGGTTGCGTGATTTCGTCATGTTGGGCTTCGCTGGTCTGAGTTGGTGGCTGTAGTATTGGCAAGACGGACATTGTTTGGTTTGTATCTGCAATTGTGTGTTGATCAACGTCTGAGAGTTGAGGTTTTGGAAGCTTCGGCGTGCAACGTGTGCGTTGTGTAAAGATGACGATGGGTTTGTGAATTTTCGTCTAGAAGGAAGCATTCGTCGATATCAATGGCTTCAGTGTGGGGGTTGTTGTGGATGATTTTAGGTGCATTAATCAGCTCTCTGTTACGAAAGCCGTGTAAATCTTTTTTTTGAAGAGATTTTATTCTTGTTAGGTTTTGACTCTGTGTCTATGTAGAGGAACGGCGGTGGTGGTTGCTTAGAGTCTCCTCACGATTTTCACTTGTCTCTTCGATTCATGTTCATTAGTAGGGTTGAATTGCCGAACGGTAGTGCCCACATTGGGTCCGCTTTAGGGTCCTATTAGCTTTATGGTCATTTCAATAGGGGTTTATCTTCTTTGAATGAAGGCAGCAAGGATACAATCTTCACGGAAATGCAATTTAATAGAACGATGCATTCCAACGAGGTATACCACTTGAACCATGTTGGTATTGATGCAGGATCGGGTCTTTTTAAGAAGCAAGGATTCAAAGGATCTTTGAGGGAGGGTGGCTCATCTGCTAAGGTTGTGGTCCTTGTCATCGCTACTTGTTGTGCAGTTTCTGAAAACCTATCTTCATCAGTTGCGTTAATTGCCGTGACCAGCTTTTATGGTCGTGTCATTCGGTAGTACGTGGAAGTTTATGTACGTGGCTTGAGTAAGTCGTGCTCCAAGTTCAACTTTACACATTTCGGGTCTTGTACATGAGCATGTAATGACTTGGGATTTTGGCTACTTCTTCTGCCATTTTTTTTCTGAACCAATATTTCTGAGCGGCTTTTGGTTCGCGTTGGTCCTGCAGACCTTTGCAATCCTATCGGGTGTACACAGTATTGTATCGTGCTACTTGAAGAAAGTCCGCGGCAAGGAAGATGGTAAGCATTTCATGCATATGTACCAAGCCATGTGTCTCAATCCAGATAGCATTCTGTGGAACAATTCATCGCAAATTCTGTGCTCAGAGTATTTTGTGTTTGGGACTTGGCGCAGCTTGGAACGCTGGAATTGCTGGTTGCGCAACTGGTTTGGCACTAAGCACCCCTGGTATGTGTATCTCACTAGGTCTGATGTAATTCCTGTGAGTGTATTTAAGCTGAGAGTGTTGCAGCAACTAAGTTATTGGTTTATGCTGGTTGTTTATGGTTTCTAATTTATGATCGGGATGGCTGCAACTTGATGTGATGACACTGAAGATAGGTATGGCAAAATGAAATGTCACAAATTGATTTCTGAGTTTATGTGGTCCTACTTCATGTCTGCCTCAGGAACACCGCAAGCTTTGGCGCAGAGCTGTCTTAGTTTCGGAGCCTTCTCCTTTCTTTTGGAGTACATGAACCACACTAGGCCTGCCATAGCAGCAACCTCCTCTGAATCCCAATCCAGCCATCTTCCCCAAATCAACGTTAACAACCATCTTCACTTGCACTTCAATCTACCAGCTCTTCCTCCTTTCACCCTTCCTCCTTTAGCATTCCCGGGTGCATTATCTTTTTTGAACCAAGAGTTGGCAAACAGGACAAGGCCCTTGTAATTCGTGTACAGTCAACTCGTAGTGTGTGGTAGCAGGAACTGTGCTGTTCATTTATGAAAAAGAAAAAGAAATTCTTATTTATATCATCTGTTTCTCTTATGTTTCTGGAATTTCTTGTCATGTTATCGGCAACTTGTGAATCAACTTCAGATCAGTTTTACTTATCGGGTGTTCCTGACTTTGCTCGAGCAAGAACCGACGCTCTGATCGCATCTGGAGCTTCTGCGTTCCACATGTCATCTTTTGCAATGACATTTTTCTTGACCATTTGAGCAGCTGAAGGCGGTCCAGCCGCAGCTTGCTCACCAAGCTCATCTTTGCATGGAGGCTCTTGGGATTGGCAACCGCATGGATCAACTCTTTCAGTTTTGTCAAAGACTTCTGGTGGTATGGTGAAGCCGCATGGAGGCTCAGGCCTGCAACCAGTAGCAACTGTGATTAAAAGTCTAGAGCAATGTCTTTTACTGAGGGGTGTAAGAGACGCTCGTGTGAAGAGTGCTTGAATGTAGAAGTATCGCTTAGTGTCTTGGACAGAATTTGAATATGCAGTAATCCTCATGGAGGAGTCACTCGATCTTTGTCAATCCCTCTTCATTGAACCCACTCTTAATCCTCAGTATTCCTCAAGAAAGGACTCCGTAATTCACGTGCTGTTGTTTCGGAAAGCTCTCAGTAGACAGTGGAGAGGCAACAAATTCAACTAATTGCAATTAAGTGCTCCTAGTGCTTACAATTCTTTCTTAACATCAACCCCAATTCACTTGGAGTTGAAATTAAAAAAAATAATCATATTGTCTTTATTAGGCTTGTAACTTCTTCCCCTTGCATGCAGAACGTCTCAGTGCGAAGCATCGATTATTAATCAGAAAAATCATAGGCTGTAAGTGAGTCGTAGTGGACTAACTCTTTCGTATTTGGTCCAAGTTTTTCCGGATAAGTGTCTTTGAGTGGGTTGTGCTGGAGCAGATGGTCTGACACGAATTCACATGCTAGCTTTATGTTGCTTGGCCTGCACAGTTAAGGATAAGTTTCAGATTTCACCCACATTCTGGCATTATCTTGACCCCCGAATGGAGATCCACTGAAACTGAGAGCAGTGTGTAATGAAGCAGACAATGAAGCGGATCAATGTTAGCGCTCAGCTCCAAGTTTAGAAGATTATTGTAGTATTAGCTTTCTGCTGCTGCCACTTGTGTATTGTATACTGGTCAATCTTAGAAACCCACCTTTTAGCTACAAGCGCATTTAAGGCTTGTATCAGAAGTGGTGCAATGTTCTTTTCCTGGTGTATCATAACCACGCAAAAATATCTTTAACTTATTATATATAGATATAGACATGTGTGTGTGTGTGTGTGTGTGCATTTTACAATGATATTAGTTTTTAATGATTGAGTTGGCAAACTTGAACAAATTATTTAAATCCAACTGTTCAAATTGCCTTCTAAATAAGATTGAATTCATTGTTGAGTTTCAACAAAGGAGTTGTTCAAACTTATTAAACATGTGACACATAAATTAAATGTTTTGAAAGTGGTGTTGGAGATAAATCTTTCCTTTTTTTCAAAACAGAATTGAAGATTGACTTCTCAAAGTCAAATTAAGTAAGATGTATTGGATTCTACTTAATCACATTTCTACTGTATAAAAAACCCATTTCATTTTGAGAGTTTGAAACTTGGAAAATTTTAAAACATATTGAATATAAATTAAAAAACTAAAATCTAAAATAGTGAAAATAGAGGGATAAAGAAGGCATCATACCAGCCATAACTGAATAGGAATTGCTTTCTCTTCAATTTTTTGTTGTAGGGCATGAGCCATTTCAATCGATTCTTCACCCTACACCATGTTGATTGCATAAAGAAAAAACTTCATTTCTTACAAGCATTTATTTACATGTATTTTATGTGTACATATATTGACATTTTTTAGGGACGAAGTAATTTTTTAAAAAACAATTTATGTGAAAAATTCCTCTAAAGATGAAATTGCCTACTCAAATGGAGCACCAAAGCAAAGCCTCCATTTTTTAGATTTTTGAGTACTTCTACACTTTCCATGCAAGTATCATGGAAACCAAAACCTTTGATATTCATTTGTGGTTAAATGAATATTTTTATAATGACAACTTTAAATTGTGCAACCAAATGTTTATTTAATTATTATTCATCACAACAATCATAAATTATTACAATCTGTGGTCACATTAAAGTTTTATTACATCAGGGTGGTTGCCCTAAAGCCAAGAGTTTGTAGAGGAAGATGCAAAATCTCACTTGAATTGGATCATCATACCACATAGCTTCATATTTTGCTACATCTGGAACTCTTGTGAAGAAGGGCTCTGGTGGAACTGGCTTAATGACTTCATCAAAAACCATTACCAAAAAAATTTAACGCCTTTTACTCAAAAATAAAAATAAAAATACAAAAACCCAATAAAGTAAATAAATGAAAGAAACATAAATATTTAAGTCTCTCTCTGTGTATATGTGTGTGTGTATATATATATATATATATATATATATTCCACAATTCTCCACAATGTTACATTTTTATTTTCATTTTTTTCTATTTTGTTTGGGTTTTGTCACCACACTCTTTAAACAAAACAAACATTGTTATAAATGAACCAAGGTGGAAATTGAGTCATCAACTAGGATTTGCTTACAAGGTTTCAAAACACCAAGTTCTGTATTTGACCTTTTAGGCCCCTCCTCCATGCTAAGCATCCCACATGGGTCCTTTGTAATCTCATCAAGCCTTGTGTAATCAAGCTCTTCCATTTCTTCTTGTTGATGAATGGGGCAAAGCCTCTCACTTCACTCAATGAAAAGATTGAATCCAAATGCATGACCTAGTGTTTAAACTTAAAGCAAAAATGAGAATACAGGAATGATTGGTTCTTTATTTTATATTAGTTTTGTGAGTAATATTAATTTTGTGGGTGTCAAGATGGTTGCAATGTGCTTGCAAATTGATTGGTTATAAAGCTTAAATGTTTGGTTGAGACTTGATTTTGTAGGTGAGTGCATTGTCATGTGCAGTTTAGATGTTTCCAATAAAACTATGATAGATGGGGTCTATATTTCTTGTAATCAACACATGCAACCCGAAAAACGTGATTTTAAATCACATGATAAATAGTTAGAGTTATTTGTATGATATTTTTCATCCCTTGTCAAAATAATAGATTATTTCAGTCATTTTAGGAGTTTTTTTTTTGCAACTCTTGTTTTTGAATGTAAGACTGATTGAAACTGGATCCAATTTTTTTGTTTGTTTGTTTGTTTGTTTTGATTTCTTTCTTACTAAATTATTGAGAGATATTTGTTAGTTATGTAAGTACCCAGGCTGGATTAAAATATGCATTAGTAATCTTTTGCCAATAGCATATTCAGCATTAAGTTTGTAAATCCTGAAATTTGAGTATTTAATAACCTTCTTAGTAAAAAACAATCTAATTCCATAATAACTACAAGGGAAAACACATTATGCAACCTAAAAAACTGATCATGTATTTTAAAAAAAATAATATATGTGTGTGTGTATATATATATATATATATATATATTCATTACAAAAAATTGTCACATTTTTCAATTGTGAGAAGGTAAATAGTTGCTAATATGACATATTGGTGTACTACTGTATGAACTCTGACAAAGTTACTTCTTCAACTTGAAAAGGAAAATATCAATACTATTTATCAGTATAAACTTAACAGTGCTTTTAAAATCTAAGCTTCACTGTCAAATGCTAGTCTACAAAATATTTTTTTCAAAATATTTTTATTAGTACTTTGAAAACACACATCAGTACATGAATATTTTAAAAACATGATCAACAAAAAAATTATACACATCTAAGCATACTCAAAGTTATATAAGTAATAAATCTTGATTCATACTTTCAAGAGGTTTTATACAACTAAATAATATTCAAGTTATAATATAATACAATATAAATGTGTATAATTCTTATAAAATTGCAAGTCAATTTTAAAGAGAGAAAATCATAAATTTTATACCTCAAATAATTTTAAAAGTTGAAGTGATATACAACAATTTAATATTTTGAGTTTTTTATAATTTGATATTTATACCACAACAAAAATTTAAAAATTTGATGTTAAAAATTTTACTTAGACTTTAATGATATTTTAAAATGTTTTCAAGTAATTAATAACAAGTAAAATAAAATAAGTTTAAAGAAAAATAATGTTTTCATTAGATATCAGAATGAGTAAGTTGAGGCAAAATTAAATTTAGGGGTCGAGAGATTAATAAGACGAAAGAAAATAAAAAAAAATTATGATTGAAAATGGCTAATTTATTTTATAAATTACTCTAAAGTTAACATAGATATTTAGTAATGATATGTGATTCTTAAAAAATAAAAAAAATAAAAAAAAAACACAGCAAACATGTAATGCTTTTAAGTAAGCTTCAGATTAAAAGATTAAAAGTACACTTTTATAGTCACCTTAAGTTTCCACATAATCTTTTAGAATCTTTTTAGACTACAATGCAATTCACAAAAAATTAGTGTTAATGAATGAATATATATATATATATATATATATATATATTTCAGTATTGATAGAAGAAAATTAAAATTTTATTTTTATACATGATTTCATAAAGCTTTTGATATTTTTTTACTTTAATTAAATAATTAAAGCTAATTTATTACTAATTATTATATACTTTTATAATAATTAGCAATAAATTAACTTTATGAAATATACTTTTATAATAATTTATTGCTAATAAATTATATACTTTAATTGTTATATAATTTTATATACTTTAAAAAATAATTTTTTTTTATTTAATTAAATATTTAATAAAAAATTATCTTATAAAGTCCCTATTATACAATATCTAAAATTTTAATCATTAATTTTGTATGTGGATAAATTTCTTCATATATTTTATATGTGATGTTATAAATATAATCCATGGTTTCAAGAATAGTGTGATGTATCATACAAAGTAGGATTATCTTTAAAGATGTGTTAGCAAGATATTATCTTTGTATTAATAGAATATATCTTCTAATATTGAAAAGCTTTATATATAAAGTGCATAAAGACTTTTTTTTCTTATTAAATAAAAATATCATCTACTAAATCCGTCATTTTTACTTACATTACTCTCATTGCCAATACCATCACCATTAATTAGATTTTATATACTTATTAGAAAAGTTCTAAGAATAGAATATTTGTGGACATTAAGGGTAGCAACTCAATTACAACCTCCATATTTTTTATACTTTAGATTGTTGTCCCTATCTACCAATTCGAATCTAAAAAGGTCTTTACATGTTAAACTTCTAGAAGATCGTCGACAAGTGCAGATTGATGCTTGATCAAAGATTTTTTTCACAACATCGGAATCAAATGCAACAATTGCTCACTTTAGATTAACTTGATGGTAAAAGAACAAGTTCTCATGTATTTTCTCAATTCTAGCAAAAAGCTCTTATAGGTCTATATTTGTTATTTTTAGTTGTTTTTGTTTGATGGGATTGAAGACAACAAGAATGGATTTGCATAGCCACCAATGCTTGTCAAAGTTTATTATCTCAAGCTTTTGTTTCTTACAATCAATTTACATAAAAGTATGCATGTAAATTCTAAGATATTAGATAGAGATCCTACTTTTTTACAATATGATGCTATTAGATAGGCCACAATATTTTCAATCTATCAAGGATATAAACTAAAAGAAGATGCATAATCTAGTGAAATTTGTATCAAAGAAAAGCAACAAAATAAAAAAAAATAAAAATATATATATATATATATATATTCAAGAAGAAATTGGAATGGCTATTGCCAAAGACTAAAAAACATAAAGACTCTTGAATTAGATTAAAAACAAGAAACGAATTAACAAGAGTAAAAAAAGCTTCACTCTTATTTTTATATATACTATTTATCTAAGAGATATATGGTGGTGTTCTATAAAACCTTCAATATGTATTCAATTTATAAGACATATGTCAAACTTGCAAGATAAGTTTTTTATATGTACACGATGTACTTAGCTTATTCCACAAGCTATCAACATGTGCAACACATGGCTAACTTTTTAGCTAAGTTTTTAACCTATCAATCATCTATACATATGAATAAAGACAAAATTATATTTATAAAACTTCTAAGAAGCTTTTCTATAAGATATTATCAAATTAATCTATTTTTATCTACTTTTACTTATCCATATTAATTAGATAATTATTAGAATAAATCTTATGTCTATGGTAGAGATTCTTATACAAATGAGGTTTGGGCAACCAAAAATTTGGTGATTTTCAATGCCACCTGTATCAGTTGTTCCAAAATCATTGTGATAAGCTAGTTCAATAATTCAAATCCTATTTGTACCACCCCATCTTGAGCCAATATTGATATTTACTTGGTTGAAGTTGATTTGGTAGAGTCTAAGGTAAGAATTAACTAAGCTAATTATTCACAAAAGTATAGAAATGCTATCCAATCTGTAAGGATTTCCTCTCCATTATTTAATTTGGACAATTTTTCTATTTTCTTCTCTTCTTCTTTTTTTTGTTGAATTTTTTGTAACTCCAAAAATATAGAGTTGCAAAGAATCTCCTTTCGCTCCCAATCTTCATTGCTTTTAGATTGTCAAGGTTTTCATTTGAATAGGATGGTATCTTCAAAGGACTTGGATCTTTGATTTTAGATGATAACTATTACCATATTCACCTCTTTGTCACCCAATACTTTATTCTTTGTGATTGTAATCAAGCTTACTTCCACATTAGTTCGAGCCTTCTTTTAGGAATCTTGTACTTAAAGTTGTTAAAGTGACTCTTGATACTTATAATTTTGTATAAATTGTCCTTATTTTCCATACAAAAAACAAATTTGTCTTGTTTCATTAAGCCAATATGATAAATCCAAACTCCGCTAGCCAATTGATCGACTGCCTCTAATTAGTTGATTCTGATTACCATAAGTTTGGATGTCATATACTCTAATGGTCTTTTTAATGTCAATTTGTTTATGGAATCAATTCTTAGGATTCTTTGAATTGAAATAGCAATCTAATAAACTATAGTTGTCTCAACTACAAAAATTATAAAAAAAATTCTAGTGTTTTTGAGATGGATGACCCAAATTATTTGAATAGTCCTCTCAACCATGGTCCAAATTGATTGCAGTAGAATCAATTCTTTCTATTATGAATTGCATATTATTATAATATTTTTGAGTGTTGATCGCAATATTAAATAAATTGGTCATTGATCCAAATTCATATGAACACAATGCATACTAGAGTGAGTCTGTCAGTTCTATTCAAACATTTGTCATGATAAATTAATTCCAAGTTGACTCAATAGATTGTCTATAAAATCCATGAATCGTTCATAAAACTCTTCCACCTTTTCCTTTGGCCCTTGATTGATCTATTTGATGGTGGCATAAATTTACTCATTTGTTTGTTCCTTCTAATATCTTCTACAAAAGATTGCCTTCAATTTGGATCAAGTATAATATGGAGCTATACGAGTAAATTTATCATCCCATTTCTGGGATATTTTTAAATAAATTGATGTTTTTTTTTATCTGTATTTTGCCATTTACTTATAGTGCACACTCAAATATAATCACATAAGCATCGAGGTCAAAATTCTCCTCATATATATAATAAAAGATGGCTTTTCTTTACTGACAATCCATTGACTTGAATCTAAGTCGTAAGTAGATCAAAGATAGAAATGGGATGTATCAATATCCTATTAAGTATATTAATAGCCCCATTAATAACATAGGTGCCCTCGACGCTTGATCTCCTAATGTTAGATCCTAATAAAAATATATTCTATCTGTCACGGATATAAATTATAGACTTGAAGTCTAAACAAGAAGTTCAAGAAGAACTGGCAGGAACTGGATTAATCAGATGAGTACAAAAACAACACCAGAGAGGTGAGCTAGAGCTCCAAAAGATGTGTTGTCGAGACTGAAGAACTCTTCAGCCTCGACTCCAATATATATTCCTATCTAGGAAGCTTCTCAAGCAGCTTCTTCCAACTAGGGAGCTTCTCAAGTAACTTCTACTAATTAGGAAGATATTAGAAGGCTCTAGAAGGTTCTAGAGAGTTCTAAAAAACTTCTAAAATATTCTAGAAGGTTCTAACAAGTATGTCCTTGACACTAGGAAGATATTAGAAGGCTCTGGAAGGTTCTAGAGAGTTCTAGGAAACTTCTAGAATGTTCTAGAAGGTTTTAACAAGTATGTCCTTGACACTATCTCTGAAGGATGTATCTATATGCTTCATAGGAACGTTGTCGTGTTGTGGTTTGGCTACTATGTGAAAAAAATTGTACATGTATATATTTAATGTACAATTTACTACTTAACTAAATGAAAGTCATATCAGTAGATTTTATTGGTTATAGGATATGATTAGGTTGGTAGTTTAGAAAGGATCTATTAAAAGGATTATAATTAAGGTTTATACAACCTTATTTTCCTTTTAGTAGTGACTTTTGAAGTTAATTTTATATTGATAGTAACTTGTATATATATTAAGTCACCTATGTTAGACGTTGGTGATCCTTAAGATCTTATTTACTTCTATTATTTGATGCTTGAAGTACCAAGTATGTAAATCTTATAAGAAGAAGGATTAGAAAAGGGTTTTTAGTGTAAAAAGGGTAGTTTGGCCATCCATGTGGATGAATAGAGGTAGATGATAAAAATCTCTATTCTAATTGGCCAAAAATCATGCCCAATGGGCTTCAAGGAGGCTGCCCGAGGGTTTATTAGGAGTTAGGGTTTGTTTTTCGAGAGGAGTCGAACATCAGAGGCTTGGGTCATCAGGTTTAGGTTTTTGGGTATGGTTTAGGTGCAAATCTTGCATGATTTGGACTTTTAATGAAGAAGTTATAGGCGCTCAAAGTTAGGGTGTCGATTTTGGACTTACTGTCACTCTTTTAGATATATCTCGCGCATACAGAGAGCAATCAAAGATCGGCGACTAAGGTTAGAAAGCGCACTTTCTTGGCTACACTTTTCATGTACAGCTCGATAAAATCCAAGCTAGGGTCAAGGAGATATTGCGAGTTGAAGTCAGTGCTTGTAAGCTAAAGGCAGTAAGTGACTCTGCTTAACTAGCGGTTACATTTTGAGCTATATCTTAGTCAATTTGATAGATTTTTGGCTCAAAATTTTCAGGAGTATATATGTTTATGTCACAAGACTATGTGCAAAATTTTTGTGGCATTAGGGTTTTGGGTTTGTGAGATATAGAGAAAATAGTGCTCGGGTGTCTCTGAGCTAGGGTTTTAAGCACCTGCTAGGGGTTTTGAGATATCGAACGATCGGAAGTATATTTGCGGTTGAATTTTTTTGTGGTAAAGCTTAAAGGTGAATTCTACCTTGCCTGAAAGTTTGAAGAAAACTGAACGGCTGGATCAGAAGATATGATTTTCTAAAGTTTGGAAGAAAAACATCCTTTGCGGGAAAATATATTTTTAAGGGTTTTTGTTGCAAATTTGGACTTTTGTGCATACTAAAGGTGTTTTTGGGAGCCAAGACTTTATGGAGGTGTAAAAGGTGGATGTATAGAGCCATGATATGATTTTGATATATAGATGAGTCTTTAAAAGGTTTTTAAGGATTTTCTACATATCATAGAGAAAACTTATGTACAAACCTACTTAAAAATAAGAGGTTTAATCATACAAAACCTTTTTCTTATATTATCGTGTGTATTTGTCCTTCTTATTAAGGACAAATAACTCATTAGAGTTTAGCTAATAAATATTAAGTAAAATTCTCTACAGCTAGGTACCCGGTGTATTCCTAGATAGAAGTTCACGCCACGCGACAAATTGGTGAACCCGACGTGAAACATCTAGGGTGGAGAGTTTGAAGAAATATTTTGGCTTCTATTATGGCTGGGGAACAAAGAAGTGGTAGTGGGAATTGCAGTGGGGCATCACCAATGCAGCTTGATCCTGCTACAACTCAAATGTTTCAAGCATTTACTCTTTATATGCAGCAACAACAAGCAGTGGAGCGTAAGGAGGCTATGGCTACTAAAGCCTTACAATCTGTTGTTGGTATATTGGATCAGTTTGATGGGAAAAATATTTCCAAGGATTTGAAATATTATTCTCGAGAGATGGAGCTCAATAAAGTACCGGAGAAGGAAATGATTCTTACTTTTGAGCTTGCAGTTGTACCAGAGCTTCGTGAGCATATAAGGGGGATTATTCAAACTCATGGAACAAAATGGGAGGATTTTGCCCTGCAGCTAAAAGAAGAGTATTCTTTGGAGGATGCTGAAAGGGTAACAAAAAAATCACTTATGGAATGGGTTAATAAATCCAACAAGGAGTTGGTAGCAACAGAGTTATTTCGGGAGTTTGAAAGGCAATTTCTTCAATTGTCTCGGGTTGAGAAACTTACACTTGAAAATGACAAGGTGGAGCTATTTCTCCAATCAGCCAACAATGAATTACAGAGGGAGTTGGAATTATTGTTGGAGGACAATACAGAAGACAATGGACTTACTACTGATTGGAAAAAGGTCTCGGAAGCAGTAGGTATACTTGCTAAGAGAGAATACCGAAGAGGCAAGGTAGTGGTAAGACAAGAAACTAGGCCTCCTCCAATTACAATATCTCGCAGGCAAGTATCAGAACCTGCTATACCAGTAAGTACTATTCCCATTCCTATGTCCATAGTTGTACCACAAAAAGATGCAATTGAGGAGTTAGTGAAAGGAATGAAAGACTTACAAATCAAATTGGCAAAGCTAGAAGAAAAGGGAGGAATATCTGAGATCAAACCTACATCAAAGCAAGGATATATACAACGATGTATTTGGTGCGATAGTATGGAGCATCCTCGTAAGGAATGTGGAGATTTTGCTGATATTCTGCAACAAGGAGTAATTATATGGAAAGATGGGAAGATTGCACTGCGTGACACAGGTGAGTTTCTCAAAACCAACTTTGGAAAAGGAGGGATGAAAAGGGTTTTAGAGGATTATTTATCTCAACATACTATGGCATCAGGAAAAGCTACCACTTATGGTATCGAGGTTATAAGAGAGAAGGAAGATGTTTTTGATAAACATGTGGACACGGGGGATTTATGGAATCATGCTATCACCAGCATGAATAAGGGAAAGACATCAAGGCAAGAATTGCATAATACAGCCACAACAATCAGGAATGCCACAGGATGGGATGATCCTGTAGATACCATGTCGGTGCATGCTTATCTAGCAAAATCCCACCATGAAGCTTTGATGGATATGAAGAGGGGAAGAAATATGTTAGAAGAAAACCTTGAGGGACCAAATAATAAGAAAAGACCTCAAAGAAATGAAGAAAGAACACAAAATAAAGGGGTATCTACACCGCAGAATAGTAGATCATCTGACAATAGACCATCAAAATCATATTTTGAGGATATACCACTATCAAAAGAGAAATGGGAAGAAAGGATGGAAATGGATAAAAACAAGGAGAAGGGCAAGCCTGTTGCCTATAAACTGCAATCAAATATTGAGGCAACAACAAATTTGAAAGAGGTACTAGAAGAAAGGGTATTAAATGCTAAAATTGAATTTACACTCCGTGAAATTTTGGGCATTGCAAAGAGAGAATTCCATGATGTCATTATTGACACTATCAAAAAAAAAGGCAATTGATAGGGGAGTCAGCAATGTCTAATGCGCTTGATACAACATTAACAAAAGAAGAGGAGCTAGAGTTGGCTAAATGTTGTATCAATCAAAAGGATCAATTTTCCTTGGATGAGGATAAGGTTGTTGACAAAGGTCCTAGTCACTATTCTAGGAAGCATTGGGCTAGAGCCACCACAGAAACTTTGATGAAGGTGGGAGACTTGACAGATCCAGTAGTAGCCCTTATTGACCATGGATCTGAAATCAATATTATGTCTAAAGACATTTATAAATGTGGGAGGTGGCCTATTGACACTGAACATGGTTGGGTGATCCGAGCAACAAATAACACACGTGGAGATCTATATGGCGCTTGTCCAGATGTGAAGGTGAAAATTGGAGATATATCCACAGAACAAAATTTTTTTGTTCAAGACAATATTTCTTATCCAATAATTCTTGGACAACCATATATTATTGCTGTGAGGATGGAAACCAAAGTATTAGATGATGGATCTGCATGTGCTCGGATTAGAAGCCAAGATGGTAAACGAGCAGTGCGCTTTAATACCGCTAATCATAACAGAATATTCAGAAAGGCTCATTACTATGATCACCTAGAAAGCTAAAAATATTTTGGGCGGTGCCACTATGGAAGCCAGACGTAGTGGTATCAAAGAAGGCCTGCAAAGAGAAGGGAAGTACATTTGGATACTTGAATTATAAAAATTTATTGGAAGAGCGATTGATATATATATTATAGTTTAACTTACAAAACGGAAGAAGAATGCTGAATAATATTATTAGAGTAAACCGATGATGATACTTGAGACATGGGACTCTATACCGGAGGATGCGCACGTTCAAGGGGACGGATGTCGGTTGTGTTTACACATGGAAAAATTGTACATGGCGGCTGAATGCACAATTTATTACTAGTTTAAATGAAGTCATATCGTAGATTTTACTTCCATATAAGGGATGCATTAGGTTGTTATTAGAAAGGATCTATTAAAAAGCGTATTTATAATTGCGATTTATACAACCCTTTGGCTTTTTTTTTTTTAGTAATAAATTTTGAAGTTAATTTTATATTGATAGTAATTTGTATATATCTTAAGTCACCTATGTTAGACATTGGTGATCCTTAAGATCTTATTTTCTTCTTTTATTTGGTGCTTAAAGCACCAAGTATGTAAATCTTATAAGAAGAAGGATTAGAAAAGGGGTCTTTAGTGTAAAAAGGGTAGTTTGGCCATCTATGTGGATGAATAGAGGTGGATGATAGAAATCTCTATTCTAATTGGCCAAAAATCATGTCCAATGGGCTTCAAGGAGGCTGCCCGAGGGTTTATTAGGAGTTAGGATTTATTTTTCGAGAGGAGTCGAATATCAAAGGCTAGAATCATAAGGTTTAGATTTTTGGATATGGTTTAGGTGCAAATTTTGTGTGATTTGCACTTTTAATGAAGAAGTTATATGCGCTCAAAGTTAAGGTGTTGATTTTGGATCTACTATCACTCTTTTGGGTGTAGATCACGCATACAGAGAGCAATCGTTAGATCGGCGACTAGTTGAAAGCGCACTTCGCTACACTTTCAAGCGTACAAGTCGATAAAACCAAGTTAGGCTGGCGAGTTATTGTGTTGGAAGTCAGTGCTTGTGTTGCAAAAGTAGGCGACTCGCTATCTAGCGTGCGCATTTTTGAGCTATATCTTAGTCAATTTGATAGATTTTTAGTTCAAAATTTTCAGGAGTATATATGTTTATGTCACAAGACTATTTACAAAATTTTTGTGGCATTAGGGTTTTGGGTTTGTGAGATATAGAGAAAATAAAGCTCGGGTGTCTCTGAGCTAGGGTTTTAAGCACCTGCTAGGGGTTTTGAGATATCGAACGATCAGAAGTATATTTGCAGTTGAATTTTTTTGTGGTAAAGCTTAAAGGTGAATTCTACCTTGCCTGAAAGTTTGAAGAAAATTGAACGGCTGGATCAGAAGATATGATTTTTTAAAGTTCGGGAAGAAAAACATCCTTTGTAGGAAAATATATTTTTAAGGGTTTTTGTTGCAAATTTGGACTTTTTGTGCATACTAAACGTGTTTTTGGAAGCCAAGACTTTATGGAGGTGTAAAAGGTGGATGTATAGAGCCATGATATGATTTTGATATATAGATGAGTCTTTAAAAGGTTTTTAAGGATTTTCTACATATCATAGAGAAAACTTATGTACAAACCTACTTAAAAATAAGAGGTTTTAATCATACAAAACCTTTTTCTTATATTATCGTGTGTATTTATCCTTCTTTTTAAGGACAAATAACTCATTAGAGTTTAGCCAATAAATATTAAGTAAAATTCTCTACAGCTAGGTACCCGGTGTATTCCTAGATAGAAGTTCACGCCACGCGACAACGTTAGATGGAATTCTTGTTGAAATTGAATGTGGCCTTGTAGATCATCTCCGTTGTGATGTGTTTGGATATACATCGTAGGTATTTTTTCTTTTATAGTCAAACAATCTAATTGATACATAGTATGTTGAATATCTTGGATTGGATTTGAGAGAAGCTTGTTAAGTTGAATGATCTTCTATTATTAGAATAGTTATTGCAATTGTTTCATTCGATAGGTATACATCTCCCAATCACAATCTTTTTGACCTGGAAATACTCGCTAAGTCAGTTGCATAGAACTTGTTTTTAAAGTTTTGGAGTTGTGACCTTACCAACTCAACCAATCTTATATTAGGTATAGTAATATGGATTAATTTGCGTATCATTACTTAAGTGTCTTGCCACTATACAAATGAGGGTGTTGTATTAGCCCTGACAATTCTATTTCTCTGCTGTAATATGTGTCGATTCATTGTAAAATAAATTGGAATCCACTTCATTGCCTAAACTGCACTTGTTCTTTTTTAACTACTTTAGTAGCAATCAGATTAGTTTGGCTTGGTCATTCATATGTACCTTGTACTCTATAACAATTGATTTGAGCTAGTACTTCATACATGCTAACTCTTGTTTGCTACTTCTTATCTTTTCTATTCAAAATGGGCTTCAATATTGTCTATCTTTGCTTGCTATATCCATTATTTGTATCACTAAATTGACCTTTGTTGCCTACGTAGATGATTCAAGGTTATTCGTACATGGTGTATGATTGATTTCCACACCAATATGGATATTAGTACTATAAAAATAAATTTTCTCCCACTTGCTACTTTACTGGTATGTTATTTGGGTGGCTCTATCTATATATTTTTATATTTGACATTGTCTAATTTTTTTTTCTCCTAAATGTGTTTTGCTTCTGTTGCTTCTATTTGCATATTATTGATATATACTATTTCTATTCAACCGATGGTAATGATTCAATAGTGAGTTTGTTCAATTCAATTTATCCGTTCTTGACTTGGAAGCACTATCGGGTCTTCCTTGCTTGATCCTTCCACCAATTTAGTCAATTTTTGATCAAATGTCCTATTTCTATTATCAATTGTGCATCTAACTCGACCTATTTGGTACTTCTATAACGTGATGCATTGTTTTACTATTTTGAAATATCTTTTTATTTAAAAATTACTATCTTTTGTCAATTACAATAATTCCTTAGGTACTATGCTAGCAACTGATTATATATATATATATATATATATATATGATCTAAGCCTCTTTGTTCAGTAGGTTTTTTCTTTGACTTATTTAGTTAGATCTGTTTTTTTCAGATCTATGTTTGAGACTACCATTTTCTTTTTTTAATTGAGCTATTCCTAAGAAGATTATGATATATCGTTGTAATTCAATCCACATGTATCTACAATGAAGTAAGTCCGTGCATATTTATAGAGCCTCTTATAATTCTAAAGTTTAAACTTAAGCATGGTCGCTAAATATTAAAGAAAAAAAATTAGATTGACTTGACTTTCTTCACCTTAAAAAAAATTGATTTATACATGGTCACCATATTAGGTTATAAAAAATTAGATATGGCCCAACTCCCTACTCCTAATAAATCCTTCCAAATAAGAAAAGATGATTTTTATTTAGTTTTACTCTTTGAATATTCTACTCTACTAAACAATTGGTAGTCATGTCCATTCATATAAATTGAATTGTTGATTAATTTATGTAGAACTCTTAGATCTATTACTAAAGTTTTCATAAGCTATCTGGCTATCATTCATACTATAATATAGATCTAAATTGGATTAGATTGCATGACTATATAAAAAATAATATAAATCTTCCTTAATTGGCAGCTTGTTGTGAAAATTACAGATCCTTCTTTGATCTTTCCTACTTCACATACATATCCACATACACCTCTACTTCTTCTCCATCCTTCTCCTCCTCTCTCTTTACACCTCTACTCTTCTTTATTATTTAATCTTAATGCCTCCAATGGTTCTTCCCATGACCCTATTGATATCTGATAGTTGAGACAAGTCTATCTAAGCAACACTGGTTTGACTCACCATTAGCTCCAACAAGGACTGATTTGGATCATGTAGTTCACATGCATCCAAATGGGAAAATCTCTTATTAACATCCATCAATGTTGTAAGTTTGTTTGTAATAAGTTATAAATTGGATAAAAAGGTGGTTGTGTACCATCTTATATGAATAATATTATAATAAGACATCAACATTATTCTTTTCAAATATATCTTTAAAATTTTTATATTCTTTTGAAAAGATTGTTGGAATACTTGCTACTTCAGATGTTAGAGTTATATAAATAATAAAAGAAATGCCATTCTTTGTTGTTTTTATGAAAATTCTAACTCTAATAAAGAAAGACTTTGTATTTTTATCTCTATAAGGTGTATGGTTTTTTTAATTAAATTTAATAATAATAAGTTGTGATATTTTAGAAAATTCTATTTTACAAGATATCCAATATGTATAAAGATTTTATCTTTCAAGCCAAGAAAGTCCTAAAATAATAGGATTAGATGGAAATAGAATGATATTAAATATAATTTGACTACTATGATTCTTTGATGTTACTTCTAATGGATCAATTTTATGAATAACATTTCTAGAGGATAAAAATTGACTATCTATAATCTTTTCATGAATAGCCTCAGATTTCTTGATTATAGAAATTTTATAGATTCTTGAAAATTCTAAGCCAATAAAGTAAGTAGAAGCTCTTAAATCCACTAAAACAAGGATTTTGAATTTTTAAACATCTAAACATATTTATATGGTAAAGCAATGAGAAAGATTAGATAATAATATAAGATTTTTTTTGATATGTGGAATAGAAAAATCTAGCCACATAGTGTCGTGTGGTGTGATTTTTAATTTGAGAATACACTAGATACTTAGCTGTAAAAAATTTACTTGTAACTTATTAATAAGATTCCAATAAGTGATCTATTCTTAATAAGAAGAATAAATAAATACAATAATATCATAAAAAAATATTATATTATTAAAAACCTCTTATATTTAAATAGATTTATATATAAAGTTTTTTTTTAATATAAGAAAATCCATAATATCTTTTTTAAAAATAAAATCACAACTAATTAATTATTAATAAGTTAGATTTTTAATAACTTCTAAGAAAATCCATAATCTCCTTTCAAAACCTCATCTTTATATCAAAATTTTATTATAGCTCCATATATCTATTTTTCCACCTCTATAAAGTTGTGACTTCTAAAAAAATCCCTTAAGTTTGTACAAAATGCTCAAATTATAACAAAATTCTTCAATACCTCATTCACTTACAAAAGATTAATTTCTTCTTGAATTTTAGAATCCAATAACTTTTAATTTAGCTATATATAGATTTTTAATAACTTCTAAGAAAGCAATAAAAGATTGGTGATTGGAATTAAAAAGAACACTTTCTTAGCAATACTTTATATATACAGCTCGATGAATTCTAAGTTGGGATGAAGGAGATATTAGGGGTTAAAGTCAACACTTATAATCTAAAGACAATAAGTGGCCCGATTAATTAGTGGTTGTATTTTGAACTATATCTTAAATAACTTGACAAGGTGAGTTATATCTCAAAGAATCACAATAGATACAAATTTGACATCTTAATTTTGAACGTTGTCGTATGGCGTGAATTTCTATTTGAGAATACATTGGGTACTTGGATGTAAAGAATTTATTTGAAACTTATTAGCTAAATTCCAATAAGTGATTTGTCTTTAATATAAAATAAAAATGATACAGTAATATTATAAAAAAAAATTATATAGATAAATTCTCTTGTATTCAAGTAGGTTTGTACAAAAAACGTGCAAATTTCTACAAAAACCCTTCAAAACTTCTTCATCCGCAGGGACTTATTTCTTCTTAATCTTTAGAGTCTAATAACTTATGATCTAATTATTTAATTTCTATAAAATTTTCTTCAAAGTGTAAAAAATTGTCTTAAATTTTACAACAAAAAAGAATCAATCAAAAATTCGTTTTCAATCATCCGATATCTCAAAACCTCTAGTAGGTGCTTAAAACCCTAACTTAGAGACATTTGAGCACTATTTTCTTTACATCTCACAAATCCAAAATTCTAATGCCACAAAATTTTTTCACATAGTCTTGTGACATAAATATATATACTCTTAAAAATTTTGAGCCAAAAATCTATCAAATTGCCTAATATATAGCTCAAAATATAACTACTAATTAAGCAAGGTCACTTATTGCCCTTAGCTTATAAGTACTAACTTCAACTCCTAATATTTCCTTTATCTTAGCTTGGATTATATCAAGCTACATATAAAAAGTATAGCCAAGAAAGTGTTCTTTCTAGCTCTAATTGTTGATTGTCTATTTCTCTTTGTAAGCGCATGTAATGCTTAAAAGAGTGATAGTAGGTAGAATTTCAATACCCTAATTTTGAGCACCTATATCTCTTTCATAAAAAATCCAAATCATACAAAAATTTTATCCAAACCATATCTAAAAATCCAAAATTACTAATCTTAGCCTTTGATGTTCAACTCTCTTTCTAAAAAATAAACCCTAATCCCTAATAAGCCCTCACGTGTCACGGACATACTTTAAGTCATTACTAGAACTTTCTATAGTCTTTTAGGACCTTCTATAGCTTTCTAGAATCTTTTTTAGTCTTTGAAAATCTTCTAGAATTTTTTTCAAGCTTCTAGAATATTCTAAGATATTCTTAGGATCCTCTATAATCTTCTTCAACCTTTTAAGACCTCCCATAGACTTTTTAGAGTCTTCTAAAATCTTCTTCAAGTTTCTAAAATATTCTAAGATACTCTTAGAAGGTCCAATAAGACATAAGGCTTGATAGTATAAATAAGAGGCAAGACTGAGGAGCACCTCAGTCTTGCCAACACAAGTCTTGGAGTAATTCAAAGTATTGCCTTGTTCTTGATATTAATCTAGTTTCTTATTCTTGATTTGGTTCTTGGTCATATCTATCTAATTCTTTGTTTTTGAAGTTATTATGGTTTTGATTTTTTTTCTTTGATTCTTTGTTAACCTACTATCTTACATCCTTGACATTAGGCAGCCTCCTTGAAGTCTATTGGGCATGATTTTGGGCTAGTAGGAATAGAGACTTTTATCATCCATCTCCATTCATCCACATAGATGGCTTAATTATCTCTTTTCGCACTGAAAATTCTTTTTTAATCCTTTTTTTTTATAAGATTTACATAATATTTGTTCTAAATACCAAATAAAAAAAACAAACAAGATTTTAAGAATCACCAATGTCTAACAAAGGTGACTTAAGATATATAAAAATTATTATTAATATAAAATCACTTTCAAAATTACTATTAAAAAAAATAATAAGATTATATAAATCTCAATAATAATCCTTTTAATGGATCCCTTTTAAATTAACAACCTAATCACATCCTATAACCAATAAAATCTACTATTATAGCTTTCACTTAATTATATAATAAATTGTACATCAAATATATATGTACAATTTTTTTACATGGTAGCCAAATCACAACACGATAGCGCCTATATTTTCTTGCACCAAAACCATAGCCAAAAATCTAAATTTGTTGATCCTAATCTCTGATATTTCAATGTCCTTGAAAAAGAAATCCTAATCCCTAATAAGGCATTGAGCAAAAGTCCATTGGACATGACTTTTGGCTAATATGAATAGAAATTTCTATCATTCATCTCTATTCATCCACATAGATGGCATAACTATTCTTCTTGATAGTAAGATTCCTTTCTAATTCTTTTTTTAATAATTTTTTTATAATATGTACTTTAAATTTCAAATAAAAGAAATAAAACAAGATTTCAAAGATCACCAATGTCTAACAAAGATAGTTCAAAATATATAAAAGTTATTATTAATTTTAAATCAATCTCAAAATTTACTATCAAAATATATAAACCTAAATAATATTCTTTTTAAACATATTCTTTTTAAAATTATAATCTAATTATATTTTATAATCAATAAAAATCCATTAATGTAGCTTTTATTTACCTATATAATAAATTATACATTAAATATATATATATATATATAATATTTTCACATATATCCAAAACCACAACACGATAACAATCTACATCATAGTTAGATGCCTTTGTTTTTTTGCAAACCATCTAATAATATGGCCGCACTTCTTATAAATTTAGAATTAGACCTCTATAAATTTAAAACTTATTTAAAAACACTTGAAAAAATTTCAACATTAAAGTTCGTTATTATTTACTTTATTTTTAAAGACTTTATAAGCCTTACTTCTCCCATATAGTAGGTTCATGATTATTATAATGAACCTTCACCTACATTCAACATATAATCTTCTTAAGTCCAATTCCATGGATGGAGTCTTAAAATATTTACAAAAAGAATATTTTTTTTACAAAATTTTAGTTTAGATTACAATACTTCCCTATAATTGCCAATTTCAAGGTTTAGGATTGGAATTAAGGCTAATTGAGATTGTTCTTGATCAAAATAATTATATATATATATATATATATGTGTGTTGTGTGTAGTTATTATTATATATTATAATAGCAATAATAAACCACTTCACTTGATCCTACTAATCTCCTAATTAGAACACCAAATTATTATAGAAATAATTAAGATAGTTTTACATAAATTAACAAGTAAGATGGTTTTACATAAATACATATGTAGTTGATATGCAGCTGCGTCAAAGAAAAGGAATAAAAGTGAATAAAAATAAGGGGGGGGGGGGGGAATGTGAAAGGAGGCATATCCAGCACACCCGAACGCAGGCACGAGAGAAGTGGCGTCGGTTGATGGCGTCAGAGCTCGCAAGAATGACTCACTCACTCATCCCCCTCCTTTCCCTTTCCTTTCCTTCCAGCGAGAAGGTGGGACCTTGCCATGGATAAACAAACTGTGTGCTGGTTTCGCAACCAGTGACGGAGTGGACGATTGGAATGCAGGGAAACAAAAACAAAAAAAAAAAAAGTGAGAGAGAGAAAGAGTGGGCGAAAGAAAAAACACAGAAAAGTAATGAAGGAAGAAAGAGGGAGGGAGGGAGGGATCTGTTGTGGCTGGCCACGAAATGCGAGGAAACAGAAACGGAAGTGAGCAATGGACATCAGCATCTGCATCGCAATGCAGGGGAAAGGAGAGGCTGCCATATCCTCCACCTTATCTTCACTGCCACCATCCATTGGAGGGCTCCCCGGCGCATCGCTGCGTGGCTGGGGCTTCCTACTCCTCTCTCGCCCACCTTCCCACCCCGTCCCCACAGTCAGCGTTGCAGGTTTCTTGAGCTCGCGATTCCCACTCGCTCGACCCGACTCGACTCCACCTCTCTCCGCACCTCCCTCCTTTCTGCACATTCGCGTTCTGTAACCGGAACGTCTGACGGACATGGAGGCCCTACAGCAATCCGTGGCGAATGCCAGAGCGGCCGTGGTGCCCGTCGCGTCCGCAACTGGTGTGCCCACCTCGCAGGTGGCGCAGGTGAAGATGAATTTCGTTTCGGGAAGTGGGTCGGCGTTCCGTGGCAATGCGTTGGTCGCTAAGGTGTCCAAGACCTTGTTGGCGTCTTCCTCTAACCCCAGCCGGGGTGTCGTGGTGGCTAAGACGGAGACTGCCGCTGGTGGGTATGCTGAGGCTTTGGCGGACCTGTCCCAGGCTACTAACAGCCTGGATACGATTAACCAGGACATGGAGGCGTTGGGCGAGCTGATGACCAACGAGACTCTGTATGACTTTTTGGTGTCACCTGTGATTGATGGTGACAAGAAGAAAAGCATTCTCAAGACTGTTGCTGAGGATGCCAAGTTTAGCGACGTGACCCTTAACTTCCTCAACCTCTTGGTTGACAAGAAGCGGATCGACCTCATCAAGGAAGTCACCAAGGAATTCGAGACCATTTACAACGAGTTGACGGATACCCAGGTGGCTACTGTTATCTCGGCTGTGAAGATTGAGAAGCCGCAGCTCGCCCTCATCGCCAAGAAGATCCAGAGCTTGTGCGGCGCCAAAAATGTGAGGATTAAGAACGTCTTGGACCCTTCCTTGATCGCTGGGTTCATTGTGCAATACGGTAAGGACGGCTCCCGCTACATCGACATGAGCGTCAAGGGGCAACTCGACAAGCTGGCATCCCAGTTCGCCGCTGCTGAGCAGGCCACTGCATAAAATTCATCTTTAGGTTTGATCATTCTGCCCTCCTGTGAGGTTTGATCAATGTAGGGCTTGTAAACTGCTGACACTCCGTTACTGATGGGAGAAGGGAATGCACACCTTTTTTTGGTTTTCTCGTTGACGACTGTGTGTTATTGTAATCTGCAGAGAGGAATCCTTCTCATTCGGATTGTAGACTATGTACATCATTTTTAAGATAATTCAATGAGCCGGTCTTGAGGTCAAGGATGCAAAATTCGTCTCGTATGATTGAATTCTTCTGGGATTAGTCTTCCTCCTCTGTTCAACTTTTATCTCAGTGGGCGCAATCCATACTTCTTACCCAATTTGCTGCTGCACTTCCTTCGCTCTCAACGAGTATAAGTTACCAGATTCCACTACTACATAGGGTAGGGTTCTTTCACGTGCATTTTATTGCCCCAAACAAAAGGCATTGTATGACCCTTTGCAGAACTTTAGGGATTCTACTGTCACCATGAGTTTCCGCTCTTTCGTTAGTCACGTAACGGTTGTGAACACCTTGCCACAGCTTCTATATTCTTACTCCAATCTACACGTGGTGTATAAAGCATGTGGATGGTCACTTTTGGAACAGAAAGCATGCTGCAGTAGTTGAGTTAGGCATGTTTCTGAAGCTGAAATTGCAATTCTAAGAACTATGCACACATTCGTCAGAACGTACAGCACGTTCAACCTTTCTAACAAGAGTTGACACATGCTTTCAAGGAAGTAATTTAAGTTGTTGTCCACGAATTAGCAGCAGTCTTATCCTCCACAGTCCAATGTCTTCTCCCACTGCTAGATTAATTTTATCTTGGCCCCCTGCCGATGGCCACCTTTACTCGTATCGTCGATGTAACAAGATATCACACTAGAATGGCATGATATTTTCATAACCATCTCTTCAAATTCTATTTCAGACAAGTTCTCCCACTGCTCTCACGACAATGCACTGACCAGTTTTCTACGAAGAGTAATCAACAATCCGCAGATACTTCTCGCATCTAATTGTATCATCTTGAGCGCTGATTTTTTGTCATTTCACCGAACCCAGCGAGGTGAACAAAGCTATAGTAGGGTCATGCGAATCACTTCATTGCTTTATCAGGCGCAGAGTAACTCAAGTATCTTCCTGTCATTGCAGTCGACATAAAATTGGTTGTGGAACCTCATATATTGCTCTTGAAGTGCACTGAAGAATGGATAAAATATGAAACATTGCAGATCATCACAGCTCAATTGGCAGAGATCTGTACACGACAATTTCTGCATCCAAAATGAAATCTTACATTTCTGGAGTAACCGTTTTCTAAGCAAGTTTTCGACGGTCTTTCAATCGATAATTTTTTTTTTTTTTTTTTTTTTTTTGTAGATAAGGTTCAAAGTATCAATGTAGTACACTGTTTGGAATTTAGATTGCGGACAACATTAGAGATTTCACCTGAGTTACCGTAGAAAAAGCGAAAGACAGAACATCAGGAATTTAATATTTTAAAAAATGAAATACAACAAAATCATAATGGTAAAGTGAGATATTTATTCTAGCTTCAGTTATGTCAACACGGCACGTGAAATTGTAAAAGAATTCAACCGTGAAGTGTTTTTTTTATGTTCACGGAAACATCAAAGTCATAAATTCGTAGGGCACAGCAATTACGCAGCCTCAAATTCCACAAGCACCCATGGAATTCAATTAGTGCATACGACTTCTAAACAACGCGTAGTTTGCAGTGACTTTGACACAAGATTGTTTTGCCTCCATGAAACATCAGGAATTCGGTGTGTAATTTATAAGTGTTTTACACTACTATCTTTACAGAGTTGCAAGTAAGATGGGTATTAAAATACGAGTTGATTGATTGAATATTATAGTTAGTGTAAAAGCTTAAAAATGATCGAAACTCCATTTTATCTCAAATTTTCTAATCAACATGCGAAGATGGCGGACAACCGATTAGAAGACCGATCGAGAATTAAGGAAATTTAGGGCTCCTTTGCTGCAGCCATGCGAGGGCAGTGGGATGCCGATTCCCATGGCCACCGAACAAACAAAATTCGAAGCATAGGCCACGAAGGCAATATGGCGCCACTGGAAAATGCATCAGGCTGCAATAATGCACATCAACGATCGCATCGTCCCCATTTGTGCCCCGAAGACGAAATGCATGATTGGATGGGTAGGAGGGAAGTCGTGACTGGCATGATGATCGAGGACCCCACTTGACGCTTCTGGATCCGTGTAAGTGTATTGGTCTGTGCCTGCATCTCACGTAAACCCTCCATTGTTCATCCGGACTCAGTCCAGCCATGTCAGAGCTCGGTGAGTACTCCGTGGAGCTGATGTGGCTGCGGGAGCCTCGGTGGTATTTCAGCGTTGGAGGACTGTTTCTCGTCTGAGATTGTGTAGAAGATTTTGGGTGTGAGGAGGTTTGTGGGTCTGTCCGCATTGTGTCGCAGAGGAGTCGGGGAGAGCAAGCGAGCGAGGAAGGGCGGGAGAGATGGGACGGAAAGAGGGTGTGATTGCGCTCTTCGATGTGGATGGCACCCTCACGCCTCCTCGGAAGGTGAACAATCTGCTAGGAATGCTTCAAGTCCCTTTGTGCTAGGTTTGGAGGATTACAGGAGAGTCTTAAGATCTGAGTATTTTCTTCCCGGATCTTCTCGTACCCTGCGTGCTCAGTTTCTGTCGATTTGTTGCAAATTGGGGCTTTTTGTTTTTTTGTTTTTTTTTGCTTTTTTTTGCTTTTTTTTGTTTTTTTTGTTTTTGTGACTTAGTTCCTGAGATCTGTGTTTCGGGACGTTTTCGGAATGGGTTCGTCAACCTGTGGGGGAAATGTGGTTGGGAGGAGGCAATGTGATGGGGAATATTCTAGCTTGTCGTTTTAGTGTGCCAATTTATCCAGATCCAACTCGATTCACGATGCTTTATTTTTGTTGGGGTTTGTGTAACAGGAGGTGTCAGCGGACATGCTTCAGTTTCTCCAGGACTTACGTAAGGTATGTATCACCACCCATACGTCAGGGTAAGCAATGGTTCATGATTGTGAATTATGAAGTTGCAATGCCGTAGTTCCGGCACAGTGTGAAGCGATACACGGCATTAACGCTAGATCTACTCACAGTTCCCCTCTTCTTTTGCTCCGTGCTAATATTACTCTTCCATCTGCTGGCTTGTGTACAGGTGGTGACAGTAGGTGTTGTGGGAGGTTCGGATCTCGTCAAGATCTCAGAACAGCTTGGGAGAACTGGTACAGCTCAACTATTTTCGTTTTCTTTCATTGTTGACTTTGATAGAAGCCAGTGCTTTCCTTTGGTCTATGTTGCTACTGTGGTACGTTGTTTTCTATGCATGACTTTTGTGATATCTTTGTTGAATGTCCAAGCTGGTATTGGTAAAGTGTGCGATCATAGGCGTGGAGTTCATTTCATATATTTATTTCTCTCTGCAGCTGTTACGGATTACGACTTCGTTTTCTCTGAGAATGGGTTGGTTGCTCACAAGGCGGGAAAACTTATCGGAAGCCAGGTGATTACGAGTCGCTTTTCCTCTCATCTCTTGACGTAGATACAGCTGAATTGTCAGGTTGACTTCGGAACTGCCCATTTGAGTTCATGGTGGAATTACTCAAGACAAATCTGTAAATGTGGGGTGACAGAGTTTGAAGTCACACTTAGGCGAGGCAAAGCTGAAAGAATTCATCAACTTTGTGCTTCACTACATTGCTGATCTTGATATCCCCGTTAAGAGGTGAGCGGAAGTCACTTTGTAGCTTCTCTTGCCAGCATTGCTGTATAGTACCAAATTGTTTGTCCCTTACTTTGTTCATTTTTGGCATACCAGCGTAGATCAGGCCTGCTCTTAAGCTTGGCCCGCCAAGCCCGATCTTAGCTAGACATTGCATGTTTCAGTGCTTATAGTTTTAAAATGTGAAGAGAATGCCACTGTCATCAGCGGTGATGTGTGTTTCTTATCTTCCGGCTCGCGATCATTAAGCTTAGAGATTATTTAACATCGGCATTGTTTGCAATGACAGGGGAACTTTCGTTGAGTTTCGCATGGGTATGCTCAATGTTTCTCCAATCGGCCGCAACTGCAGCCAAGAGGAGCGTGAAGAGTTTGAGCGTTATGATAAGGTAATCTTTGCTTAGTAAAACAGGTTAATTTGTGAGATCCCGTTAGCCCTTAATGGTCTGTGAGGTTGTTTTATTGTCTGATCTGTTGCAACTGAAATAGTTTCTGAAATAGCCAATGGCCCTGCAACTTTTTTTTTTTTTTTTTTTTTTTTTTTTTTCAGATCCACAACGTGAGGAAGCAGTTCGTGGATATCCTCAAGGAGAAGTTTGCGGACTTCAGCTTGACATTCTCCATTGGTGGTCAAATCAGTTTCGATGTGAGTTGAAACTTTTTCCGTTGGATTTGCAAGCTTGGTTTGTTCTAAGTTGCTCATTTTCGTACGTGCCATCTTTATGCCATTCTAGAGACACTGTCGATCAAGTCTTGAATTTAGGGAAGCCTTCACTGGTCAAAGACAGTTGTGCAAAGCTCCGTGCGATTGTATTCACAATCTTAAACTCGAATATTCTTTTGGCTTAGGTGTTTCCCAGGGGATGGGACAAGACATTCTGCCTGCAGTTCGTTGAGAATGAATTCTCAGAGATTCATTTCTTTGGTGACAAAACCTACCAGGTACACATCCTTATTTTAAGTCATCCTTCTTTTAATACTCTAGGATTCAGTTTGTGTTTTGGAACATTAGTGTGATCGTTCTACTCGTAGTAGTTCGAGTTGCTCCCTAATTTATTTTGCATTTCCATCTCTTTCTAGGGTGGCAACGACCACGAAATCTTTGAGTCCGAGAAGACCGTCGGTCACACTGTGACAAGCCCTGACGACACAATTAGACAGTGCTCCGAGCTTTTTCTGTCTTGCAGCATTCCCAGTTAAATTATGTCTTAGCAAACTGAGCCATTAGCGAGCAGCAGGCCTATTTGACTATTCTGTTTCCACTGTAGCTTTTAAGCCTTGTCTGCTCATTTGCAGTCTCCTTCGATGATTATATTCTTTGAGTTATTGTATTCAAATAAAGCATGTAGTCATATGCAAACCTCGTTGCCGCCTAGTCAAATACACATCATGCATGCATTTGTTTTTTAATATTTCTACGTGAACATGCATGCAATTAAGTTAAATCACGCAGATGTTAATTGTTCTGCGAACTATTTGTGCCGCAACTACTTGACTAATCCTGAATTCAACTTGTTCTAGAACAAAAAAGTTCATTGCAGATTCCCTTAACTCACATAAAAGCTTTGCATCCATACTCTCAGCAATCCATTCCAATTTGGCAGTAGCTCAATGTAGAGAAACGAAGTAACTGCGGTCCCAATAACGAATAAGAAAAGGTTCGAGCTGTAAATACAGGATGACGAGGTGAAGCGCACAGTCGATCGATCAATGGTGATACACCATGGCCGTGAATTCAGAGGGTAGTTGTGAAATTTCGAGAATATTGTTGTTGACGCAGCTTGTTGGCAACATTGGATGGTACATATTCAACATTGCACTGAAATTTGCACATCTTGGTAAAACGCTACAAAGGGTTTAAGCAAGACAATTGCAGGAAACCTGAGGTCCTTGCGTGGAAGCACAACTGCCTCTGGAAGTTTGTGATTCGTTTTACAATCGAAGCAAAATGGTAAGAAGAGTTTACGGCGGTTAAAGCAAAAGACAGGACGGTGATAAGTACTCTGCATCCATCAAGCTTGTTGGCGCTACTATCTCAGTCACAGTGGTCATAACGTTGATCATGCTTAAGAGTAGAACCCCTATTTTCACACAACGAAAATGAAGCGTAGCGGCTCGACCAACACGAACTAGCTTTTGGCCTTTCTTCCCTTTTTAAAACAAATATAAGCTTTACAGGCAAAGATGACAGATGCACTCTCCATACCTCTGACCTCACATACCTTGATTTCTGTCACAATGAGGAATTCGGCACAGCTGCAGAGAACATAATATTTTTCTTCAGTAATTCTCCACTGCGACCTCAGTTCTGTGAGTGACCAAGATGACATGGGATAGAATCAAGTGCGCCCCACAAAGTGCAGCATTCGAGCCGGCTCGAAACCACAAAGTCTGCATCCGACCACAAAGCTCCTCGCATCCTTGGTATAGTTCAAACGGCGATCACGTTTTCATACTGCATCAGCCAATGATGGACCCCATCGGCACTTTCACCAGTCAATGGAGCTGAATTCACTGTCATGGCGTATCACAATCGCAAATCGCACTCCACCCACTCCAGGTCCAACATGATGGAACTCATCGATCACGCCTGCATTCCGCCACAATCTTCCTTCGAACTTCTTTTGACGTCATACTCAATTGTTCCGCTTTCCCTGTGTCGTTATTCAACGATTCATTGAAAGGCAACAAAAGTGTTCCCCTGGCAAACCATACGCTGGCTGGCTTACCTGCCACAACTCATGAACCGGTAGCCAACTAATGTCCTCAGATGCTCTCACATCTGCCTCCATTCCCTGTGTAACTAAGTTTACACGCGGTCGATGACAGTCACTTGCGTTACCATTGAGCGCCAGGACTTAAGGTGGATGATGGGTTAGTGATCAGCACCATAATCGTAGCATTATCTGACAGGCAAGTTTCAGTTCCTTCGGCACTTTCATAAACTGTCGGTGTGTTGCATTAAACTCTTCGGTGATCATGTTCCAATAATGGATGCAGTCACATTCAAGCTTCATTGCCACTTCTAAATTGACGATGATGGTTTCAAAGCTAGAGAGTCGAGAACACCCAACTGTGGGAAATGAAATTCTGCCACCGAGTTCTGTGCTCCTTCATCTGCTCAAGTGCATCAGGCCGGCTGACTGAATGTAAAACTGGGATTTTTTATGGCACGTGCGAAACTGGGATTTTTTATGGCACGTGCGAAACTGGGATGCTGTCGGTAGATGTCGGTGTCGGACGGTGACCGGCACCGACGTCTTTATAGCCCGTTCAATGTTTGTGTTTTTGGGTTCAGGTATACATTCTTTCTTGCTTTCTTTCTTTCTTTTTTTGTGTGTGTGTGTGTACATGTATATTGTTTTGTAGAAATTATCAGAAGTTATTTAATAACCAACCAAGCTCACTGCAAAGAGATGAAAACTCCGGAATGAAAACATTGATTATTGTGTTTTAATGTACTGTTGCATGTGCATTCATATTATGCACGACTTCATATTTTTTTAAATTTATAATGAAAATTTATTTAAATTACTGTATGGAATTTTCGTGGTGATTTAGGTTGTAAAAGTTGATCATGTGAATCTAGATATACAACTACTTGTATGATTTATGTGCAAAAATTTAAGTAATTTTTCGTAAATAATTTTTTCATCTATAATTATTTTTCCGAAAATTTTAACCATCATAATTTTGAATAAAATAAACAATGAAATTCACAGTGCTAATCACATTCTTTTCATTTATTTTTTAAATTAAAACTTATAAAACATAAAATAAATTTAAAAAAAAAAAAAAAAAAAAAAAAAAAAACCTTTGCAATTTAGGTCTACTTGAAGAAAAAAAAAAAGAAGGAAAAAAAAAACATATATGATTAAGATAATGGCAATTAATGTTGTATAAATTATGGATTGAAAGAGTAGCTAATTTGTAAAATATATGCTAACTGATTAATTACAATAAAACAAAGTATAATTTTATGGTTTTGAAATTACACATATATAATTATATTTTTTCTACATTTATCATTTTTAACCATTTTTTAAAATATTTTGTGAGATGTTTTTGGGACACAATGTTTGTTAATAAAAATACAATCTCTACTATAAAACCAAAGAACAAATTTCTATGTATTAAGTACTAGGTTTTATGAAAGCAATTAAAAGAAACTTTTTAATTTGAGAGTGCTTAATTGTTTTTTTAAAAAACATGTGCTGTCTCACAGAATAGAACATATATTTCTAAATGTCCAATAATCAAAATATAAGTAATAATGACAACCAAGTTAAGTTTGTATGCAAATGAATATGCTTTGCAATTGATAAAGAAATTTACTGGTGATAATATTTGTTACTTTCAATATTCATATTCTAATGTAGAGAAGATAGAAAAATAATTCAATTGAAATTGATTTTTGAATATTTTGAACAATGTGATGTTTCATTTACTTTAAACCCTAAAGAATTAACATAAAATGAAAACACATCTTGGAAGTTTACCAAACTGCACCATAACTCTATCTATAATCGTCATCAACAAATAAGCCATCAAATGAAATCTATAAAAATATTCAAATAAAACTTTTCTTGTGTTATCATTCAAGATACTTTTATAAATGATTTTTGATGCGTCAAAGTATTCTGAATTGGCAATTCGCATTTGCTAATTTCTGAACCTGATTTGTACTGCTTAGACTAAACAAACATGCATTGCAAGAAAGTAGAAGAAAAAGTCATTAAAAATGATAGAAAATAAGAACAAAAATGATGTATGATATAACCAAACATTTCTAAGTTCAGACACTAAGAGGAATGCAAACTTTGTTATCATCCAAGCAGAGCATCACAACCTGGATCCCACTTGATTAGCTCCTCCTTATGAAAAGCATCATAATCTCAATATGTGCTTTGTTCTGGAATATTCCAGACACTTGAAATTACTCTATTCAACACAATCACAACAGGATGTTTCGTCGCACTGATCTCGACATCCAAGTGGAAATTCACATGTGCAGTGAAGATTTACGTGTCCTCTCTACTCGACTCAAAACTTCAACAACAGGTTTTGATGAAATGTGCACGACATTCGCATCAGATCTATGCCACGGACGGAGCGTAGGCAAGTAAGTTCATAGCAGCTAAACCAAGTTCAAGATGATTCTCCGAAGTGAAGACTGAGTGGGGGTTTTGATGTAAATAAACCGATCATAGATATGTAATATTGTACAGCATTTTACATGGCTTGATTTTGATTTTCTAATGCTTGAGAAGCAGTGAACAAGAGGCTACTGATTCTGTTCTTCAGTGCATCAACCGGAGGGCTATCTGAATTTGACAATCCTTGTGAAACATTCTCACACCTTGCCTGAAGAGCAATATCGTGCTGCTCCAGCTCTTTCAGCGGGTTCTGATTGATGTCTCCTGTGCTTTTAAAGGGTAGTTTCTGGTTTTCCAGTTGCCAAGAATTCTCCATCTGGCATAGCAGTGCACCCAGAGTTTAGACGTTACAATGGTCACTTCGAGAGGGGAAAAACAAAAAAAAACATAAAACATAAAACATAAAAAGAACTTCAAAAAGTAAGATTTACATCTTTAAGAAATTGCGATGTTGTACATCTTGTTACACTATCTCTAGGCGTAATTCAAGAGTCCAGGAGCAGGATAGAAGGCTACCTCCTTTATTGACGTCACAGCAGCCCTTGGACTATTCCATCTCCCAAGGTTAGAATCTGAGCGAAGTCTTGTAGGTGTTTTTAAAGGATGACCAGCCTTCGTCTTACTAGACATTGGAGACATCTGTACACACATCCCATCTCATTAGAATCGATATATAAAGGCATTGATCTACATAGCCTCCATCCTATTACAAATTTCGACAGTTTCAAACGAAAATCTAGGTGAAATTTACGAACCTCCTTCTTCATCGGCTTTTGATTAATGTAAAGTCGACAACTGGTGCACACGGATTTCTCATACTGATGGACACGTTTCGCCAGGGCAGTGTTTACTGTTCTTGTCTACACATATAGGAGAGTTATCAAGGCTGAAAAAACCTCTGGACGAGAAATCTGTTCAATAAGGCATCTCATCCACTGCTCTTCATTCTAAACTAAAGCTAATTGCAATGAAGCAGGCCTCAAAAATTCAAAAGCAAAATATATAACAGCTCCTCATACACAAGGAATCCGATAATGGAAAACCCAAAAGATCCCGAGGTCACGACCCGAAAATACAATGAAGTCTGTCGCTAAATTCAGCACAACACCAAGTTAGCAACTTACTTCACCTGCCTGTGTGCAAGATACCTCCAGGTTATATTCTGAGTTTTCCATATTTGTATATTTGGCCAAAATTTTAATGATGCAATACCTAGACTGCAGTTGATATCTTATTTCAGAAATTTACCTGTTGGATGTCATTTGTAAGAGACTCAACACAATCCCGCAGATTGGAGACCTCTTTCTGAAGGCCAAGTTTAGCGTTGAGCTCTAACTGCAAATCGTCCTCTTGCTTGAAGTACTTCTCTCGAAGTTCAGACAATTCCTTCATAAGAACTGGAACCGCTTCCTTGTAAGACTTCAGCGCTGCAGCCTGGTTTGCACATAATTGCCTCAGCAATATGCTCGCCGATTGAGCCCTATCAGCCTGCACAACGTTGGAGGATGTGCAAGAAATGGTTGAGACTGATCTTTCACTGCAGAGGATATTAGCGGTGATTCGCCGATAACGACAGGTAGCAGACATGACAAGTTTTCCAAAAGCTTGGAGAGCTTGTGTCTCGGGCGATTTCCATCGAAGGAGTAACATGTATAGGTGGCTTCTATCCACATGCTGCACAATAAGGAAATTTATTGAATGGAACAAATAAAGTCCTAAGAATCACCTCATATTCCTTTATGGCCAATTGCTGCCGCAGCTGTTGTACCTCTTTAGCGTACTGCTGGTTATGGTGCTTTAATTCGTGCTCGCTTCTAAGAACTTGGGACAAACGACGTGCTCTGCGGGCTGCGGCAGAAAGATCAACGCTTGACATAAGGCCACTACCCGTCTCTCTAAGAACCTTCTTCTTCCCGTTCACTGGACTACTCATCACTCTCTTGAGAATCACCTTTTGCCTGTCGGTGTGCTTTAATGCCTTATTTTCAGCCTTTCCACCTTTAGAGATTGGCATTTGCTCCACATTTGAACAGTTCTTCCCCATAGCCGCATTTGCCGCCTGGATACCAAAGCCATATTTCTTTTTCTCAGCCGACTTTGGTCTGAGTATCGGAGAGTTACTCATGCGCTTGCACTTCGTAGGTGACAGTTCAAGTGAGTCTCTTCTCTTTGAGGACGCTGCGGACAACCTCCGGCCAGTCGCAAGGGGATTTGAATGTATGACATATTGTCTGGACTTTGCGGCCACCACAGGCGACTTTTTGCTCATGCGGATAAGTCTTTCAACCTTGCCAACACCGGCATCCCCCTTCAATTGCCGCACAGAAGTTTTTGTGGAGAACGACCACGGCTTCTGTTGTATGGCTTTCACTTCACGTCGTCTTGTGCTTTTCACTGCACCAACGCTGCATCCTACTTTACCAACATCCTCAGAAACAGTATCCTTGGCTTCAGCAGAAAGTGCATCGGCATTTTCCTCTCGTCTCGACTGGATTATCCCTGCCGAAAACAGAGTATTGAGATCTTTCGGCTGCATAGGATAATCTTCTCGAGGGTCTGAAATAGACCTCTGAAATGATGCGAGCTCCTTGAGGCACTCCGCGAGTTTAAATTCTCTCGTAGTTTCATTGTCCTGCTTCACATTGTTTCCAAGCAGCCCACTCGAACTCCCGTTTTGACCATTGAGATTGTCAGATGTACTATCCAACATATCTGAAAGCCCCATCGGATTCGGGTTTCGAGCAATCATCATATTAGCTGCTTGTAATGACCTCGAAGTACGGTTCAACATACCCTTTATTACTTCTGCACCTCGCGATTTTTCAGCGTTGGGACTGTGCTTCATCTTGCTTACAATATGCTCCAGCTTCACTACTGGACAAAGAAACATTCGAACACCTATGTAAGGGAGGTTGAACCAACTTCAAAAAAAAAGTCGAATATTAGAGTTGGCCTACAGCTAAAGTAGAAATTCTCTAAGTAATCACAGCGTCTCTTCCTGTAAAGAGTCATATCTGTTGCAGTTCTGTCCATATTGTTTTCTAATTTGTAGAGCACCACCTATAAATCTCGTAAAAAAAACTACAATGATAATTTCACGGGTTCTGCACAAATAGGTAATTTGCAGCGCGATATAAAAGACATGAAGGTGGACGACTTGGTACAACTTAAGACCAGAGCGGAGATTGGAAATCATTAGGCACAACAAATACATACCTGACTTGGAAAAAATCTAACACACTCCAAATCTGTGGCCGACGTTCATCGAGTTAAACAAACCTCTTGAAACAAGTTGTTAGCTACAGTTGTGGCATACCGTCCAGACCATAACCAAGCCCATGGACAGCCTGAAGTGTGCAGCTCGAGGAATTCTCTAGACCGTCACATAGGTATTTTACTCATGAACTGCATCGCCACTGACCCTTTGACAACGAGAAAGTACGGAAAGAATTGCGAGCTGGATGTTTGTCTACGACCAGACTACCAATTAAGTAAGTGTTCCACCTATCCGCTGATGCGACGGCTGTTCCTGCTCATTCTCCGAACATCAATTTCCCGCAAGCACATTCCAGCCACTCACGACGCAACTTATCCTTGCGACGTCACACAAACTTGTAGCAGATTCCTTGTACTTCACAATTGAGTGCCTCGTTTCACATTAACCTTAAGCAAATCTCTCATCTTCTAATCCTCCCGCAACGAAATTCACAATGAAATACTACACAAGAAATAGCGTTTGAGGGCGACCTCAACAATTGAACTTCAAACAACAACCACATTGAGCTCGAGTCCAACAACTTCTGCTACTAATACTAATGTACAACCACCGAGTCAACACCACCATACCAAGCCACCTTCTCCTAAAAAAAAATTAATGCCCTCCCCCTCCTTTACAATCTGCAAATAGCATCCACGACGACAAAGACAACCGTTGCAACTCCCGCTGCAAATTGGACCATGCGAAACTGAAAATGAGCATGCAGAAGTGAGCATGGAAGCAATTTGAAACTTGTGAGCGGCAAAGGAAGGTGATGATTGAGAGATGACAGTTGACTGGATGATGATATCGCTACACCGCAATTAAAGGATTCGGTCAGTTCCGTCTAGTCTACTGCGATTCGTTGGCGGTGACGCCAGTTGACGTTGAACCCCGGTGCAGCTCGCGTGGACGTACTTCGTGCAACCAGAAAATTTCAAATTTAGAGAGCTCATTTCAAATCAGAGAATGTCCTTTGGCGCGATGCTCCAACGTTCCCAACTGGGACGAAGTCCATCTGCTTGGCTTAATCTGACTGTGTCTCCCTGAAATTATTCCGAAGACACCCCAACGCTTCCTCTCAATTTTTGATTAACTACATCGTCAGAACCGTATCCCTGTCGAGACCCAGTGCATTAAAACGTTGCAACTGGAATTGTAATAAAAGTTGGGCTGCGGCACGCAATAACCCGTGCAACTCCAAGTTGGCCTCACGTCCAATGTGAACAAGATCCTGTAGGTTCCAGTGCTTTAAAATTAGCAGCCATTAGAGTGCATTCGCTGAACATATGATTAGCACAGCAATGCTTGTTCCAGAGACACGTTTTATGTTGGACTTCGTGCTCAAAGTAGGTGATTATGTCCTTTGAAGATATTTAGGACTCCACGATCAATCTCCATTAGTATCAGATTATTCAGTATTCGCTCTCGTCTAATTTCAGTAGAGGTTGTGCCTGAGAAGCGACAATTTATGGAATGATTCATTTAGAGGCCTACTCCATAAAACATGTTTGTTATTAAACTGTAAATTTGAGCACGAAGTTCAACATAAAACGTGATTAAACAATTTTTGATTAACTACATCGTCAGAACCGTACATCGAAGGTCTCGTATTCGATGCCGGATACGTGAGCTTTGTTTATATTGACTTGTCTCATCAGGAAATATTCATAAACGGGTAGGCTCCACCATGGCATATCTCGATTTGCGTAAAGTGTGGGAATGAGATGCACTTAAATTCATGTTGGGATGGCCGCTGAAATGACGGCCTCTTCATCAAGATAGAACCGCAAGAGCAGTCAGCATCTCTCATTGATGCTAAGCAGTAAGAATACTTATCTCATCAGTAGATGTAGTGTACAATGGTACAATTGGAAGTCGTAAACAAAGCATCCAGTACAGCATAGATTAATGTCTACTACTCGAGCATGGTAGTGAGTCTGAATTGCCAAACTACCAAAGAGAGTGAGAGAGAGCGAGTGGAATTATACAGTCAGTTTAATAATGACATCACGGTGGCGTGAAGCTTTGCGTTGGTACGTAGACCCTGATATCACTCTCCGATGTCTTTCTTTCCCAGAGCATCCTCATTCAATAGCACTACGCGCTCGCTTGGCGTCCGATTTTGACCTCCAAGTTGACGTTGCGACCACTTTATAACCGGCAAGAGCACGAAATACATTGCTAAGCACAGGAAAGGGCCAGCAACAAGCCATCCAAGCAGCCCATGACCAATGGCATGGAGCAATTCACTAGAGGCTTTTCCACTAAGAGCTTCCCAAAGTGCATCCTTCGTCAGCGGGAATGGTTTGGCGTCTACCAGAGTTTCACCAACACGCAGAAAGGGTATCATCAAGGTAAATTCGAATGGAGTAGCGATGAGGTTGGCCAACATCAGTATCGGAGCATTGCATTTAGCGCCTAGTATCGCCACTGCTACTCCACAAAGAAGGACAGTGACTCCATAAATTGGAAAAACGCCAAGAGTAAAGCCTAGAGCTGCCGAAAAGGCAAGTTGTTTCGGCTCGCTTCCTCTGTCCATGTGGAAAGACATAACACATAAGCTTCAAGTAGGAAACTTGTCGCAATACAGATGATCGCAAAGACTACTGAGAAAACAGAAGCAGAGCACTTACCTGCGGAGGATCACCATAAGTGGAGTGATAACTTTCGTTCTCGTCCATCGCACAGCCCAGAAGTTCCGCCAACCCGTCGTATCCCTATCTGACGCGTACGTCTCCCCTTCTCTTTCCATCTCGTAAACGTCAGTCATCACGTCCCACCTTCAGTGTTGCTCCTGTTGCCGACCATGTGCTTACGATTCCCGACCCTCACTTCAACAAATCTTCGCCTAGAAACTCCTTTCTTCACAACACACGATTCCACCAAGTCTTCCAATTATGATTTTGTCGATCCACTACCTCTTTCAAATACTTCAATACAACCTCGAAAGCATACAAAACTTGCACAAACTCTACACCAACATCAGTGGCTACTTCATCCTCAACCCCAAGCGAACCCTACCTGCGACTCCACCACCATCTTCCACGAAAACAGTCCACGAAAACAGTCCTCGGAAACAGGAGGCCTCGCACAAGCAATACACGTTACTCCAACATGTCCGCAAATTCAACAGCAATCCTCCCAAAAAAAACACGGTCAAGATTCACTCGAAGATGCGGGGCCCATCCAAGTTTGAATCAACGCACCTTCCAAGAAAACCCTGCATTCCCAACCCTCTCAACCACGTTTGCCCCGAAGAGTTCCTTGTATTCGGAACCGATATTCCGGTGCTCCATTCGATTCATTCTTCAATGGATGAATTTTTCATGACACGTAGACCTCCACCAAAATCCACCTGGAATTCCAGACCAGCACCTATTGGCGGGACTTTCCATGTCAGAACTGCCAAGACAGAAATAGAACAGAGGCCTCTGTTTAACCTCAACCACTTGGTGTGATCTTTTTATCGTGTCTGAATAGAACGCAGTGGACGCCATAAATAGTATTGAGAATGAATACTTTGGGTTAATCAGTAGAGGCACATGCGCCTGAAGCACTCGAGCCGAGCCAACCCACTCTATGTGGTGCCTCACAACTGGTCCTCATGGTCCAATCGAGATTGGGTGGTAAAACAGGTGTGGTGGAGCAGCATGGGTGGGACCGGTGCCACGCAAGTGCCTCAGGTCAAGGAAATATCCTACATTGTCAATCCTGTCACCATATATTTTTTTCTTCTCAAGCAGGCTTTAACACGTACTCCTTTCACACCGGAGGATTATTACCCTGTTCAAAAATAAATTTGGACGATGTTAGTGTTGACACGATTGAAAACAAAATTATTCATTTCTACAATAGTGTGAGTCAAAGCAGGAGAGTAATAATAGAGGGGAAAAAAATCAAAAAACGTCAGAAATAAGTTGACCATGACATGTGTAATATATTATAATTCCTTATAATGAGTGTGTTAATTCTCCAACAACATTTTATAATCTGATTTTTGAAACTGCTTATTGTGGGAGGCACACAATTTGACTACTTTTTTATTCTTAATTTTGGAAAAAGTATGGAGAGCCAAAGGGGAGTGTTGATGAATGTTTGATTCATAGGAAGGGGATTGAACCACACATTTTTTGTGGAAACATATTCTCCAACCTATTCCCCTCCTTGTGACATCTACCAAAGATATGATATTTTTAATGTAAAAGTGCCATGAAGAATAATTAAGTACTATGTGTGTAAATTGCATTTATTATTAAACTTCCATCTCAAACAAGCATTCTAGATTTCCAAAGAAAAAATGTTCAACTACATTGTGCAAAAAAACCAAACAGTCAATCACATTTGTAAAAATTTCAAGGCCTACTATTTTAAAAAGAGATGCATATTTTTATTTATTGAAGCAATTGAATTAGTCCAAGCTTGTGTGTTTCAAGAAGAAATTCTCAAGAAATACGGGAAACAATGTTAATATCCATATCATACAATAGTTACTTCTGAAACTAATTAAAATAAATGATAAATGACCACAATAATTCAATTTGATGGTTTTGTTCCCTTCATTTCTAATTTTCTTTGTGCAAGGTGACTTAAGTTACTATATTCTTCTTCTTTTGAATATATGAATATATATATATATATATATATATATAATTGTTTGTATCTAGTGTTGGTATTGCAGGTTGTTATGTGCATGCAGATCATATAAATACTGCAAGAGCAATCCTTTTTTTTTCATTCATTTTGTACATGTTCTTATCCAATTATGTCATTTTACAAACAATTTGATACATTTTATCTACTATATCACGTTATAATTATCCAACTATGCCAATGTATTGAATTTGGGTCAGTATGATTAGAGAGATTTCACATGCAATTGCATCATAACGAGTAACATTTTTTTTTCAATTACAGCATTGCGACCTTTAATGATTGAATCAAGTTAGGTATAAAATATAAAATATGATATAAATATTTATTGATTTGGGAAAAGAATCAATCAATAAATTCTGATTGTACTAAATTCCAAGCTCTCTATTCTGGCATTGGGTAAAATTTTCCTTGTTTTTTGAAAAAAAAAAAAAAAAAAAAAAAAGAAGAAAGAAAGAAAGAAAGAAGAGTTTAACCTTAACAACACGAAGATGTATTTATAGCTAAGAAGTTTGAAATATTAAACGAAAAAAATGAAACAAATTGCCTAAATGAACTTGATGTTATCTTCTTCACTCACAAATCTTATCCATTGATCCGATCAGTGCAGATTTATACATGTACAGATCACTCACATGCCGCGGAATCTTCTTTGGAAATTTATGATAGTTAAATAAAGAAATACAAACCGTGATGAATCGCGGTAAGTGATAGGAACATTACTGGACGGAATTAGTTGCCACGTCGTTCATACATTAGAACAACTTTGCAAACTGTGGGATTTACACGGTGGAGGGAGAAGAGCACAAATGACCGCGAAGTGTGTGTTTCTGTCAAGTGGGGTGCCTAGACGGGACCACACCCGGTCACCGATCACCGACTCTTGGCATTCTCAAGACGAATTCCATGCGAAACATGCGACATGGCTCTAGCTTTGGGTCATGTTCATGAACTGCATCATCCCTCAAGGATTGCGTGACCTGTCTGGCTCCGTCGTCAGATCTCCACATTGGATGCTTTTCATCCGTCCGAATGCATGGGATCAATGCTGGCAGATGCTGGAGCAGGAGATGCCAATAGATCGTAGGCCTGGCCCCTGGAAAGCTTCCATCTCCCAGTCTCGCATCCTGCACATGACAAGACGATTGCAACACGCTGCGATTCCCAGCTGCCATTTGTTGTTTGTCGTGGATTGCTTGCCCGATTTTGTAACTGCCTACTCATCTACAACACTTCTGTGCGACGACGTCGGGATTAGACTCGCATTGGTGAGGTTTTTTCTCTTGTTAGAAGGAAGCTTTGGTGCGTGGGAAAAAGGAGCTCTGTTTCTGTTGTAGGTGGAGATTGTAGCTTGAAGCTTGAATCTGGTTTTGTGAATCACTAGCGCTAGCGGAGGAATACCGGCAAAGCAGGGTGTGTGGGAAGTTAATTGTATTGTGTTGGCTAGTTTTGCTGTGGTTGGTTAATTGAGTGATTTTGAGGGGAGGGGCGGCATTGTTGCTGGTTGCGCGTGGGGATCTATGGAGAACATCTGTAGGTAGGCATGCGTGTATGTAGATTTTGGTGGTTTGGTTTAAGTGGTTTTGTTGAATCAGGTTTTGTTAACTTTGTGCTTGAGATGGAATCGAATGTGAGTCATGGGGTTTGATTATGGGCGGATGCACCTGGGAGCGGGGGGATTTGTGGTCTTGAATACTCTGCGTATGTCATTAGATGATAGATGAGAAGCTCCGTGGCAGTAATGTCTGATGATTGTGAGCGCTATCCGGTTCGCAACAGAAATGGACTGTGTGTTGAGTTTTGTTTGAATTCTAATTCATATTAGCATTTTGCATTTTAAAAGTCCTTTAGCACAGTTTTGGGTTTAATATTACCTGTACAACTGGATTGAATACCAATGTGTTTGAATAGACTGAGCTGCTCTAAGAGATTGCAGACCTTAATATTATATCAGAAATTTGTGCCTCGCGGAGGTCGCTTGTCTATGATCGAGGTCACATGAATGCAGTAGAGCCGAGATAGAAACAATGAGATTGGGGAACATGGTCCAACGTTTCTACTGAATTAGACCTCCCTTCTTTTCATATGAATTTGGTACGCATTGCGATCACATTTCGATATATGAAGAGAACCAGAGAGTTCGGATGGTTTAAACTTCCTAAAAAATTTGAGCTGGGTCTGTCTTTGGAAAAGAGAGTAGTGATAAAATCTTACGTTGAACCGTTCCCTTGATCATTTCCATCCATTTCTAATTTCCCTTTCGCAAGTCTTATAGAATGTTGCTTCTAATTCACTGTAAGAGACTGCTAATAATCATTGATTTGTGGTTTTCGTTGCTACAGATAATTCATGGTCGAAAAAGCAGAAGACATGGGAGACACCAAGGTTGTGTTTCTCGGATTGGGTGCCATGGGCCTTGGGATGGCCACCAGTCTCCTCCGAGCAGGATTCAAGGTTAATGGTTTTGATGTGAGTACACCTTCAGCCTGCTTCATGTGCTGACATGTTTCTATGTAGTATTTACATTTGGAAGTGGAGCCCCTAGGGGTTAATGAATCCAGTCTCAACCAGCAGTAGTTGGCATTGTTGAATTGACAGTCCAAGATGGGCATTATGTACTCCATGGGTTTCAGATCTCAGAGGTTCAATTATCCAAGTTTCAGGAGGCTGGTGGATTAACAAGCAGCAGCCCAGCAGGTTCAGTGGAAGGTGCGTGGCATCTAATATGCATGAGTGTTCATCGGGATTTAATTTTGTGACAGTCTCTTGGGAGCATCTTTGTTGGCTTTTAGATTTGCGTGACATCATAGCTACTTTCTCAATCCACTTCACTGTAATGCATCATGTTATATTTTCCTCAGGTTCTCACAAGTTTCTTCTCACCAGTCTAGTCCTATATGTTCCTATGTGAATTGTTGTGAGAGAGTGCTGCTGCAGGTGCCAATATCGTCGTCTTATCAGTGGTGAACTCCGCACAAGTTGATGAGGCTCTTTTTGGACCCAAAGGGATTGTTTCTGGTTATTTTCTGTTCCCTAAACCCTCTACTTTATCTTTGACCTTGAACAACTATGCAAAGAAGTCACATATCCGAGCATGGATATTCATAGTAAATTGAAAAAGCGGATTAACCTGTTTCATGACCAGAGAGTACACCTTGAGCACATATCGTGTTCTTTTTGAATCATATGTGGTGTATAGTTATTTAACGATCAAGACTTGGTTCGTGATGCAGCGGCAGCCAAGGGAACACTGATCATAGTGTGCTCTACAGTACCGCCAGCCTACATACAGAATTTGGAAAAGCGCCTCTCAGGTAAGTAACTTGATATGCTTTATGGACATTGATTTTCAAACAAGCGCATGACGTCTAACGTGCTTCAAATCCTAAAAGACTATTTGCATTTGTACTATCACAAAGTTGGTTGACAATCAGCATTATATCTGATATGGTGAGTGATTGAATGGAAACTTCTGTGTTTCTGAAGAGCTAGGGTTATTATTGTTGGATGCACCCGTATCCGGAGGAGCTGAGAAAGCAGCGGCAGGAACATTGACGGTATGTCCTTGCCACCTGCAATCACTTCATTACCATTTGTATGTTGACTCTTGCTTGTCACGTTTACTTTTGTTTGATGAGATCTTGTAGTATGCTCACGATTCATGTATTAGAAATCCTGCATTACTTGAACAATACTTTTAAACCTAAACCTTGACTTCCGCAGATAATGGCAGCTGGGTCTGACCATGCATTGAAAATAGCCAGGCCTGTACTCTCTGGTATTATACCTATGTTTGCTTCAAGTAGATATGTTTTCTTAAACTTTGAGCTATCATTATAATTCTAATAGTATACAGTTGATGCACGTAACTTTTTATTTCGTGGATGCTTTCTTTACTTATTTATGTATTTATTTTTTGAATTCATTCATCAGGCTATAGTTGTATAACAATTAGTTCCTCCGAGTTGGTCTTCGGAATACTTGCAGAGCTGTTTCAACTTTGATTACGGTAAATGGTCCACTGCTTTAAGATCTAATACCGCCCTTCAATATGCAGGCATGAGCGAAAAACTTTATATTGTTGAGGGTGGCATAGGAGCGGGCAGGTATTATTTTAAGGTCTTTCGTCTAAGATTTAATGATGATTGCGGCGTATCTCTGCGTTCATCCATAACTCAACGTTTTTCCTTCTAGTTCGCGTTCTTTCATTTCTCATTTAATCGCATTTGTGAACACACTGTTTTACTTGGTTCCCTTTAGCTGAGGTGCAATGCTTTGGTTGAGTTGACATCCTCTGAACACGTGGTTTCTTATATTCAGCAAAATGAAGCTTGTGAACAACTTAATGTTTGGAATTCATCTTGCTTCGGCAGCAGAGGCTATAGCATTGGGCGCACGGGCAGGCCTCAACGTACGCAATCTCTTTGATATCATCTCAACTGCTGCTGGCAACTCCTGGTACAACCTCTGGATTCATTTAGTATCGAATTATCTTTTTCTTTATCTTCACTCTGACGTCGAATCTTACTGGCATTTCCGTGATACTATTTTCCACTACTGTGGCTACATAACACTTCCTTTTTATGTTCAGGGCATTCTCTAATCGAGTTCCTCACATGCTAGATGCTGATTATTCACCAAAGTCAGCTCTTGATTTACTTGCGAAAGACTTTGTAAGAATTTCTACTCCGGGTCCAAATGGCTTCTAGTTGATGTGTGTTTGTCGTAGTTACACGAGGGTAGACACAATATTAACTTTTGAGATACCAACAGGGAATAATAATGGATGAAGCAAAAGCGCTGCGATTTCCCCTGCCTTTGGGCTCTGTAGCTAGTCAGCAGGTTCTTCTGGGTAAGATTTGAAATTAGTTGAGGCTGCTGTTTGAAATGGTATCATACTCTTTGGAAATGTCGTTGAACTGCGCTGAATACGTTGCGAGTCGCGTGTTACTTATTTTGGTATTTGCCTACCGGGGTGCGTCTTAGATTAATCTCAACATTTGATGTGACATTTCCAGGTACTGCATGTGGTTATGGTCGAAATGACGATGCAGCGGTTGTTAAGGTACAACTACGTTTTATGGTTCTGGCCACCAGTGGACCGCGACCACACCTTTTGTAAGGATGTTATAAACCTGAATTACTTTTTCCATTTCATCATGAAGTTCTGAAACTTCTTATGTCCTTGAGCAGATTTGGGAGAAAATGATGGAATTAAGTGTAGCCTCTCCAAAAGATTCCACAAACGTCACAGAGGAGCAGGCTGTGGCCGATTCAGTTGCTCCTGTCCCTGTAGCATTCATCGGATTAGGAGCTATGGGCTTTGGAATGGCTTCCTGGCTCGTTCACGAGGGGTTTAGCGTCTGTGGCTACGATGTAAGCACCAGGGCGATGAAAATATCGAACTATTAATGTATACGTTTCGATTAAATTCTTGTTTTTCTCATGGTTATTCAAGAAGCTTTCATGTTCCAGCAATGTGTGTGATGATTGTCGCAGGTGTACCCGCCAAGTCTAGAACGGTTTGTGAAAGTAGGAGGGAAAGCTAGTTCTAGTCCAGAAGAAGCAGTTAAAGGTAATTTTCGCTATATTCCCGAAATTCTATGTATATGTATAGATGTATGTCTGGCAGTGCTGATAGTCCTAACTTCATTCTTAAGTTTATTAAATCAATGTTTCGATTGTGAGCTGCAGGTGCACAAGTGGTTGTCATCATGGTAACCAACCAAGACCAAGCCCAAAGTGTTCTGTACGGCCCCAATGGGGCTGTTCCAGGCATGTCACTCTTCCTATGAACATCGTTGATAACTTGCTGGGATTATGATCTTTAAATTTTTTTAACCAGCCATGAATGTCTACACATACTTATACTGTTCAGAGACATAAAAAAACTGAGGTGTCTATTGTTGCTTGTTCCAGCATTGGCAAAAGGTGCAGTCGTAATAGTGTGTTCAACAGTATCGCCCGATTACGTACGCCAGCTCGAGGGGCATTTAAAAGGTATGTGACGTTGTCCAAGGCGCTTGTGGTTAAAGACTGATTTTTTTGTATTCCTTCCTTTACATATGACGCATCTTTTCCATTATGCTCACATATGACTACGAAGTCAATGATTGACCTTGGCAGGAGAGGGAAGAGATTTAATGCTGGTGGATGCTCCAGTCTCGGGAGGTGTCGCAAGAGCTGCCAACGGGACCCTGACTGTATGATTAGATCCCAGTGCTAATTTGCATCAGAATAGTCATATTTATTACTTGTATTCTTCATAAATCTCTGCTTTGGAATTCTTTAGCTCTGGGGTCGAAGTATCCCAAACATAGTGTTGTTACTAATAGTACTCGTTTGTGCTAATAATAATTGTGCATACTTCCAGATAATGGCGGCTGGCTCCAATACAGCCCTGCACGGAGCCGGTTCAGTACTTAAAGGTTCAATACTTTCTATTTTATCTCAGGCATTCTTTTTAAAGCTTCGCAAGTTCGTTTGATGAGTAGCAGAGTTTGAACCATGAGAAGTATTGTTTCAACTACTTCAGAAAAATCCATGGACTTGATGGCTAATTTAATCGATGCTATTTTCTCGAGACTAGCAACGTTCAGATGCTACTTTGATGAGGTCGAGTATGGGGCTCGAGTGGTTCTCGTGTGGAAAGAGAACAAAAGAGCTGATTTGTGTGCATGATGTATCAGCAATTGCTTGGTGCAAATGTCTTTGAACCATTTTGCATTTATGATGTAGAGTTAGGTCTAAAGTTATTGCTTGAATTTGTACAGCAATGAGTGAGAATTTGTACATCATTCAAGGAGGAGTCGGGGCTGGCAGGTATCTTGCACTGATTCGTTTCCCTATTGCTATGGCTGCTTGATACGTAAGGTGGCCGAAATGCTAAAAAGAATTCAGTAGCACAGAACTCAAGGGGACCTTCTCTTTTTTGAAAAGATTCTGTTATCGTCACCTATGTATATAGTAACCACACATACTCTTTAGCGAAGTGATTTTTGATTCTGTTAGAAAGGCAATTGATCCCTTCTTTGACTGTTCTCATTTCAACATTGATTTGCCAATCATGTAGCACGGTGAAGATGGTTAATCAGCTGCTTGCTGGAGTGCATATTGCATCTGCCGCTGAGGGCATGGCGTTTGGAGCTCGGCTTGGCTTGAATACTCGCCTCATTTATGACATTGTGTCATGTTCCTCTGGATCTTCCTGGTTTGGTTTTGATCTCATCAGTCTATACAGATCTTTCACAGTTGGGAGGGCTAGAACAAAACTTGAAATAGCTTTTTTCTTTTTTCCTTTTTAAACCGTTGTTTTAGGTCGAAGAGTAATTTTTACATGTGCAAGGTAGACACCACTCAATGTTTTAACCTCATTGAATGAGTAGGAGCAACAAGTTATGTCAAGTATTATTATTTAGTAACGATTTTGTGGTGGTGAAACAGGATGTTTATAAATCGGGTGCCCCACATGCTCGATGACGATTACACACCATATTCTGCACTTGATATCTTTGTTAAGGATCTGGTAAGTGTACCTTGCCCTGCATAATATGAATTAGAATATCGATGTATGATTTCTAGCTGCCATGTGTTATGTTGGAGTAGAGATGCTTCTGTTATTAAAAATTAATTGTGTGGTCAAATGCCCTTGTTGTCCCAGAATGCTTATGCCCACCCAAATTCCCACGGTCACTTTAATTTGCTCCAGAAAGTTGGATCTAACTTAAGTCTGACGGAAATCTAAATTCCTGTTTACCCTATTTACAGGGAATAGTTGCAGGAGAAGCTAAGCGCTTGAACCTTCCAGTACCAATGGCTGCTTCAGCTTTGCAGCAATTTCTTTCTGGTAAGTATTTACAAACGTGTACAACCGCACTTGATTTGGTAAAAACCATGATCTTTTAAAACCAAATCTTGCGCGTGGCACCGTGAATTTCCGATTTTAATTCCAAGGTTTGCAGTTGGTTGAAGCATTTTCACCCTTTCTTAGTCGTTTTGGGTTCTCATTTGCAGCTGTCTAGTAACCTAGTATGCACTGCTTCATTTGGAATATGATGCAAAATGATGTAATTCTCTTAAGTTTTAACATATTTCAAATAATTACAATTCTTTGCAGTATCCTGGACAGATCTTCAAGGAATGTAATGTACCACGGCTCCTCCTGAGTTCTTTAATAACTGAAAGGAAAGTGTCATATGCCTGTAAAGTGATGCACAAGTGGCAATTTTGTGTAGGATCTGCGGCTGGCCTTGGTAGGCAGGACGATGCCGCAGTTGTAAAGGTGCGCGAGTACAATAGCGCTTTTTACTTGAGCTTCAATCGGTCTAGAGTTATTTCTGGTCTTTTCGTTGAATTTGTGGATGCAATTTCTTATTGTTTCTATACAGAACCTATCTCTGGGCATAATTTGTTATAATTAGACGTTAACACCTAAAAAAGATCATCTAATGATTTTCACATTCCCGCTTCCCTGGTCTTTTACTTTACATATTCTGTTGAATGACTCATTCGCAGTGGAGAAACTTATGAGGATTATGTATCTTCTACCACTAAACAGGTGTTTGAGAAGTTAACGGGAGTGTTTGTTGCGGCTCCCAAGGTTCCTCTGCCAACCCCAAGTGGTGATGCCAACGATACCTGCAACATCACTAAATGTGAAAAACTTGAAAAAGACACCACTTTGCGGGCACTCCCAGAGGAGTGGCCTGAGGATGTAGTGGAGGAAATTTTGAAGGATGAGAAGGAGGGTCGTACTAAGGTGCTCGTTGTACTGGATGATGATCCCACCGGTACTCAGACTGTGCATGGAGTGTCAGTACTTACGGAATGGTAAGGTTCATGTCACTAAACATGTCAAATGCAAGTGTACTGCCACAAGGAACGAATTCGAAAGCTTATTCATACTTGTAATCGTATTTGTCTTCTATCGTCTGCTGCAGGAGTATTGACTCATTAATAAAGGAGTTTAAAAGCTCCCCCGACTGTTTCTTCATCCTCACTAACTCACGGGCCCTTGGTACCGACGAGGTATCAATCTGGATTCATTCTCCTTCCAACTTCTATTGTGACTCTTCTTATTATTATTTATAATTTCTGAATTAGGTTAAATTTTCGGTAGTCTTGAGTAAGCATAAACTAAGTTAGTAATAAGTTAGTCCTTTCCTCATCTTTACAATGGAAAACACAAAACGCTAAGGTTTTACACTTTGTGGTCTCCCCAGGCTGTTGCTCTGACGAAAGAAATATGCAGAAACGTAGATGAGGCAGCTACAGCAGCTGGCAATACTGGCTACACAATTGTTCTTCGTGGTGATTCCACCCTTCGTGGCCATTTTCCTCAGGTATAGCACTTTCTTTAGTAAAGTGGCTAATTTAAGTTCTTTAAATTAATTAATTAATTATTTAAACAGAAATTATGAATATTTTCTGCAGTTATTTGTATGATGTGATTTGAAACTAATTTTTTTTCTAACAGGAACCAGATGCCGCAGCATCTGTAATTGGAGAAGTTGACGCATGGCTGATTTGTCCATTCTTCCTTCAAGGAGGCCGATACACCATCAATGATGTTCACTACGTTGCAGATGGAAACACGTGAGTTTTCTGCTTTCTGTACTTTGGTTGGTTCTGCAACAGTGTTTGTGCACTGTCCGCAGTTTGACCTGCCAACCACTATTTTGGAATTACTACAGCGTTCATTCTAATATGCACACATCAGATCATCTAAATCATCACATTTTAAGTGTTGAAGCCATGAATATTTGTAGGTCTTGTTATCTTTAAACACCGTTTTGATTCCAAAGTTTTCAAAAATTAAAAGTAGCATGGTCCTTACGATCTATTAAGTCAATAATACAGCGTGACTTGGTAAAACTACACATCAATTTGACCACATTTTCAACAATCATCATGTGGTCAATGCCATTGTTTGAGGCGGCAAGGAAACTCTCGAATGTTAAAAGTTAGAAGGTAGTAGTCATGAAGAAGTACGTGTACGTTCTAATGTGACCAAAAGTTTTTAAATCAAAGGGTCAATCATCTATATTTAGTCATGTGCTTTTCTAAATTACTAATTTAAACAAACATCACCTCTAGAACCGGACTGTGTACATGGTGAAGAAGCATGAGAAGCTGTTGACCATTAAAGTAGTTGACTGTTGCCATGTTGTAACATCTCCCTTCCCAATTTTTTGTTATATAGAATTCTTTCTAACGTATTTATCAAGCACCAGATCCGTTGGCCACATAACTTCCAAGGAAATAATCTTTCTTGACATCATATGAAGGGTACATGTCTTAGTGTTCCACACTAATTAAAACGAATGGTGTAACTTATGGTCGCATCTGTGAAGCAAGAATGGTGGTAGTGCTTCAAAATTCCTCCGTGAAAAACCCTCTGATATCTGTGATGGGGCTATGGTTGAATTCGTTTCGGTGCTTATCTTTATGTCCAGGCTCGTTCCAGCCGGGGATACGGAATTTGCGAAGGATGCCGTTTTTGGCTACAAGGCTTCAAATATTCGTGAGGTAAACGTCCTTACAGGTTTTCTTCTTAAAAAAGATGGCATAGTAATTTTTCACGACAAAAATGTTGTTTAGCTTCACATTCTCTTACCTCTACTCTGAATGTCGGAACTAATTCACAGGATTCCTCAGGTAACAGCATTGTTCAAGGTGTTTCATAGGCCAAGGAACCTTTCGTTCCACTCAATCTCGGTTTCATGTGACTTTCACTTATTACGTTCTTGATACAGTGGGTAGAGGAAAAGACGGGAGGTCGGTGGAAAGCCAAGGACGTGGCATCTGTCTCAATTGAAACCCTTCGTAAAGATGGTCCATCAGCCGTTTGTAAACAACTCTGTGAATTGCCTCAGGTACGTACGCTCAAACAGCTCTAGATTATCAATAATCACCATATTCATTTTCTAGACAAGTAACATCGCTCCTTTTGTATGTTGAGTGAACACGATATGCCATTTTCAATGTGACGCTGATAATTGGTACATGTATTGATGCTTAACGATTAGGATAGAAGGTTAGTCCTGATTAAATGGTGCTGATATCCCGTGCCATGATTAATTCGATTCAGGGATCAGTATGTGTTGTAAATGCGGCTAGCAACCGTGACATTGAGGTTTTTTCGGCTGGCATGATCCAGGTAAGTATCAGCTTACTTGAAAACAGACAAACATCTAGGGGAAATTTAATAATTTATCCCGATTTCTGCATAATATTAGAGATTGTGCACTTGACTTTTTCCAGATGAAATTTATAATACAGATATCTACAATGTGCTATCATTCAAATCTATTGATCATCCACTCAACCGCAGCCTGTTGTAATGTTGTTGTCTTTGGTTTGTTTGATGTATCAGGCTGAAGAGAAAGGGAAGAGGTTTCTCTGTCGCACTGCAGCAGCCTTTGTGTCAGCGAGGATTGGGCATCGTCCATGTTTGGTCAATCCACATGATCTTGGAATAGATTCTCAACCAAGCGGGCATAACGGGGGCCTCGTGGTAGTAGGCTCCTATGTACCAAAGACTACTTCACAGGTGAATAACTGTATCCATTTGCAAATCATTTATGGTGCATCAGATTCTGATTTCTTGTTTAAGAAATTGCCTCTCTTTGCTGATGGTCCTTCATTCTGTACAGGTGGAAGAGTTGAGAGCACAGTGTGGAGATTTTCTTGAGAGTATCACTGTGAGTTTCCTTCAGCTTGTCTCCATCATTTACTCTATCATGAGAATACTATTGCTCTATCTTTTATTCGTCATTAATTTTCTCATGTTAAGAGAGCATCGAAGGCTGACTGTTCACTATATAATTGCAGGTTAGCGTAAGTACGTTGGCAAAAGGATCGGTCAAGGAACGGGAATTAGAGATTACTCAAACCGCTAGGATTGCTGACCGTTTGCTATCTGCAGGGAGGGACACTCTTATTGTGACCAGCCGAGAACTCGTGACAGGATCGTGTAAGTCATAGCTTCGTTTCAACCTATTTTAGTGAAGGAACAACATGCAAATCAAGAGCACATGGATATATTTAACTATGGCAAGTCATGTGAAAATAGATGGATCATCTTAGAGCGTTTGGATCAGCTGGGTTTGATCTTGTCACTTAATTGCTGATCTTGTTTCACACACCAGCTGCGAAGGAGAATCTTGATATTGGAAGCAAAGTAAGCTCCGCTCTGGTGGAGATTGTGTCACGCATCAAGACAAGACCACGTTACCTTCTTGCGAAGGTAGTTATGCATCTTATTATGACTTTGAAGACATCAGATAAATTGGTATAGATCTGTAACTCATGGTATATATTGTAGTTTAGTAAGATATGTCTACAAAATTTGATCGTGTATTCCGCTTTTGGAGGGCAGGGAGGAATTACATCCTCAGATTTAGCAACAAAGGCTATGGGAGCACGGAGAGCAGAAGTGGCAGGTCAAGCACTACCTGGAGTGCCCCTTTGGAAGCTGGGGCCTGGTAGTCGCCACCCGAACATTCCCTACATTGTATTTCCTGGTAAGTAAACTGAATTGGTGGATCTTGATAATCCTAGCATCTGGATCAACTTTCTCTCTGACAACCTTGCTGCTCCAAACAATGGTTTCTTGACTCTAAGATTACTGTTAACTGTTACTTGCAGGCAATGTTGGGGGTCCGGATGCTCTTGCTCAACTCGTGAAAATGTGGTCACGGCCTGCTAGACCCACAACGAAAGATATACTTCGGGTAACACTTTACGCTGAATTCTAGTTTAAGCGTCTACTTTATAAACCGAACTTAATCAGTATTATTGAAAACGTTCCTCTTCGTTCTGTACAAATAACAACTAACAGGCAGCTGAAGAAGGAAGATACGCTGTTGGCGCATTCAACGTGTACAATTTGGAAGGAGTTATGGCCGTGGTAGCTGCTGCCGAGGCTGAGAAGAGTCCAGCAATCCTCCAGGTTATAGATACAGCATAGTAACACGAGTTCCTATTGATTTGTTAGATTAGTCTTATATTCTGCGTAACTGCAATTTGCTTGCCAGTTAGTAGTAACAGTTTCAGTAACGGTTGCTTGAAGGTTTCTCAAATTGATAATTTATTTCTGAAGCTACTTGGATGGGCAACAACTTAAACAGCACAAAGCGTGTCTCTTTTCTCGTTCTTAATGATTACTAGTCCCGTTATAATCCAGAATTGATCTGTAATACAGAAGCTATCACCGTCTTACTGCGGTACTATTTTTGAAGTGCAGATCCATCCTGGTTCACTTAGTCATGGGGGGGAACCACTCGTGGCTTGCTGTATTGCTGCTGCTAAAACCGCTCAAGTAAGAAAATAATGCTATCCAGCTGTGGTTATGGATTGCGATCAATCATTGTTTTGACCTTGATTGCAGTCAATAAGCAGTCTCGGGTAACATGGTGTCCATGTACTTGGATTTCTTTTCATTTTCTAGCTTAGGTAGGCCTTACTGGAGATACCTATACAATTTGAAGAAGGAAAATGGTTCCAACATGTTGACCGTTCTATGAAATGCATGACACCTTGATTTGGCCTTCGAAGGTTCCCATAGCTGTGCACCTCGATCACGGAAGTGAGGAAAATGTAATCATGAAAGCCCTTGAACTGGTGCGTCCCTCCTGTTTCCATCACGACTGGTTTGTCAAATTCATACTCTTCAGTTTGTCTTGAATCGTTAGTTCTTTTCTTTTATGATTTTTGTTGGCTGCATGCCTCGTAATAGCCTGTAATATTTGACGGAAAACGTGAATGATAATAAAGCTGACTGCTACTGATGGTGCTTGTGTTCTTCTGAGCTACAGGACTTTCATTCAGTGATGGTGGACGGTTCCCATCTCTCCTTTGAGGACAATTTGGCGTTAACGTGTAGAGTCGTCAAACAAGCTCATGCTAAGGGCTTGCCTGTGGAGGCAGAGATTGGTCGTCTATCAGGCACTGAAGATGGCATTACGGTTGAAGAGTACGAAGCACGGCTTACCTCTGTGGATCAGGTTAGGTTACTTAATTTTCTACCTCAGCCATTTATAATATACTTTTGTATCACTTTACCTCTTGTCCCGCATCGACGCCCTTTCAAGATTCCAATGTTACCGTATGTAACACACTTATTGGAATATGTCACATTAGGAGGTAACATAAATGGGGATCTGTTGTGGCGAAACCTGAAAGATATGATACGTACTGCCTCAAAAAGCTAATATCCTCCTGAATATTTTTATACTAATAATGTGGTATTGATATTGCTGAGTTGGGATTTTGCTTACTGCAGGCTAAGACTTTCTTAGAGAAAACGAAAGTGGATGCACTTGCAGTATGCATTGGAAACGTGCACGGAAAGTATCCAGCTAGTGGGCCGAATCTGAATCTCAACCTTCTGAAGGTCTCCCCTGCAACCTCTTGCGTCTCTCTAACCTTTCTCTTCAGATATAGTATGCTTCCGTTAAATGGCTAGCGAACACCTCTTTTTGTGCACCCTTGGAGTCTGCAGTCTTCATTTCTACGTCTTTTAGACGAAATGCAGGACTATTGGTGTACACTGAAGGATCTTTTGGTACAGAGGGCACAACGTTGATTCCCCCTTTCTATGATGTGATTCAGGAGCTGCATGCAGTAGCAACTGCGCATGAAGCTGTGCTTGTTCTACATGGAGCTTCAGGAATCGCTACGGATCTTGCGAAGGTAAGTTTCATTCCAATGTTTGTTTGCGAATATGTTAGGCAGTTCTTGAAATTTATTTTAATAGCTGCTTGAGAGAAGAACTACCACACTGGTGGACATTCAGTTGGGAAATTTGGTCGGGTAATTCAAATCTTGCGACAGATCAAAGCCAAATAGTGGAGAATGTTTGGTACCATCTTTTGAGACAATAACTTTTCACCTTGTGATACAGAACATGTATTACCAGCTTTATTCCACGCAAGGGTATGTTGTAAAATGTAAACACAAAGAATGGAACATGATGATCACTAACGTGTATGTGTTTAAATCTGGGTATGGCAATGACTGTTGGTTGTGTGCTTGTGAATGGGTTTGTAATTGTAGGCTTGCATAGACCGAGGAGTCCGAAAGTTCAATGTGAACACAGAGGTGCGGGGCGCATATATGCAAGCACTCGGAGCACCAAAGAAAGACTTGGTGGACGTTATGAAGTCATCTGTAGCAGCCATGCAGGCTGTTGCTGCTGAGAAGATGCAGATCTTTGGATCGTCTGGGAAAGCTGAATGAAATTAAACCGCCATCCGGGTACTTGTGTTACATATCTTTTTGTAGAACACTTGCAGAAAAAATGTAACTTTTATCTACTCGTTTTGAAATGAGCATGTATTCTTCTATATACAGCTGACGAAAGTAAAATCAATTGATGATAAATATCTGAGTTTATGTGCATGACTGCTAAGCAGGATAATTTGCATTCAATTCCTGTACTTTGGTCATTCCGCCAAGCTCTAATATGCTTTGAGAGTCTCTTCCTGATAATATGAATTTTTTCAAAGTTTTGAATTGAAAATACTTGCTCTGTGATAAACTCTTCAACAGCTTATCTCACAAAGCAATCGTTTGGGTTCAAATCATGATGAACAAATTTTTAAGCTTTGTGTTGGTTTTACAAAGATCCCCATGTGCAGCAACGATGGAACTTATTTTTCATTCGTTTTCAGATTGAGTAGAGATCAAATTGTAAAATTATTTAAAGAATACAAGAACAAGATACACTAAAAAGTATGATAACGTTTGCTAAGTATGGATTATACATACACACCTCTTGGTCATAAGATACAATTCTTATGTGCTTTGGTAGGCCCAAAATGAAGCCCCCTTGCATTAATTTTATTGGTTGTGGACTAGCCTGTGTGTAGGTAGTTCTTTTTTCTTTCTTTTTTTTCTTTCTTTTTTCCTCTTATTTCAATGCCTCTCTACTTCTCATGCTTTCATATTTCTTTATCTCGTTTACTTGTCTCTTCTTTTTGCATTCTTTTTTTGTTTGATTTTGCTAAATAAATATCTAGCTTGTATTCTTAACTTTTTATTTCATCTATTTGTCATCCATGCATGTCTATAAACATAGATATTAGGTAGCTACCTCAGATTTTGTAAACAACTCATTGACAAGCGACCAATTATTGGGAGTCCCTAAAATATAGGTAGAAGGGTGTAAGGTTAAGAGTTTGGCATTTAAAAAAAAAAAAAAAAAAAAAAAAAAAAAACACAAAATCATTTATGAGCAATTAGATAGTGTTAAGGATTTAGGTTTTATTAAAATGTTTATGTATAATGAGCCATTTGGATTTTTTCATCATCTAATACTAGGTACCAACTACGTACCTATTTTGCTATGGCACTTCTTGTTTAGCTATGATCTTAGTTTTCTTGTATCTTTTTGTTTTTTCTTCTCATCTAATCATGATATTTGTTGCTTCTATATATCATTTGTAGTAGGCCATGTATTCAAAATATAACATATTATATTTTGCTAGTATAAATGAAGATTGTGTTATCATAATCAATCTCTTATAATATCCATATTCTCAACAAGATTATATTAATAAAAAAGAGTTGATTGTTATATAAGTTTTGCAAAAATATGATAATAAAAAATATAATTGTACTTACAATAAGCCTTGGAGTCTCTAAGAGAATAGATCCAAGGGTTGTAACATTACTATGAATTACCAAGGGAGTGGAGTAGGAGGTAAAGGACTTGTTGTGGAACTAGAGATTGTTTAGATAGTGGAGCAAACACAATTTAAGAAGACCAAGGTGAGAATAATAGGATAGATGCGATGACCTTTGACAAAGCTTATAAGTAAACACATATTATACTATAATGGAAAAATGTGGGCTTGTAAAAAAATGGAGGCAATAAACATCATAACCAAATAAGAAGAAGAATGCATAAGGTGAAGACAACTAAGATCATGGCTTAGCGAAAAAAAAAAAGAAAAAAGAAAAGAAAACAAGAAAAATATGAAAGATTGAAGGACTATGAAAAATAGAAAAATTTAAATAAAGGAGAGAGAATAAAAGAAAAGAAAACAAAGAAGAAGTTGCAAAACTATCATCCACCAAAACTAACAGACTTCAAGGATGTAAGAAAGAGTTTGGGACCAGAAAATGGCTTTTTTTAGGCTTTCCAAAGCAAACAAGAATTGTATCTAATGACCAGGGATATATATAGTACAAACATAGATCCCCTGCAAATGTTATAATTGTTTAAGAGTTAACATCAATGGCCAAGTTTTGTCCAAGTCGAAGACCCTGCACAAGCGGGAAGCCACATGTAGAGGTTCACCAGAAACCCGTATCCTCAACGGACGCTGTAACTAGCCTGGCAACGGCAAAACTGAACGAGGCTGTGCAGGGCGTGGAACGGCGAGACAATGTGGCTCCCAAAACATGCGATGCGAGAGAGACGACCGAAATAGCGAAGGAGTGGGAGGCCAAGCTCATCCTCACCACCGATTTTGCAGACGCGCGTCTCATCATCGTCTACTACCACTGCCATGGCTAACGCTGGCGATGGCTCCAAGGGCTGGCCTGGTAATGCTGAAGACACCTGGAAGTTTTACAGCACGCAGGCACAGAGCCTGGGGAGGAGAGCGCTGAGTTCCACGGACGAGACCATCGAAGTGGCTCGCGCTCAGATGAAGCAGTTGACCGACGCGTCCTCGCAATATTTCGCTACAGCTCAGGTGATAAACCAGCTTTTGGATTCCACGGCGATTTCTGGTGTCGAATGAGCATTCGGGTGTGTGTGCAAGAATGTATCGAGGTGTACTGCGATTCAGAACCTTAGTGGGCTTCGTTCTGTTTTTGAGCTTTCCTTTCAAATGATTCAGGGGTCGCAATTTTTGGTTGCAGTCTTTCCCCTCGAATGAAATTGCAACACGATCAGGGGCATTGAGTGTTGTAGTTGCGCAATTGGCCTGAAAGAGTCTTGTCTTCACTTCGGTGAAATTTAGGTCTCGCGAAGCTCTAAGTGCTTTAGAATTCGGCTTTGGATGAGGACGTTGGGAACATGCTCATCGTGCTTGAGATTGTATTTCTTTTGAAGAAGCATTTGGCAGGTGGGCTTAGCCGATTCATCATGGCTAGCGCAGTAATTTTCGATTTGTGTGACAATTTCGCACTCGTTGCAATGTAACAGTCGCTCCCTGCTTTGATCTATGAAACATTGAGGCAGTTACAAGCGTATTAAAGCTCCATATATTGACGATGATGCAGCATCTGGGTTTCACCATTAGCCAACAATTTTCTCGCAATCCTTTGTTTGGTGGTACGAGGGTGTAGGTTGATTGAAGCAGACTGCGAATTTAGTTCTTATTGCACTTTGTACACTGGTTTCCTGTTCTCTTTATGCTTTTCGTGGTTAAAATTCTGAATTCTGCGGGTTTCAATTTGAACGGTGATATTACTTGATGGTTTTTGAAATCAAGCAGTTCAAACCATCGTCGTCGTTCAACTTCCATTTGGATTGTATCCACATAACAGGCACCATCTCTTCGGTGCTTAGATGGTTTTACGTAATGAATTCAGTGAAATTCGTGGAGGAAGTGTCGAATATGATTAATGCTGAGGTGACAGGCGTCACGTATTGGCCTACCTTGCGAAGTTAATCCGAGTAGTCTCCATCTCCTGAGGCAGCTGAGATAACATTTGGGACTCTTCGTTTATCCAGGGATATGCTGCCAGAGCTCAGCAAGAATACAACTACTACGAAGGTCTCTTCTTCAAAAAACTGAAAGGTTTCTCCTTGTGCCTTTTCTTTACTGAATGATTTTTGCATATCATACTATTTTGAGGGTCACATATCTTCTTAAGCAGTCATTCGGATTCTTCGAGTGATTGACGTGGTAGTCCTGATTCTAAAAATCTTTTGTCATGAGAGATTTTCTAATGCCAGTAGTGCTCTTCTAATCAACTGATAACTCCTTTGAGTATGTTAATGGCAAATACTACCACATACTGTTCTACAGAATATCAGAGGACAACTACTCATATGCACTTTCGTCAGAGTCTTTCAAAGCATGTATGAAGACAAGAGTACTAGACAGTGTCTGGACACAAATAGGTACAGAAGATGAAAGCGAAATAATAAAGAAGATAATGTCAAAATCTAAACGCTCTAGAGAGGTAATAGAGATGAGGCACACTATATACGCAATATTCTCTAACGGGGACAATAGGTTCATGATTATTTATCTGAAGCAATCTACCTTCTTATATTTAGCAAAGGTCAGGGGGGATCGTCTTTGAGGCGTCTATCCAAATTATTTTCCTTTATGGTCATATTGTTGCTGTGGTCATTGTTTCGAGGGACGAGGAAGTACCTTGGCACTGTCGATTGACATATTTATGGTGGATTTGGGTGTAGAGGGTGTACATATAGCTGCTCAGAATCCAAACGCAACTTGTGGAGTTCTTGGAGTTACGACGATACTCGCTTTGAGAAGTAAGCAACGGTGTGATCCTTATGGTTCGTGTATTCGGTCGATGTGGATGCGATGCGTAATCCATGTTAGTAGCGTCCGATGCTCCTTTTTGTTGTTGATGACTGTATGTTCTTTGCAGCACCAAGGCGGATGTTATATCGCTACACTATTGGACGGTTTCAGAATGAGCAGGTATTCCACCAATCTGTCTCACTCTGGTGTTCAATGAGCTTAAGTAGCACATCTGAAATTTAACTAGACCATACAAGGAGCCAAATGTTGCTTTTGGATCGTACTACTGTGCTTCTTTTAAGTTCATTATAAGGCTTGCTTATCATTTTTATTATTAGACGGCACTTTCAGTACGTATCACATATCTAGATTATTGTCCATGGTACAGGCATTGCTTGCTCGGGCGGAGACGAAGGTCAAGGAGATGCGCCAAACAGTGGACCTCCTGATAAATGAAACGAAAAAGCTCGAGGTATTACTCTTTATTGTTGTGGACTTTTGTCTATACTATATGACATAATATCCTTAACTCTCAAGTGAAAGATTCGTTGGCGTAGTGAGAACCTCTAGGCAAGGTACTCGAGTAACAGATGTTTGGGTTTACCACAGGAGAGAGCGAGGCTTGCAGAAGAAGAGCTCCTACGGGGGAGGTCTAAGTTAAAGTAAGTACACAAACCATGCTGAAAAACTATTCGTATTGAAGCTTGAGAGTAATGCGTCTTTATTTCCACCAAACATAGGTTTTTTGATCACGATGGTTATCGATGTGCATTTCGTGGGTTTTCCTAATCTCTCCTTCACATCACGGTTCTAGTCATAGTTGACCTGATTCAAGATTATTGTGCCATGCTCACTGATATTACATGGCGTGTCGCAGAAATAGTGGATATCAGCTAAGAAATCTCTCCAGGAGTGCCTATAAAACTGAATCAGCTGCCAGAGGTGTGTAGAACGCATGAAAGGAGATTTATGATTTTGTTTTTCGTTGATACACATATGATACTGCTACCTACCGCTTTTTAATTTTCTGGCATTGATTCAGTTTGTCTGTGCTGTTATGAAGTGACTCAAATGTCTGGTCGTGATCAACCTGAAGTTGACATTTACGGACCATCTCATCAGACAATTATATGTTTATTCTGATGATACACAATGCTGAGTGATTGCAGGGCTTAAAGATAACTTGGGCGATCTACCGGGTAGAGAATCATCGCGTTTACGAACAGAGGTACGACAAATTCCGTGTATTTTCGTGTGTGGCTTGCAAAGGTCCTTATTATAACTATTTTTATTGTCATTATGGTTTGGAGAAAATCTTAGAATTTCTCACTTTTTAGTGCACTTTCTCTTATGACAGGTTGCAGCCATGACATCTTTGGCTAAACGACATCGTAAAATTTTGGATAAACGAGTTTCGAAAACTGCAGGTTATGGGATCTCGGTTTAAATTGCACATTAAGTACGTTGAGCATTTAGGGTACTCGAAACAGAGATGATGCTGCAAAGATGATACTATGTTCCTCAATTGTTGATTATTTATTTTCCTGGTGTGCTGACTCTCTGAAGTGGCTGATATAAGCAAATTATCTTGGCTAGCAATAGCCGAATTTGGTCGTTGCTGGTAATTTTTGAGATGCACACTCAGGTTTTCCAAAATTTGTGAGGAGATTAACTTAGACTTGAAGGTCCCTCAACTTCACTTTCAGTGTGAAATAAAATATCTAAATCCATGTTCCATATCTATTTGACAATGCCAAACCATATCAAATAGAAAACTCAATATGTGAAGGGAAGCTTTTCCCAGATACTTCCAAGGTTGCTGTATTTTCTCATGTGCGTCTTCTGCTCTAATTTTCTGGCAGTGGAATCTCTGAAGTGTTGCTTATCCTGTTGCTAAGGTGAGAGTCATGGTCCTGGTCTCTGACCTTTCCCTGCTGGGAAAGTTGCTATGCTTTAAGGTCAAACATGGTTATCCCTGGAATCATTTCGAGTTTTTCAACGAGATTCGCTCTTGTCCACTGATCAGGTAAAATCCTGCCTCGCAACGAGTTGATAAGCTTGCATAATTCCATTCGCATCCTACAGATGTAAACTCTACCCTGAAGATTTTTAAAGCGAATCGATTTGCACTTCATAAGCATGCATCACACTAACGAAATCAACTCACTTTCCACTCATTTTTAGCGAACAAAACATATTTGATCACAAATATTATCTTTCCCAAAAGCTTGAGAAACTGTGTCATCTCATATGTGGACTGAAAAACAAGTTTCTGACTCGAATACTCCTACGCTCCCTCCATTGTTACGATCTCAAGAACAAAAAATAGGCATGACAGACCAGGTATGCGTTGAAGTAAAAGCGTTTAAAAGAGATTCAATCGTAACAAGTACGATCTGTGAAGCTTGTGGAAACACACACCAACTGTAAAGTTAAATTCCTTGGTTAGTATAATGCAAACATAGGCCCTCGTTTCAGACAAATTTGCACGTGGCGGCTGCCATAGCCTCGGTGTGCAATGCGTTCTGGGTAGATCGCCGTCACGATGACGCCAAGCATCATCGCCCGCAGATGCCCTGCTGCTCCGACTACGTGTCGCCCAGCGGGTGGTGGAAGATCCCCATCTTCACCAGTCCTGCAAATAGTGGCAGATGGTGAAAGTGCACTTGGGTTAGAGCCTCTGCTCCATCGATGGAGCATAAGCGGTGAGGTGGTGGGCATTGGCCGTGAACTCTCGCCTATCGGAAAGAAGGGGTCGAGTTGGTGCAGTTAAGTTGGTTGGAGAGGGGGATCCGGAGAATGCCTTTTTAGATGCCGGCCCTGCGTCGCCGAAAAGTGGCGAACGTCATCGTGATGGGACCACAGTGGCCGCTCTTTGTGGCCCAGAGGATAAGTTGGCGTGCACCCTCTCAGTGCTCAGATTGTGGTACACCGTAGGCTAGTGCTTGGAATGGAATTCGGGAAGTAGAAACCACTTTTCTGGGGATTGGGGGGCGAGCTCAGTGGCTGAAACAATATCAGTCAGCAACACACTTTTCCTATGAGGGTCGCCAATGTGCAGGAAGTTGAATTGGCAGGATGTTGTAGGTCGATTTTTGTGGAGCAGCGGCTCCAATCCATGCACCCACTGGGGGCGAAACCTACGGTGGCCTACTGCTTCTACCCCGAGCTCTTATCCAAGGGAAATTGGATATCAGGTTCTTTACGTAAAACACTCTCTTAGTGGTACTTCAGCAAATCCCACATTGCCCACTCAAAGTAAACGCATCCTGACTGTTGGTCACCATCGTTCAGGCCTTTTCAGGAAGACAAAGTAGTCCACAATCACGAGAATAAAGTTGAGTTAATAATTGAAATGAAAGTGATTCTCGCACTCATTGTCTACTGCAGAGGTATATGCTTTCGGAATAAAACGATTTCCAGATTTCATGTGAACTCAAATTGGACACTGGACTTTGCTTCAAACTACCCTACGATAAAATAGAATGAAGGACTACCTCCCTGGCACTGGCTTTGAAGTGTCATGGGAAGTTCAAAAGCTGAACCTCGTGTTTAAAGCTGCACTTTCTTTTTATTGTTTTCGGTTCCAAAAAATGGCTATGTTTACACCACCAGACCGCAGGACAACTGAAGTGTTCTCCAAGTAAAGTTACCAGTGAATCCATCCTCAGTGTAGTGTGAAAACTCTTGTACATTCCAGGAGTAAACCCTAAAGGGAGACGACTGCGAATATTGTACCAGCAGAGCGTCGGAACTTGAGCTGCATGTAAAACAGAGAACGTAAAACAGTATTTGTAAAATAGTGTATTCAAACAGCAAATGACTAGAGTCGAAATCGACCAGCCTTCAAAACACAATCGTTGGAATATGCCGGGCACAGAAAACTTACCCACCTTATACCGAGAGGAAAAAGTGCCGAAACCTGAGGCATCCACAGATCCAATCAAAGCGTTGCTTCCTGAAAAAGAAAGCAATATTTTGACAACCACGAGAAAATAGGTCGCGGCCTCAAGAAAAAGGGCCATCTATGAACACGAAGAACTGAGGGGAACATGTTGTGAAAGAGGGAAAGCGAGATTGAGAGCAAGAGAAAGAGATCGAAAATGTGCAAAAGAAGGACTCATCATAGGCCAATCAAACACGTCCAAGTCATCGGCTGTCACCGGGCTCACCCACCAACTTACGAATTACATGCCAATTGAAGCGTGTCAGTTTATCAATAACCTTTCTATATTGAAAGTTCAGTGGATTTGAAACCACACTTGTTCAACCACACACGTGTGTGTTGCAACTAGAGGTCCGGTTTGGCGATGTATTTGGATTTCTCGGCGGGAGTCCCGGTTAACGATGCGAAGACAGGAATCGTGGACCAGATTCGAGAAACACTGGAATTTGGTGGGAATTCACGAGGAGTAATTGGGGTCCAGCGGTGTGTGGAATCCACGAGGAGTAATTGGAGCATCGCTGGGACAGTTTGACACATTGAACTGGCACTGTGAGAGAGAGGTGGGTGAGCGTTTCTGCAAAGCGCGCAGGAGCGGCGCTGACGCTTTACCTTTTTGCCACCTTCACTGCCGTCGCGGTGAAAGAGCCCAGCGTTCTGGTCACGATTCTGGGACGTCCCTATAAGTTCCGGTTGTGGTTATGCAACCCGTTTATTCTTATTTTGTGCGTCTGTCGTTTACGTCACACAGGTGTTCATCACCAATAAAAGGGGGAGTGCCAGCCGGAGGTTTTTTTTCGTGATGCTGGAAAGATTACCAACAGCTAAAAAGTAAGATGGCGTTCACGTCTCTCACGATCAAAGGTTTCAAATAACCTGCCGAATGTGGGAGCGAAACGGGAAAACGCATTGCGTGATGCATTGTTGACACTGGACATTGCCTTCCGACCCAGCCAGCTTGGCAGGCACGCCGTGGCCCACCTTCAAGTCCATTCGCCACAGGGAGGAAATCAATCAGCCAACGGCTGGCCCCATTATAAAACACCACGCTCTCCCTTCTGGACCCGTTTCTCCCCATCGCTGCTCTCGCTGCTCGACAACGCGCGCAGTATCTCTTGAGGTGGGTTAAAACCCACAAATGGAGGTCGGATTGCGAGGATAACTGTGGGGCTGGTTGGTTTCCTGGGCGCCGTGGGAGCAATCGTTTCCGACAGCTTAATCTGAGAGATCTGGGGGTAGTATCAGTAAACAGAGGGATACATAACGTCGCTTCGAAGGCTTGTCTACTGTTTTTTTTGTAAGCTTGTGGTGATGAGAGGCGGGTTCGGTGGCTGAGAGGGGACGCGCAGCGTGCTCGATCAGTTTCATTGCTCTCGAGGTTCTTGGCGTGAAGGCAAGCAAGCGATTGCGGAAAGCTCTTGAGAGGAAGAATTGTGATTTTGAAGAGATTGTTGGTGGAGCGCAGGGTTTGAGGATTGCGATTGGGGAAGGCGGGGAGAGTGTTGTAGGGGCCTGAGAGACAGGATTTGTATGCGTAGGTCGTGAATGGGAGGGGGCGCAGGGGCGCGGGTTATCCATGGATCTATTGCCGCTGCAGCGGCAGTGCTGGCGACGGCAGCAGCGACCGTCAACATTCCTGACAAGTTGCATCTGAAAGCCACGCCGGTGCTCTTCTACGCGGTGCCGATTTCAATGCCTCTGCCGCCTCTCTCCTCGCTTTCGGGCGCCTATGGTTGCGTGGACAGTTCACCGCCCTTTTCAGTTTCGTTTTCTCGGGTTTTGCCGCCCAAGGAGTGCACTACTCCACCTTTGCCATCTTCGGCTTCTTCCCAGATAAGTGTATTTTCTGGTAGCGGACGTCAATCTGGCTCTTGCCCTCCTTACGCATCAGCCCCTTTCTCCCTGGCTCAAGGAGCGCCGAGTGTTGGACCTCTTGCAGTCTCGTCGCGGGCGGTTTCGCTTCTGTTGCCGGTCCATCGCGCTTCGTCTGTAATGCTGCAGCTTTCAGCGGCGCATTCTGTGTTGTCGCCGGGTGCAACTGGCGTGACGCGTCCCTCGTTGGCGCCTTTTGCTTTCGCAACGTCGGGGTTGTATGCCGCGCCGGTGACGGAGAAGCATGTCGCGGGCTGTTTTCGTAGTTGGAAGCTGGGAGAAAAGGCTTTGAAGTCTCCTTCGTTGCCATGTTATTTTGTGTCTCAACCGGAGGCAGAGGTGCCTGTGACATTGGCGACGTTGGGTAATTACAATGTGCAGGTGCATTCTTCTTCGTATTTGGAATCTCTTCTTTCAACGCTTTCCTCATTTCAGGATTCGCTGTTGAACCCTTCTTCGCAGCCGTCGCAATCTCTGCATACGTGGGACGCGCCGAACGGGGAAACGTTTAAACCAGATAAGAATGAGTGCGATGAAGTTCCTCTTGTGAAGAAGCCTGTCCTCACTGTGGTGCTTTTAGGGTGGTTGGGCGCGCAACAGAAGCATCTGAAAAAATATGCTCAATGGTACAATGCGAGAGGAATTCATGCTGTCACATTTATAATTCCTATGACTGATATCTTGAGCCTTAAAGTTGGGGAAAACGCGGAAGAGCATGTGGATTCTTTGGCACGCCATCTTGCCCAGTGGTTGTCTGCTCAGGACGAGCATGCAGACTTGGAGGGAGAGAAGCAGCTCATGTTCCACACCTTCAGTAACACCGGCTGGTTGACGTAAGTAGCGCTTTGAATGGCACGTTTCTTACTTGTGTTGAATTTAACCTGTAGATTTCGTAATGTCTGTTAGACTCTAGTTTGTGCGTCTTTACAGCAATGTACATGATCACATTAGGAGGAAGATTCTTGCCTGTTCTTTTTAGTGCCATTTATCAACTGATGCATTCCAGAGTTAAACATTTCTGAGCATAATTAAGAGGCCTGCAGAAGTTTAAGTCCTGCGAGCTCGTGTCTGCAGTATCTACGTTAAAGTTGGTCGGATTATCCATAGTTATGCTCAGTAAATAGGGGAGATATTACAGTCCTGAGCCATGTTGACTCCTACCCGAATTTAGGGTTCGTTGCTCAATTCTCCGGCGTTGAATTCGAGGTTAAGTTTCACCGATTTATGGGTAACTCAGTTCATCAGTAGCTCACTTCTGGAGTCGAAGCATTGATAAACTGATGTCGTAAAGAGCTTTCTGTAGTCGAAGTATTGGTAAATCCCTTTTACTTCTTCAGATATGGAGCTATTCTGGAGAAGATGCAGGCGGAAGATGGAGATATTCTGGGGAGAATCAAAGGGTGTGTTATAGACTCTGCACCAGTGCCTGATCCAGATCCTCAGGTTGTGGATCTGCCGATATTAAATTCTGTCTATCCCTCCTTCCCGAATCTGAGAGAGAGAGAGAGAGAGAGAGAGAGAGCGAGAGAGAGATCTTTCAGTTACGAATCTTGTAGGATTTCGTATCTCTGATTTTAAACTGTAGAACTCAAAATCTGGTTTTTTGCCGGTTTCAACTACCCTTGAATGGACTGTGAGCATTGTTGTTGATTTCCTAATTGGTATATGTGATTGAGCAGGTGTGGGCATCGGGTTTCTCAGCAGCTCTTTTGAAGAAACGAAGTAGTGCCACAAAGCCAGCGTTACTCAAGGGTGAAGTGATGGAAGGTGTGACAGTAGAGGCTGCATCTCAGGGTTCCGTTGCTACTTTAGAAATGGAAGGAACCGATGGACTTGAAACTGCAGTTCTGACAGTTTTGGAAAGGTTTTTCTCCGTGTTCTTGAAGCTGCCATCCATCAATCAGTAAGTGGTTCAACCTCTGGTGTGAAATGTAAAAGCACAAGTATTTCAGTTACGCTAACATTAGCATCCTGGGAGAACTTTTTTTCATGTGCAGGGCTCGTCTTTACGTGATTCAATGTTTAACGTCTTGACATTTTGTTGCAAGTACTCACCCCCTATCCTTGACTATCTGTGTAGGCGATTAGCAGAGATTGTCACAGTTCTTCAGAAGAAGCAGCCTCCGTGCCCACAACTTTACATTTACAGTACTGCTGACAAGGTTATTCCAGTGAAAGCTGTTGAAGCTTTTATCGAAGATCAGCGGAAGGCTGGGCGGGTCGTGAGGGCTTGTAATTTGCAGTCTTCTCCTCATGTTGACCATTTCCGAAGCCACCCGCAGCTTTACAGTGAGCAGCTTAGTAGTTTTCTGAAAGAGGTCTTACCACCAACACATGCACACGCAGTTGCTCAGTAGAAGCCTCCATTACTAATTTTCGGCACCTTTTACGAAAACTTCTGTACCTGAGCCTAGGAATTTGACTGCTGACAGGAATTAAAGTGGAGCTGAAGCAGCTGCGTAAAGCCCGCTTTTCCAAGTCAGTTCACTTTTGGTATACCTGAGAGACGTAGGTTTAAATCGAAGTATACACTATCTATTGTGAAAAAAGAAGCCGTCGAGTTGGCTGAAGTTTCGATATTAGTCTTGTTCCTACGACTTGGTAGATTGGCCTTCATTCCACGTGAAGCAGTCTGGATCGGCCATGAACTTTAGGAACGGTGCAGCTGATGGAAGTTGCTCTGTGTTTTGAAAGGTCTAAATGATAGGTGTAACGTGGATAATCACTGGAGACTAGGTTACATGTATTTTTGACACAGTCCTTACATTGAAGGCAAGGGGGCGATATTATGGTAGTCCCTATAGCAGGTTGGTGTATTTTACACATGGCGGAAATGTAAAAAAAGGAGTTTAGGGAGTTGAACTTGGGTCAAACCAAGCATTCATGATCAATTTTCGGTCATGACATTGATGTACTAATTTTTACCGTTGCTCTATTGAGCACGGGATTACTCGATAATGAAAAAAATTGATCCATATAATAACAGACATCAACTTTCAAGTGAATCTATTTGTTGCAGCCTCATTCTAACTAGATTGTCAGGCTTTCGGATATGTTGTTGATTTTCTTATTTGTTTTGATACTGTAAAACTTACCATGTTGAGAGTTACTTGTATAAAGCAACAATGAGGTGAGAATGCGACATCCACCTTCTTACTGTCAGTAGCATCTCAAAATTCACACTCAATGGGCCTAGGTCTAAGAGAAAGAGTAGGGACCTTAAGAACAGGATTTTTAACATCCTTTTGAATGACAGGTTTCATTAGAGAGAGTGAAGGCCTGTTAGCAAATATAGATGATGCATTTAACTTGTTAGCGAACATAGAAGGAGCAGATATAGGACGTTCCTTTGGAGATTCGACCTGGTCGTCGTCAGAAGATGCATTGTCCTCACTAAGATGTACTTTGTTAGATATAGAAGAGTGTGAGAGATCCGAGTTATATTTAGGATGGTCATCCTCATCTGTCAAAATTTGCACTGGTGGAATTGAAGGTAAAATTACCAACTACAAAAATCGCTCAGGGTTTTCGTTGAATTGGTACAATTTTTGTAGTTGCCAATCCAACCTGAAATCGGGGTCTTCTGAGATTCTCAATAATATTTCATGTCTTTTGTACAGGCAATTCAATAACTCATGTCAGAATCAATGCTCCATAATTTCGTTAAGGATTTCAGGGGCAAAGTGGCTGAGCCAAGTATTCGTCATGTCTAAACCAGATTTTGCACATCAAAGATTGAAATCCCAAATTTAGGATCCTCTCCTAGGCATGAACTAATTAGTTTTTTAACCTAGCAACGCAGTATCAATAATATCTACTGGATTATCTCTTTAGCCTAGTTTCGGTGTGCCGGTAGGTATTACGATATCGCTTCTAGAGCGGTATTGTACCGGCAAACAAACCGAACTCGCAATTATGAAATCTTACCACTACATTGCGTTCCCGCCGTTGCTTTCATTTAGGGCTCAGAGAGCACCCCGTAGACAGTTTTTTTCAGAACCGTTCATCAGAATTTTTCTCATTGCGCTTGTGGACTTCTGACTGGGATGTAAGCCACTGGGCTCCGACCTTCGCTGGTGGTGGCAAGCCGACTGCAAGTCTCTGGTAATTTTCAATCAGCCAATCCATTACATGTCATGGTTCATCTGGCATTACAAAGCGAAGAATTGAAGAGTATTTGTTCATGCAGCCTCTTGGACACGAGAAGCACTTAATTTAATATTGGCTGCTTCAGTGATGTGGTGCTTAAACAACGTCAAAGAATGCCATCTAACCTTTTAGGCTTGAAGATTGGGAGTAAACAATAGAATTGAAGTAGACGTAATGTGTTAAAGTTGTGCACAGCACGGGTAACCACAATCACATACCACAAGTTGATGAACAAGTGCACTATGCATGAAGTGGTGCTTTACATACAGTTCATAATTTACAATTGGGTCAGTCTCATACCACCAACAATCCATTCTGTTGTGTGGGTCCAGTTTCCAAGTAGTAAAAGTTTCACTCTTTTTGTGCGAAGCTCCAGCATACGTAGATAACTCTTGATGGCAATGACAAGAAGTGGGTATTTCCTGTTGTTTGTTACTTAAAGATCATTGTTCCAACTACATGCATTGACATGAATTTAAGTGGAGAATTGCAGGATTCTTGACAAAAACTAATTGTTCGGGCACCTGTAATTACACATGCAAGCTTCCCTACTCAGGTTCTGTTGCAAAACGAGAGAGCAGAGTTACATTAGCTTGCTTATTTAGGGTTTAGCTATGTTGTTGATTTCAATTCACTTGCATTTGCAATTGCTCATTTATAAAAACTCCAAATCACTCAAAGTTGATTTGAGAGCAAGGTTTCAATCATACCAACATGAGATGCTTCTGTGGAATATTGTTGATGTTGGAATAAAGTAATAAATTATATTTGATTTACAAAGCCACAAAATTTTAAACAAGTTTAATCAAACTTCTCTAAGAGGCTAATTCTTAGTTCTTTTGTTGTTAATATTAATTTTTCATCTTAAATATACTTATTTTCTAGTAAAGTAGAACTTAGTGATGGAACTCTTAAAATAACTTGTGATAGTGGTTGACGTGGTTTTCTTCTTTGACCATTATGACCATAAATATGGCTATATAAAATCTTTTATTTTGCTTAGACAAGATCTTAGTCTTGACTCTCAATGCTTCAAGAATATTTATAATTGAATCCTATTTGGCTTCTTTGGAATTTGGCATATCAAACCCTTCACTTTCTATCATAGAAATGAAATAAGAAGAAATAGATATAAAAAATCAAAAACAATATCAATCTAGAGGAGGATAATCTTGAACTTCTACAATGCTATAGTACTTTCAAGAAGAAGGATAATTTGCTCTCTATCTAAAAAAACCAAGCTTTGATATTGTGATATGTTAGTTTTGATAAATTATTATAGACACACCATTTAAGTAGAACAAGACTCTAAAAGTTCAAAGAACTAAAACAAAAGATACTTACTTTATATTATAAGCAAGGAACTATAAGAAGACACAAAAACAAGACCAAAAGACCTAGGCTAAGCTACAAAGATTGCATTGTTGAGATTGAAGATCCCTTCAACTTTTATTCCTATATATATTAGGTGCAAGGAAGTTAGTTGAGGAGTTTCTTTAATACTTGGAGGTGAAGCAAGCATAAGATCCTTCTATGACCTTCTAGAACCTTCTTGGAACCTATTAGGATCTATTAAGGCCTTCTTGGAATCATTAACAATCTTCTAAAATCTTTTAAAATCAAATAGAATCTTCTAAAATCTTCTAAGACCAAGTAGAATCCTCTAAGACTAAATTAAATCTTCTAAAATCTTCTAGAATCTTCTTCTATTGCATACTTATGACAATCAAAATTTTGGACTATAGAGTCAATTTTTTGTATTTTCTTGTAAAAAAAAAAATCTTTTTACGCTTTTGGATTGTCTCTACATGTTGAATATTAATCTTGTTTGCTTCATCTAGGCATTTTAAATGATTCAATTATTCTTTCAATAACCATTGCATAGTCATTCTCTCATATATGGCTATTTTAAGTAATTTTATTTTAAAGTCAATTAGCAAAATAGCTTCTATATTATAAACTAGGCAGAAGAGAGTGACTTGCATTGTAATCTTATATGCGGTGTTGTATGTCGTGAAGTCTTGCTTGAGAATGCTCCGCGTACTTGGTTGTAGAAGATTATAGGAAATTATAATAACTAGTCTTAATACCTCTAGTTAAACTCTAAATAAATCTTAACCAAATTCTATCTAATTTCTAACTAAATCCTAGTCAACCTTGGTCAAATCCTAATTATATCCTAATCAAACCTTAAATAATCCTAATCAAACCCTAATTAAATCCTAGTCAACTTTGGTCAAATTCTAACTAAATCCTAATCAACCTTGGTCAGATCCTAATTAAATTCTAATCAACCCTAATCAAACCCTGACTAAATCCTAATCAAATCCTAAACAAATCCTATCTAAATCTTAGTCAAATCCTAACCGAATCCTAACCAACTTATTTCAACCTTAGGGCAGCTTAGAATCTCAATATCTATTGATTAAACCATTGATCTTGCTTAAAAATTTATACACCTCTTAAAAACAAAGTTGGCAGCAAGCACATGAAATTTGAAGAAGATCGAATTTACCAATAAGAAATTCAACCTAGAAAATCAATCAAGTATCAGTGTACCTCCTTCTCTAACCTTAATGTTGATTGTCTAGTGCCAATATCTCCTTCATACACCAATCAGCTGCTTCCAAATTTCACATGCATATAGAAAATTAAGTCTTCTATACACACACATAAATTTTATTCCAATCCAACTAGTAGATTGCTAGAAATCTTAGAAAACCTAAATGACCCTCAATTCCCAATTTCCAAGATCCCAACCCATATAAGTTTTAATAATATTTGATTGAATTGTTAGATCAATCTCAAATTTATAGCACCCTACAAAAAAAATTGTATGTACCAACCCACAAAATCTCACTTATAGATCTACAACCAATTTCACAAAATGCTCAAAAATATAAATCCTAATATATTTTATAAAAATCAGAGTCACCAAAATCAATCCTAACTTTGCAAAGCCCTTACAAAGTTGTTACAAATTCAAATCACTTCCAATTAATGCTCAAATGAAGATCCTCTAGTTTTCTCTCTAATCATATCTTTTGATCTGCCAAAGAAGAATCAACTCGCCATAAGCATGTAATTTTGTATCTCAGGGTCTGATTCTGACCCAAGCTCATAATTGGTCCTCTCCGGGTATCAATTCTGAGATTTTTGAGGTAAAGTTTTTTCAAATCTATTCTTAATTCCTCCCTAATGATTCCTATATTATTTATTTTTCTAATATACTTTGTTGTGTTTTATTTATGACCATACAAAATAAATAGAAGCCTCTCTTATAAAATGGCAGCATTAGCCTTTTAACTTTTTTCTACTTTCTTCTCTATTATCAATAATTCTTAGAGAATTTGCTCAAATATTTCCATTTGAGCTCTTATATATTATAATTATTCTTTTTTTCTTTCACCTAATGGTCGTGGCACTACACGACAGTAATACAATAAGTCCAAAGAGCAATTAATAACTTGAAATTCCTATATCTTTTGAAATTATGTACCTTTTTTTTTAATATATTAATCAATATTTAATTAATAGACTTAGTATGACTATTAATTTGTAGGTGATAAGATGTGATCATCTTATGATTGATATTAAATCTATCAATTATCTCTTTGATTATAATATTTAAAAAATAAATATTTTTATTATTAATTAAGACCATGGAACAATCAAATTGGATAATGATTTATTCAAATAAAAAATTGGCTATATGAATAGCATAATTGGATTTTATTGCCTTAGCTTTGGCCCATTTGGTCAAATACTTAGTGGCTACCACTATGTATTTTATGTTTCTTGAGGAATTGGAATAAATTTATTCAATATATTTAATTTCTTATTTTTTAAAGAAAATTAAAGATAAAAAGATGTAAAAAAATAATTCCATGTGTAAATTATTTTTTACATAATATTGATAAAAACGATATTTAATATGATTGTGAGTATCTTAGATCATGATAAATTAATATTAGCCTATCTTCATGGCTTTTTGAACCATTAATCTATTCAAAAAATGGCCCCTATATATATTGTTGGGGTGCGCCTTTAAAATAATTGATACCTTATCAACCACTACATAACTTTTAATAAGTCTATCAATTTTTTTACAATACAATCAATTGCCAATCACAAAATGCCTACTATTTATCTTAATCTTTTGATGCTTGTTTTGAGATAGGTAGTCAAATAACTATTAAGAAATAAATAATTTTGTGATGTAGATATATCATATAGAATAAGTGAAAATGATAAAAAGACCTTTATTTATTAGATTATCTTTTATAAATGTAGGACTTATTTTCCTTAATAATTTGGAGAGATGATTGGCTTGCTTATATATTTTTATAGGTTTATATTCTATCTTATAGTCAAATTATTTTAATAATAATATCTAATATAATATCTTATTATTTCATTTAATTTTATTGACCAAATAATTAATGGCCATGTGATCAATAAAGAAGATAATAGGATTTAATATAAAATAGTAGCAAATTTTTTTATCAAGAATACCATGGCTAAGCACTCTTTTTTGGTGGTGGTATAGTTTTTTTTTATAGCATTAAATTGCCTAATAGTAAATATTATAGAATAGTCTCTCTTTTCCTTATCAATTGATACAATAAATTATCTATTGCTATGGTTGAAGTATTGCAATAGATGTGAAATGGCAATTCTCAGTTTGAAGGTTTTAAAACAAAATAGGAACTTAATTTTTTCTTTAACCAATTAAAGGTGCCTTGACACTCTATAATCCATTCAAACTTAACTATCTTATATTGTAATTTGGTATTAGATAGGATTTTTATGGAATAGTCAAGAATTAATTCTATACACTACTCAATGTGGTCTAAGATTTGTTCTACACTCTTTATATTTGTGAAAGATTGTAAGTTGGTAATTACTTCTATTTTTTTAGATCAAATTCTTGACCGTCTTTGAAAACCACATAATCCAACAATACTTTCTTTTCTATTATCAAATATATCTTATTGGGATTAAAGACAATTTTTATTTCTTTATATTATTTGAAGGCTTTTTTCACATATTTTAGATGGAAACTAAGAGTTGATTAGATATTAAAGTTATCAATAAATAACATTATAGATTTCTGCAATAAATTTCAGAAGATAAAAGTTGTAGCCCTCTAGAAGGTAGAAGGTTCATTACAAAGATCAAATATCATTATTAAAAATAAGAAGGTATTCCATCACATAATAAAAATTATTTTATAACAATCCTAAGGAGCTATAGCTATTTGATTATAATTAGAGTAGCCGTCTATTAAAAAGAAGAAAGTCAGCCTAGTGTGAATCATCAAATTAACTCATTAGTTGTTTTAGAATAAAAGAATGTATTTAGAGTGCCAAAACTACAATTATAAAGTGAAGATGTATTTAGATGATGCCAAGCAAAAGAAAATAATATTAATGAAATAGAAATAGGGTCTTTATAAGTCTTGGAGGCAATTATCTTAGTTAATTTAATATTTTTTTTAATTATAAGAATTAGCATTTAGTTATTAAGACCAATGTCTATATTAGCCTTCTATCTCTATATACCACTTATTAAAAGTATATAAATATTATTTAGTAGATAGAAGAAGTATGAAAAATAAATTTCATATCTTTTTAGTTATTTATATAATAAATAGGATTTTTAGTTGATTTAAATTGATTTTATTATTATAAAAAATCACCAAGGTAGAATTAAATATTTTAAAATTGAAATTATCATTTTAAAAATATTATACGAATTTTTAGAATTTATTTAGAATTTATTTAGAATTTATTTAGGAATTTTTAAAACAATTTTGAAGACTTTGGTAAAAATAAGTTTTACCACCTTGGGATCTATTATTAAGAAGTGGAGCAAGATTTGAAAGCCATACAAGGTTCCTAGGCTAATTGGATGTTTTTGAATACCATAGTGAAGTCAAAATTATAAAAAAATAAATTTTACTAGTAGAAAATAGGAGGACTACTTGTGAGCCTTGGTGAGATTCAAACTCATGAGCTCTTAAGCAAGTTATCTTTGAGATAAAAATTTTTCACTTAACTTTTCTATTATTTATCTTCTATCTTTGAACTATCATCACTTAATGATAATAATTTGGATTTACATATTTTTTATATCATTATAAAGATAAAAAAATTATTTACTCAAAAATATAATTTTAATTTTTAATTTTTAATTTTTTATTAGATAAAAATATAGTGAAAAAATTGTAGCCTAGTTTTGAATTGTGTACTTGCTTGATATCATTTACTTCACTTGTTTTGTGGTTATTCTTCTTGTTGTTCTTGCTATTTGCTTCTTTTACTTCACACCACCAATTACAAGTAACTCTTAAAAGAGGCTATCTTATAACTTGGATTGAGAGGTGAAATTTACTCTCACACCTAATCTACCTTTCCTAACCTTAACAAAATCCAATTTGAACATCGTCGCCACATTAGACTACAAAAAATTAGACTTGGTCCGTCTTCCTACTCCCACTCACATATTAATTCTTATATACATACACTAATTTCTATATACACTTATTAATTTCTATATATACACATACTAATTCCTATACACATTTTTTTGTCCTTCTCCTATATTCTATACTTCCTTCTTTTTCTTCTAATCCTAATGCTTCTCCTATTCTACTTTAATATTGCTTTCAACCCTTTTATTTTGCTTAAAATCTCCAATAGTATTTTCTATAACCTAATTAATATTTGATCATTGGAATAGTTCTATTTAAGATAATATTAACTCAACTCTCTATTAGCCCCGACCGAGACTAGTTTGGATTAGGTAGTTGGATACATCCAAATAGAAGAATCTTTTGTTAATGCTGTCTATAAATGTATACAATTCATAATCAGCTATCTTATCTAGGAGACTATTAATAATTTTAAAAAATGATCTTTTTGAATATTTTGATTTAATTTTTTATAATCTATGCAAACTTTCAATTTGCCATTATTCTTTTTGACTAATATTATAGAAGATATGAAATTTATAATTTCTACTCATTTGATAAAACCAACATGCAATAACTTTTTAATTGTGCCTTAACAATCAATTGAAGTTAAAAGTTCATATATCATTTTTTTTGATTAATCAATATGTCTCTTAGAATTAGTAGTATTTGGTATTAAACTACCTCAAGTAGTATATTCTTAAGATTTTTGTAAGACTAAGTTATAATGTCTTAATATTCTATCACTAAGTTCTTATATTTGAATTTTTTTTTATTCAATTATATTCTTATTTTGATCTTTTTGGCTTCTTTCTCCTCTTTTGATATGCCAATGTACTTCCACTTCTTTTGGTATATGTGCAATTGCTTTGTGAAATTCCTATATCAATCACTTAAAATAGAAAAATAATTAATAATACCAATGAGGTGGTTATAAAGATAAATTTCACCCTTCAATCCAAATTATAAAATTATCTCAATTAAGAGTTATTTATAATTAATAGTATAAAGTAAAAGAAAAAAATAACAAGAACAAAAGGAGAACAAATACAAAACAAGTGAAATAAATGAAATCAAGCAATTATGCAATCTAAAATTAGATCATAATCTATTTATTATATTTTTATTTAATAAAAAATAAAAAATAAAAATAAAAAATATATTTTAAAATAGATAATTTTATTATCTTTCTAATGATATAAGAAACATATTGATCCAAATTACTATAAGTAAGTTATGAAAGTTTAAAGATGGAAAATAAATAATTAAAAAATTAAATAAAAATATTTTACTTTAAGGATAATTTGCTTATAGATCAAGGATTTGAGCCTCACCAAGGCTCACATATAGTATATAAGGGTGTCTTAGAGAGGCTACAAGGCCTTAGTCTTATACTCCTACCTACATCCAAGGTGCCACAATCCATATAGGACTTGTGCACCTTCCTTCCTACAAGGACTAAACTAGGTATTGGTCCTTCTATTTTCTACTAGTAGAATTAATATTTTTACATTCTTGACTTCTCTATGGTGTTTAAAAACAACCAATTATCTTACAAACCTTGTATGGCCTTCAAATCTTGCTCCATTTCTTCATAATAGCTCCCAAGGTGGTAAAACTTAATTTTATCAAAGTCTTAAAATCTTTTCTAAAAATTCCTAAAAAATTCGAAATAAAATTTTAAATAAAATTTTAAAAATCCTATAATATTTTAATACTATTATCATTTATTTAAAATTATATTTTATTATTTTAATAAATTTTTATAGTATTAAAATCAATTTAAATCTACTAAAAATCTTATTTTTTATATAATTAATTAAAAAGATATGAGGTTCTTTTTTGTACTTCTTTTAACTGCTAATTAATCATTGATTAGATTTTTATAAGTAATACATGTAGATAAGAGGCCAATGTAGACATTGATCTCAATGATTAATTATTAATATTTGATGGTAAGTAAAAATACTAAATCAACTAAGATAATTGCCTCCAAGACTTATTGAGATTCTATTTCTTCTCCACTAATAATATTCTTCTTCATTTAGCATCCTCTAAACACATCTTCACTTAATAATCATAATTTTGGTGCTGGCACTATAAATGCATTCTTTTATACTAAAATAATTAGTAAGTCAATTTGATGGCTTATTGTGGTTTAAAATTGAAGAAGTGGGATTAGGTCGCATTCTTTCTTAAAGACCCTGTTATCTTCTTCTAAGGTGCCATCTATATTAAGTCCAAATGCCTTGGCCTTAAGTAGTTGCAATGAAAACTAGTCCTTCACCTTTTTTAAGTACTCTCCATTATTTAAATCTTTTTATAAAATTAATTAATTCATTGTTATTAAAATCAAAATTAGGAAGTTTTTGTAGCCATTAGATAAAAATTACATCATCCTTTCAATAGTATAAGCTTGGTTCCAAGTATTCTAAAGATTTAGCTTTTTATTCTATGAAATTGGTTGAGACTAGATATTTATGTATTATCTAATTATTTAGATTGGGTTGGGATTCAAATTATTTTGGCTAAGTTTAATGATGATTTTAGTTCGGTTGTTCTAAGGTCCAAAAATAATATAGTGTTTCTTACTATTCCAATCAACTAATACATTAGATGCTCTCAATTAAAGATAATTTAATAATAGATAGAAGGAATCTTTAGTTGTATGCATCCAAATAATATGGAAGATAAAAATGCATTCTTTGCCTCTAATATATATCTTATAGTTCTTGATTTGGCCTAAAAAAATAGCTAGACTTGTTGATTATGAAGGTTGAGGGACCAATCTCATTTAATGCTAATTTTTCTACTATTTAAAATGACATAATATTTAAGCCACTTCCTCCATCTGCTAGGATGTTAGGAAGGATTTTATCCATTATAGAGGCTTCAACTTCCATTGATTGTACTTTTACCAAATTTCTATCAACTTGTATTGTAGCCGATATTTTTATCTTAAGTTTCTTTCAACTTTAGATTACTATCCGAGACTTAAGCATTCTCCTAATGGTTGGTGAAAACTCTAATAATTGTGCTAAAGTAATATTTGTATTTAACCTATTTAAATTTGCCTATAAGTCATATAATCCTAAAGCAAGTTCTAACATAACCTTTGATGGTTGTATCTTTTCAAACTCTAGAATCTAGGGGCCTTTCCAATTCTTGCTTACTAGTTTGGTTTTTATTTCTTCTTTAGTATCTTTTAATTAATAGAATTATTTTTCTACTATGGATTCAAATTCTAGAGGATCTTATATTATTTCTTTGATAGCTTTAATGGTTTTTTGAGCTTTTTTTTTTAAATCTAAGAAGCATAAGGGACTTTTTGTAGTAGTTTCTTTCTCATCTAAAATAAGTGACATAGTAGCTATCTTAGATCTAGTCATAATTACTAAGACTAGCTTTATAAGAAATTCTTATATCTTAGATTATAATTCTTCATAGATTATTAAATTTTCCTTAAAATATATGGGTTGCTTATCTACCAAAGGATAAGGAATTTGATTTCCTACCATCTCTCCATTATTTTGGTCTATAAACCTAACATTTAAAGAATTTTAATAGCTTAGTGGTTGACCTTAATGGCTAAGCTTCAATTTTGGTTTTGATTTTGGTTTAAAAAAATATGGCAAGAATTGATTGAAAGTCCATTAAGTAGATTATTATTATATCTATGGTTATTATAATCATAGTATAAGTTAGGTGGCTCCAATGTACTCTCAAGTGGAGATTGTTTGGCACCTCTATGATTGTCATAGGCTTGTTACACATAATTTTCAAGAAGTGGTTGTAATGAAATTATTCTATCTGTTTTTTTATAAATGTCCGTGGGATGGTTGCCTCTACAATTATTATATTCTACTCAATTTTCTATCTAGCATTTACTAGGTAGATGATGTCTTTTGTAAAAGGCATGAGCTTCCAAACTTTGCCTAAACTAACTCCTAGAATCTTGATGATCTAGGTGATATTTTTATTGATTATAACTAGGATTAAAAAAATTTGGGATTCTATAGGAATACACATAAGCTTGTTGAACTTGCATGTATTGATTTTGAAATGATAAGGCATTGCAAAACTATGCCATATGCCTTGATTATCTACTACTAATATACTAGAAGCTGGAAGCATGCCTTCCAGAGTCAATTGGAGGTAGAAGAAGATTAAGATTTTGATTTTTAATTAATCCTACTATTTATTTTATTAGGAGTTGTAATTGCTTAAATATGTCATTTTCAAATCTTTATTGATGACCTTACAATTATCTCTTTAGAGCCTTTAATTTGATATCTTCTGTTGATAGAGCTAATACCAATATGAAAACAAGTAGCTTCATTGCTATAAAAATAAAAAAATATTTTTAACCTTAGATCTAAGGATTTAGAATAGCTAGGTGTAAAGGTAAGAAGAGATGCCTGAGCTCTTTCATCCTTAGAGTGAATAGAAATAAAAGAAGAGGTAGATTTGTCTTTCCTTTTTAAAAACTTTTTATAATCTTTTTCTATGACTTCTACTTGTCTTGTTGTGGCCTTGGCTTCCATTAAGATGGCAAAGCATCTATCAAAGATATTCCTAAAGATTAAATTTTTATAAGATCTCTAGATAAAAAATTGCATAAGGATATCATCATTAAATATATTTTTAATAAACTTGAAACAAATTAGTTTAAAATGACAAATGTAATATGATATGTTCTCTTCTCTATCTTGCATCAATGCGGTTGATGCTTGTAATGCCACACTTTGGCCTACTTCAAATCTAAACCAATTTAAAAAGTCTCTTTAGAATATTTTATACATATTAAAAGTCCCTTCTAATTGATTTTTATATCATTCATATGCCTTGTTATATAAAGTAATACATAATATTCAAAGTTGGTGATTAGACAATTTATTAAAGTTTTGATGTATTATTTTATATGATAGGATGGATCTTTTATTTTGATCCTATAGAATTTAGAGAGATTTAGGGATACACTAGTTGCTTCTAATCCTTTTAGTATATTAATAGAAAGATTCCTTGGTCTAATCAAAAAATAGATGGCAGATTTTACTATTTTAATATGGTTAGAACTACTAATCCTAAGAATTTATGTTTGCCCTTGAATGGATCAAATTCCAAGGTGATAAGTGAAGCCTAAATCTTACTTTTGAAAATGGTTCTACAATTAATTTCAATTTATTTAGAGAAATAGATAAATCTAGGTTACTACTAATTGACTCTATATGCTGAATTAGTATTTTATAATCATCGTCTTTAATATTAAGACCCTGTTGATAAAATAAGTTTGCACCTATTTAATTGATTGAAAAAATCCCCTTCTTTCTCTAATTAATGTATTGATAAGTTATAACCAATTTATATTGTCCCATGGTGGTATTAACTCTAATCTATTCTATCATGTTAGAGGTTGCATTTAGATTATTCTATCATTATAATTCTAATTATTCTATCAATCTTAGACTTATAGATCCAATCAGTTAATTTAATTTTAGTTCAATATTAGAATAATACTTATTTTAATTTATAAACCCCTTAAGGAATTAAACCCTCTAATCAAGTCCATAGAGTGAAGTCTTTTTTTCTTCCATCTTCCTAATAAAGTACTTCTTCTTTATATATATATGATATTAGAGAGGTTTTTACTTTCATAAATATTGCAAAGAGTCTTCTATTCTTTTGTTGGGCTTTTGCAAGAGATGATAAGGAAAAAATTAGCTTCATTTAAATTTATAGCAATGATGCTCAAATCTCCCTTTTTACAACAATAATATTTCTTTTTCACTTTGATATGAACATCTTTTGATGCAGCATCCTCCTTTTCATTAACAATATTCCATAGGTCTAATAAAGCCAAAAAAAGATCTATTTTTTACCTTTCAATAATATAAATTATTACTTTTAAACTTATCTATAATCCTAAAGCTTTTACCTTCATTTAAAGTCTTGTAGAAAGAAGAGAAAGCCCTCATTACTTAGCAAGTAAAGAAAATCTAAGAATTTTGAAATAATAAAATAGCTATCAATAAAAGAGATCTTATAATATATTTTTTTAGAATCAAAATTAAAAATTAATCTATCAAATCTATTCAAATGCTTATAATATCAATAAAATTCAGCAAAATCATAAAATTATAAGCTTTAATATTTCTTAAAATGCTTTAGAAAAAGAAGAAAGCAATTCAAATCTTATTTCTAGATTTGTTATTCTTAGATCATTGCTTTGCTTATAAATCACCTCTTAGGATTGTAAGAGGCCTTTTAATTTTTTTTATTACTCAATCTACAAAGTTAATCCACCAAAGATCAAATTCAATAAGAAAACACAATACAAGTGTTTTAAAACATCTCTTTTAGGTATTAAATATATATCACATTCAAAATGCACTCAACTATAAGTAAATAAAAATCTAAGTATAGATCTAAAAGTTAAAAATCTAAAATTCTAATACTAGTAATAATAAGATGATCTATTCTTTACAATAATAAGGACTTTAAAAAACTTCAAAAATACAAACAAATGTGTGTGGATCCATAATCTATTAAAAAATAAGAAGTAAGAAATCTCAACACTTAACATTAGTAAGATTATACACAAAGAGAAGTGTGGAATAAGATGGCTCTTACTTTAAACATCCTTTATTTATAAAAAGATAATATTTAATATAAATAAGTTTTATCTATAATCATCTTTATTCTATTTTGCTTCATTCAACCAAATCTTAAATTCCTCTTAATTTAACAACTATTCAAAATCTTAGCTATTACCTTAATATCTTGCTTTATTTATTTATTTATTTATTTATTTATTTTTTCTTTATCATTAGCAATTTATTAAAGTTTAATTCTTAGTAGTAGTAACTTAATAAAGATTTTTTAATCTTTAATAATAATATAAATCTATAGACTTAGAAATACATTACACTATGTAGTACATTTTTTTATAAGGCCAACTTCCTATAGGCTAACCTTTATATTAATATATCTATGATATTCATACTATCATCTACCACTATAGATAATTGACTATTTGCCTCTACTTACAACATCAAAATGGACCACATGAAGAAATTATTAAGTTTTAACTAATAATTATAATAATTAAAAAAATAAGATTATAGAAAAAGACCACAACTTTTGAATCCTTCTAACAACTTCAAATTCCTATACTAATAAAAATCTAATTTATCTAATACAACTAAATTCTTTAATATACTCAGAAACTCTTCTAAAGCCTCATACTTTCTCTAGTGTAGCTTCTTCAAAGAAATCAAAATTTCAATTTGTTCCAATAAATTCTTCATATTCTTATACTTAAAAAAAACTATTCCTCTCAAGTAACAAGATTTTTCAATCCACTTGAAAATTCTTCTAAACCTTCACATTTCCACATATTTAGCTTCTTAAAACATGTCAAGATTTCAAATACTTCAAATAACTTCTTCAATTTTATACATTTAAAAAAAATTTAATTCTTCCAATTCAACAAGATTTTTTAATCCACTTGGAAAATCCTCTAAAGCCTCACATTCCCACATGTTTAACTTCTTCAAACATATCAAGCTTCCAATTCCTTCTAACAACTTCTTCAATTTCTTATATTTATTAAAACTCAATTCTTCCAATGCAATAAGATTTTTCAATCCACTTGAAAACTCCTTTAAAGCCTCACACTATGACACATTCAGCTTCTTCAAATATATCAAGTTTCCAAACCCTTTAGACAACTTCTTCAATTTCCTACATTCAAAAAAATCCAATTCCACCAATGCAATAAGATTCTCTAATCCACTTCAAAACTCCTCTAAAGTCTTACATTTCCATATGTTTAGCTTCTTCAAATATGTCAAGCTTCCAAATCCTTCCAGCAACTTTTTTAATTTTGTATATTCACAAAAATTCAATTCTTCTAAAATAACAAGATTTTCTAATCCACTTGAAAATTCTTCTAAAGCAACAAGATTTTTCAATCCACTTGGAAATTCCTCTAAAGCCTCACATTTCTATATGTTTAGCTTCTTCAAACATGTTAAGTTTCTAAATCCTTTTGGCAACTTCTTAAATTTTCTACATTTAAAAAAATCCAATTCTTCCAACGTAATAAGATTCTCCAATCTACTTGGAAACTCTTCTAAAATCTCATATTTCCACAGGTTTAACTTTTTCAAATATATCAAGCTTCCAAATCCTTTTGGAAACTTCTTCAATTTCTTATATTTGAAAAAATTCAATTCTTCTAATGCAACAAGATTTTTTGATCTATTTGGAAACTCCTCTAAAGCCTCACATTCCTACATGTTTAGCTTCTTCAAACATATCATGCTTCCAAATCCTTCCAAGAACTTCTTCAATTTCCTACATTTAAAAAAATTCAGTTCTTTTAATGCAACAAGATTTCTCAATCTACTTGAAAACTCCTCTAAAGCCTCACATTTGTACATATTTAGCTTCTTCAAACATGTCAATCTTCCAAATCCTTTTGGCAACTTCTTTAATTTTCTATATTTACAAAAATTTAATTCTTCTATTGTAACAAGATTCTCTAATCCACTTGGAAACTCCTCTAAAGCCTTACATTCTCACATATTTAGCTTCTTCAAACATGCTAAGCTTCCAAACCCTTTCAATAACTTCTTCAATTTCATGTATTTATAAATATTTAATTCTTCTAATGTAATAAGATTCTTCAATCCACTTAAAAACTCTTCTAAAGCCTTACATTTCCACATGTTTAACTTCTTTAAACATATCAAGTTTTCAAACCCTTCTAATAATTTCTTTAATTTTCTACATTCACAAAAATTTAATTCTTCTAATGCAATAAGATTCTCCAATCTACTTAAAAACTCTTCTAAAGCCTTATATTCCCACATGTTTAGCTTCTTCAAACATGTCAAGCTTCTAAATCCTTTAGACAACTCCTTCAATTTTCTACATTTAAAAAAAATCTAATTCTTCTAAATCAATAAGATTCTCTAATCTACTTGGAAACTCTTCTAAAGCTTCACATTCCCACATGTTTAGCTTCTTCAAACATATCAAGTTTTCAAATCCTTTTGATAACTTCTTTAATTTTTTACATTCACAAAAACTCAATTCTTCTAATACAATAAGATTCTCCAATCCATTTGGAAACTCCACTAAAGCCTCACATTTCAACATGTTCAGCTTCTTCAAACATATCAAGTTTTCAAACACTTCAAAGAACTTTTTTAATTTCCTACATTTAAAAAATTCTAATTCTTCTAATGCAGCAAGATTTTTCAATCCACTTGAAAATTCCTTTAAAGCCTCACATTCCCATATGATTAGCTTCTTCAAACATGTCAAGCTTCCAAATTCTTCTAACAACTTCTTTAATTTTCTATGTTGAAAAAAATACAAATCTTCTAGTACAACAAGATTCTCCAATGCACTTGAAAACTCCTCTAAAGTCTCACATTCCCACATGTTTAACTTCTTCAAACATGTCAAGCTTCCAAATCCTTTCGGCAACTACTTCAATTTCCTACATTTATGAAAATTTATTTCTTTCAATGCAATAAGATTTCCTAATCCACTTAAAAACTCTTCTAAATCCTCACATTCCACCATGTTTAGCTTCTTCAAACATGTCAAGCTTCTAAAACCTTCCAACAACTTCTTTAATTTCCTATATTTAGAAAAATTTAATTCTTCTAATGCAACAAGATTTTCTAATTTACTTGAAAAGTCTTCTAGAGCCTCACATTCTACCATGTTTAGCTTCTTTAAATATGTCAAGTATTTAAATCCTTAAGATAACTTTTTTAATATCTTATATTTATAAAAATTTAATTCTTCCATTATAATAAGATTCTCCAATCTACTTGGAAACTCTTCTAAAGCCTCATATTTCTACATATTTAACTTCTTCAAACATATCAAGCTTCCAAATCCTTTTGGCAACTTCTTTAGTTTCCTACATTTAAAAAAATTCAATTCTTCCAATACATTAAGATTCTTTAATCCACTTAGAAATTCCTCTAAAGCCTTACATTCCTACATGTTTAATTTCTTTAAACATGTCAAGTTTCCAAATCCTTCCAATAACTTTTTTAATTTCTTATATTTAAAAAAATTCAATTCTTCTAATATATCAAGATTTTTTGATCTACTTGGAAATTCCTCTAAAGCCTTATATTCAAATACAACCAATTTTTTTAAACATGTGAAGCTTCCAAATCCATCCAATATCATTTTTAAGCTAATATACTTGATCATTATTAGTTCCTTCAATGCAATGAAATTTATCCATCCTTTAAGAAGATCTTCTAATTGTAGATAATTTTCAAGGTGAAGAATAATCAAAGAAGTCATGCAACACAAGTTAGTTGTCAATTGTTTCAAGTTTGTATAATTTTTCATATATATATATATATATATATATCTATTAATAGTAATACTTTAAATAAATTCTTAGTAAAAGATTCAAAAAATCTATAATTATTAAGGTGAAGTATACGTATTTTGACAAGAGCATTATATTACAAAATATTCCAAAACCTATCAATATTATTTATTAGGATTTTAGTTATATAATCTTCATTTAAAATTACATAATTAAACACCAAAGTTCTAAAGCTTATTCTACAAGAGCTAAAATAAGATTAAAATCTTTGAAATAGTAAAAAATCAACAAACAAAGGTATTTGTAGTTTATAAAATTTACTTTTAAATTTATTTGGTATCCCAATTTTTGTTTCAACTTTATAAAAAATATGCCTTGGATATATTTTGAATCTTATATATATAAATATAAATTTGGTATTAAATTATTTATTTTTAGTATATCAATATGTAAATTCATACATGTGAAAAGTATAAGATTTGGTAAGTAAATAATATAACATTTATCTTTTGATTATGATCATTGAATATAGCCAAGTCTGAATCTCAATCTCGAGATCCTCTAAACTCTGTTTCTACAAGCATATGGCCCATATTGCACAATTTATCATGCATGTGCAAATCTCCATTATTATCCACTATAAATAAAAAAAAATTCTTAAGACTATCAAGGCTTTGATTAGGAATTCTAATATCATCATTTCAGATGTGTAATAGTTCTCCTTCTGATATCATTTCGGGATAAGAATCTTTGCAAAAAAAATAAGCAATATCTAAAAATATATTTTTTTCATCATTATTAAGGTCATCAAAGCTACTTTTTAATGTCTTCCAAATTTTTTCATTTCCACTTTTATCATCTTTTAGTCGCAATAATTTGTACAAAGTTTGCTCCCATATTCTCAATTGTTGCTTTCCATACAAGTATGTGCCCATCACTTTTAAACTCAATGGAAGTCCACCACAAGCATTAATAATCTCTTTAGCCACATCTTCTAAATATGATAAATAAGATTCATTGGTTATAAAGGCATGCATAAAAAAACTTTATAGATTAAGTATCATCAAGGGTTTCCATATCTACTTTGCCATGCTTTAGTACATGTTGTTCTAAGGACCTTGAAGTGCAACTTGTTGCAATCAATTTATTACCATTATCTTTAAATTTTTCTACACCCAATAATTTGTCTAATCCACTTTCACTTCTTATATCATCTAAGATAATGAGAACCTTTTTTTTTTTTTTTGAGCATGTTTCAAGATGTCTTATCCCTCTTGCAAAGAATATATTTTAAGTTCTTTATGCAAATCTTTCAATATATTTTCTAAAATAAGTTTTCATTTTCTATTCTTCAAGTCATCTATAAAATATGTTATATCAAACTTGTGGGAGATACAGCTACTTAGAGCCTTAGCCAATGTTGACTTGCCAATTCCATCCATTCCAATGATATCCAAACTACCAATATTTTTTAATATTTCTTCTAATTTAATCAATTTTTCTTCCATATCAATCAATTTTAAATATTTGGTAGTTTTTTCATTGACCTACAATAATTCACAAGCTCTTAAATTTGAGTATCACAATAATTTATACAAATAATAATGCCTTTAAACCTATCAAGATCCAAGCCACATAATATATTATAATATAGTATCTACTATAATTATATTATAATTTTAAAAATATATATACATCATTAACAATTTGATTTGATGAACAAAAATCTTTTTGATCAACTATCCATAGGATGGCAAAATATTACAAAAAGAAGAAATATTATCATATAATATTATAAAAATTAAATTTGAAGCTTGTCCACCAATATTTTAAATCTAACACAATGACAATCCATGGTATATATTCTTTATCCTTGAGGTCTCCACCTTCCAAAGGATATTAGAGCATGGCTTTCTTCAATATTGTCAATTTTATATAAATCTCAAGAAGTGTTGGCATCTTTGATGGATCCAAAATCTAACAATTATTTATCAATGATTTCAATTCTTATGAATAAGAGCTTGATAAATCAAGCAGTCTTCCACTTTCTATTTCTTTTTTATAATTACAAAGACAATCTATATTTCCAAAAGGTTTTGTTTCTAAAACAATCTTACAACACGTTGTCATGGTAGAGAGAATCTGCCTCAAAAAAGTGTTGGGCTTCTGGCTGCAATTAAATACTCAACCAAGATCCAAAATAATAAAACCCTCAAATTTTTATAAAAGTCTTTTTTTTAGGGCTATTACATCCAATACATAAGTCTTATTTTGCAAAAACATTCAAATTATAACAAAATACTCTAAATCCTCATTCACTCGTAGGAGGGGAATTTTTTCTAAATTTCATTAATTTATAAGTCTTAATTTAATTGTTCAAATCCACTAAAATTTCAACTGTTGATTTTTTATTGACCTTTAGATATCGTAAAAATCCTAACAATAGCTTCAAATCCTTATTTACAAACACTCGTGTACTAAATTCTTCATATCTCACAAATCCAATGTCCAAATGCTATGAAACTTTGATGTATAGCTTCTTAGCACAAAGATTCACCTTTTTAGAAATTTTTAGACAAAAATTCTTCCAGAAACTCAAGATATGGCAAAATCCATCATTATGAACAAAATAGCCTACTTACTGCCTTGGAATTCAATCTGCTGTCTTTGACTCCCAATATCTCCTTCTTCAAAACTTCAAATGTAGTAATTCTCCCTTATTAGATGTAGATCTTAAAACCTCCTCTCCAACCACATCTCTTGATCTCCAAAAGCTTTTGTACAACTCCTCCAATCCTTAAAAGTGTGACAGTAGATACAATTTGCACACCTTAACTTCAAGTGCCTACTTCTCCTTCATAAAAATTCCAAATCTCTCAATTTTTATACCAAAATTTTAGCCCAAAAAACAAACTTTCTAATTGTAGTCTCTGATTTTAGAATGGCCTCCTTGAAGTCACCGAAACCCTTGTTCTTGTTGTAGGCAGCCTCCTCAAAGTCTATTGGGCATGACCATTGACCAATAGGAATGAAGAACTTCACCCCTTGTCTTCATTCATCCTCACTTTATCTTCACCCTTCCAAATAGGCCTCTTAGTAGTTTAATTCTTCTTCTTTGGATCCCAATTGCCTCTCAAGGCTTTATACTAAATATTTAGGTTCTATATAATTTAAAAGCCATAACCAAATTAAATAAAAATCTAAAATAAATTTTCTTATACCAACCCTCTTTAATTTACTTTACTAATTATTCTAATACAAATCTAAATCTATAAACATATTATGCATTTTGAGTGGATTTTACATACTGTAAGCAATTATAGTACAACAATGTCATATTAAAACTAAACACATCAACTTTAAAAGCATCCACCTTTTGTAAAGACTCGCCAACTACATTTATTATTATACTCTTAGGTGCCATATATTCAAGGATACTTGTAATTTCTAAAGTGCATACTTGTAGAGTGTTCTTCACTTCAACCTTTGAAATATCAAAATCAAGCAACTTCACATGTATAAATGCCATATCAACCACCTCTATGACATTCATTATATTAACAATAATATTATCAGACTTTATGTTACAATGTGCTACCTTCATGTCATGCATATAACACATTTTTCTTGCAATTTGTAGCATAATATCTATTGCAATTTCTTTTGAAAGTAGACCTTTGTCTTTCAAAAAATTTCTTAAGGTCATCTTTCCTTGTTCTATAACAATATCAAACTTCTTTCTATCTTTAATAAAACCACAAAAAATTTTTTTAATGATATTTGGATGATTTAATCCACCCAAAATGCTAGCTTCTTTTAATATTATTTTTTTAAAATCTTTAACTTTACTATTAATAAAAACAACTTTTATTATATTTTTCAAATCCATCCATTTTGTTTTAAATACTAGCAATTTCAATGATTTTCTACTCAAAAGATTAAGAAGATTTTCAAAGTCAATAAAAGGATATTCATCAAAGAAAACAATGATATCAAATCCACCCTCTTCAACCTTTTGAACACCTCTTATCCATCCCATAAGATAATATGCAAGTTCAACATCTTTACTTGAACATATTGGTTGTTGAATAACACCTTCAAGTCTCTCATGCAATGCCACTAGATCTTGCTTCACTTCATTAAAACACATTGGAAAAAATGATATACGCTTTTTAAGCTCAATAAGTTCTTTGTTTTGATTAAGACAATAATATTGAGAGATGCCACATATGGTATCAAAATAACAATCTAAGTATGAAAAAAGCTCTCTAAAAGCTTTTTTATTATTAATTTGCATCATTGCAACCTTTTGCCAATCTCACTTGCAATACTCTTCAATTAACATTGCTACTTTGCAAATAATTTGAAACAAATTTTTTTTTGCTTCATTAAACATATTTATACAAGAATCAACTATAATGCTTTCAATTGTCTTAAGATCCTTTGAAAAAAAATTCAACAAATTCTTATATTGTCTTCCATTTATCACCCCTTGTATTAATAATGTTATAACCTTTGATATAATATCCATTGATAGTTGCAAATAATCCATCATTTTTATAATACTATTACAATCTTTGATGCCTTAATTAAAGATTGTATTAATAAGATATTTGGAAAAAGGTAAGATTACATAATAATTCTTGTAATATCGACAAAACTTCGTAAAACCACCACTCTACTTTAATATTATATCATATCCATTTCTAAAAAATATTCTTGGAAAAAATGATTAATTAAATAATTAAACAATTTTATTAACACAATGACATTCTAAACACATTAGTAACAATACACAAATAATCCATGTTCTTACCAAAGCACTCACAACATAATAAAAACTTACAAGTCTACGAAATTTATTGACTTTCAATTAATAATATGACACACTATTTTGAAACATTAATAACACAATATCAAAGTAAATAATTATAATATTAACAAATATTCATTGACTCATACCTAAGGAATTTGGAAGAACTATATTAATATAAATTCCAATAATAATTCCAATACCTCTAAATAAATTCTTAATTAAAGCTTTCAATAAACATGTATTCTTTTCAATTCTCTAAAATATCTTAAGTTGTTGGAATTGTGAACCTATTGTTTATAGTCAAGAATCATTAGATGTCAAAAATAAAGTGCCATCAATTATTCAACAAAAGGTACAATTTCCATATAAATTAGTAGCCAATATATTAATCTTCTGCTTTATTTTATATTCTATATCAATATCTACAAGTCTTCTATATGTAACATCAATCAAATAATTTTTCACCAATTTAATAATCTAAAGACCTACCAACATAATTTAAAGAAGATATAATGAAGACCAAGAAAGGACATTATTATTACTTTTATTAATGATATCTATTTAAAATAGATAAATATTTATTTAAATATTCTACAAATCATATATAATTTAATAGTCACATATAAAGACAATTCAAAAAACTAAAAAAATCATAAAAAAATGTATCATAAAAAATATTATTTAATTTTTTTTATATTCTTTAAAAGAATATAATGCACATTAATATACTTCAACAATCCAATGTCTATCAAATATACAACTATCCTAATTTTTCATTCCAAGTATAAATTTGATTGGTCACTACAAATCTCCAATATCAATTTGTGCAATAAAATAATACATTCTATAGAAGTGATTAAGATATTATATATATATAAAATAAAAAATAAAAAGCTATATTATATAATGGATTATTATAGTTTTATAAAAAATATGAATAAGATTATTTGAAAGGATAAAAAATAAATAAATAAACATGGCAAAAAAAAAATTATCTAATGATATATTATAATCTTAATAAGCAAAATGAAAGATGATATTTATTAAAAGCTCTTAATTTTTAAAACTAAAAGAATTACAATTAGAAATCATGGTCTATGTTAATGTTGAGCCAACATGTTCATATCTTATTTCACATAAGATTATAAACAAATCAAAATTTTATTTTTAGCATTATAATTATCAATGTATAATAACATGGCTTAACTTTTGATCTAAAATACATTCTATATAAAAATGAAAGATAATACTATTTAATCTAATAATATATATGAAGTTGGATATGGACAAGAATTGCACCATACTATAATTAATGCAATAAAAGTTCTCTGAGCTGAATAATATAAAGCAAATTCAATAATACAAAGCACAGACTTTATAAACTATATGGTACACTATAAACCTTCTACAAATGATATAATACACTGCATATAGATTTTGTATGATACTACAAACAAACTCTGTGGGATACAAAGTCATTACTAAAATCTTTTATGCTTATGTACCTACCAAGAACCAACTTGGTTGACAACCTATTCAAAGTTTTGTTTAGGTCCATTGATGTATATAATATAAACTTAGAATTTAAAATTTTGTCAAGCAATTCTTCACCATCATGTAAACAATAAATATGAAGAAAGTGATAAGAGATGATCCAACTTCAAAGAATCACTTTGCATAGCAATGAGGATATAGTATTATCCCTGCTTTGATTACAAAACAAAGTATGATGTAATCGCCACCTTCATGGTTGTTTGCTCATAAGTAGCATTACAATTGTCAATCTATCAAGAGCAGAATATGGCAACTAATACCTTCAATACTCACCTATTATCAATACGTTATTTAGTACTCTCTACAACAAATAACCACAAGGATTGGCCTAGAGACTGAGGCTCATGCACCACAAATCTTAATTAATTTAGTATTTTTTTTGGATGCAAAGTAATTTCAAGTAAGTTCCTTGGCTCTTATCAATTTATTTTAATTCTTTTAAATTAGCAAATATACATAAAAGTAAGGAGCGGAAGCTAAGAATTAGAAGGTAGAATCTAGAACAAAGACGTGAGAGAGATAAGTCACTAATATCTCTTATAGACATGGGTATAGATGATAGATAGAACCTTTAATCCTTTAGTTTTAAATCCTAAGCCTTATTTGAAATGCTTAGCTTGAATTGATTAAAAAAATATTATATATTTATTGGCCTTTGTTAACAAGTGCCAAGTTGATTAGAGATATAACAACGTGAATTTTTCTTCAAGGTAGTGTAAAATTATTATAAAGAGCCTTTTTTGTAATGTAACCTTAGTTGTTAATTGTTATAGTGGATAATTTCTTAAACAACTTTTGTGTGAAGAAATTAAAAAATAAATAAATAAAATAAAATAAAATAGATTCCTTATTGTCTTAGTACAAATTTTTTCTTAATATTATAGTTGATTAGGGTCACTCCCACATAGGATTGTATTGTATAGTAACTTAAGTTAGAAAAAATATTGCTTGAAGTGATACTCGAGCAATCATTCTTTTTTTAATTGCTTTTGTTTTGTTTTCTTTCTTTATTAGAAGATATTTTAAGTGAGTTACAAGTGAATAGCCAAAATATTTTAAATTAATTTTATAGAGATAGGTGTGTTAAAATTATGAGTCTAAGTAAATATTATGTCAATAGTCATGCTAGATACATTGTTCCACTAGATCTAGACAATCTAAATGAATCCACACATAAAAAATCTAAAGAAGTTTCTTAAAAATTTTATTCCAAAATTTAGAAGAATTTAGGTCCAATGGTTGAACAAACAAGATATATCTACAATGTCACAAGACATATTTGTATTCAATCTATTGGAGCTAAATCCTAACCAAGTAGTAGGAAAAGAAAGATTAGACTTGGAATTCTTTAATTCTTTTATAGAAGTAAATTAATTAGGAAAAGAGCCAAGATCTAGTCCTCCGACAATGGATCATAAAAGAAAAGGATTACAAGCAACATTGATGCCATACAATCTTCTTATATTTAAAGGGACTAGGGATGATGATGCAATAACATACATAGAAAGGTTGATGGAGCTTCTCACAACATGTTTAATAACTAATCTTAGATATTATCTCGTGTGGTTTTTGAGCATGTTAAAAGATGGAACTTATAAATGATATAGAAATCATCCTCCTCAAATCTTTAAAAATTAGAATATGCTCATGAGAGCATTCCTAGAGAAGTTTAGACTAGAAGTAGGACAAAGTAACGCCCTCTCAATCATTTTTTCTTTGAGAGAAGGGAAAAGGGAAGAGAATGCCAAATATATTTGGCAATTTGAACTAGTAGTAATCTGATTTATAAGAATTTTTTTTACAAACAATAATCTCACCTACTTTTTTATCCAAGGATTTAACAAGGAGACTACAATTAGAGAAATCTTTAAAAGAAGGCCAAAAAACTTAGCGGATGCTAAAAAAATAGCATAGATGATTGAAAATATTGACAAATAGTAAGAAATGATGTGGAGGAGGGAAGACCATAGAATCCCAAGTTTTATACCAATCTATGTCTCAAATATAGATAAATCTCAAAGATACTTTTATAAGATTGTAGAAAATCAATTCCAATCTATAAACCATTATCCTATATTTTTAAAGGTTAGACTACTAGTTAGCCTCTCAAAATTGATATATCTAGAGGATAGAAATAAATAGAAGGAAGAATTTAAAAATGAAGTTTTTCAAAGTCAAAAGAAATTCTAGAATGAGTTGGCACAATAGATAAAAATCATACAAGAACAAAGGACCTTTTTAATTAAGGGCCAAAATCCAAACCAAGTTCTATCTTCCATAGAATCTGGTAGGCACACTTTAAAGTTGTGACGTACTCAATATAGTCAATTGGGGCACACTAGCCAATTTTATTCAAACCTATAAAATTATCAACATAATCTTGGCTAGCAACAATCCTATAGTCTATCTCATATGAATGAAAGAAATTTAAGGCCTAATACTTATCAATAAAACCATAAAAATCCTAATTAAAGCTTAAAAAGTCAATCATGGCAATGACAAGAGATACATCATCTTTGTGATAAAAGGCACCTACCTAATAATTGTTAGATAGAAAATAAAATAATATGTAGGAATTACTAGAGAATCCATCCTACAGATATATGTAGGTAAATTAATAAGGAAATCTCTTTGAAGTTTTCATAAGAAAATTATCATCAACAAGCCCAAGATCATTTGAAAGGAATAAGAATTCCTAGTTCAAACAATATTTTAAAATCTCCTAGTCTATTCTACAACTATAATAATAATCATCAAATCTAACATCTTTCCTTGGATTTAAACATTAAGCAGGGATTCATTTGTCTAAATATTGGTCACTTTCAATATGGCCAATAATATGATAGCCAAGATTCATAAAATATGAGGTATTTAGAAATAACAAACCTTCATCTTTTCAAACTAATTACATTCTACATGAAGAGATCCTTGAGAGGACTAAAAAGCTCTATGTGATGGTAAATTTTATCCTTCAATCAAAGTTACAAGATAGCCTCACTTAAGAAATGCTTGTAATTGGTGGTGTGAAGTGAAAGAAGCAAATAGCAAGTACAATAAGAATAACAACCACAAAACAAGAGAAGTAAAGGATATCAAGCAAATACACAATTTAAAACTATATTATAATTTGTTTATTATAATTTCACCTAATAAAAAATAAAAGTAAAAAGTAAAAATTATATTTTTGAATAAATAATTTTTTTTATCTTTCTAATGATATAAAAAAAAATATAAATCCGAGTTATTATGAATAAGTTATGATAATCCAAAGATAGAAGATAAATAATAAAAAAGTGAAATAAAAAAATTTTACCTCAAGGATAACTTGCTTAAGAGATCATGAGTTTGAACCTCACCAAGGCTTACAAGTAGTGTATAAGAGTGTCTTAAAGAGGCTATGAGGCCTTAGTCTTATCCTCCTACCTACATCCAAGGTGCCACAACACATATGGGACTTATGCACCTCCCTTCCTAGAAGGACTATACTAGCTGCTAGTCCTCCTATTTTCTACTAGTAAAATTTAATTTTCTATAATTTTGACTTCACTATGGTGTTTAAAAATATCCAATTAGCTTAGGAATCTTGTAAGGCCTTCAAATCTTACTCCAGTTCTTCATGATGGCTCCTAAGGTGGTAAAACTCATTTTTACCAAAGTCTTCAAAATTATTTTAAAAATTCTAAATAAATTCTAAAAATTCCTATAATACTTTTAAAGTAATAATATCAATTTAAAACTATTTTATTCTACCTTGATTATTTTTTTATAATAGTAAAATTAATTAAAATTAACTAAAAATCCTATTTTTTACATAAATAACTAAAAGATATGAGATTTATTTTCCATGCTTCTCCTACCTACCAAGTAATAGTTTTATATTTTTAATAAGTGGTATATAGAGATAGAAGGCCAATATAGACATTAATTTCAATAACTAAATATTAATTTTTATAATTAAAAAAAATATTAAATTAACTAAGATAATTACTTCTAAAACTTACAAAGATCCTATTTCTTTCTCACTAATACTATTCTCCTTCATTTAGCATCATCTAAATACATCTTCACCTTAAAATTATAATTTTGGTACTCTAAATGTATTCTTTTGTCCTAAAACAACTAATAAATTAATTTGATGACTCACACATGGCAACCATTTAGAACGACTTGCAAAGGAAAAGAATCCAGGATTTGATCTCTTAGAATGCTGTTGAATAAATAAAGGAATTGTCTACAAAAGTTTTAACAACTATTTGAGAGAAGAATGAATAAATTGCTATTAATTTGAAGGAATTAAAGCAGATTTGTTCTATAGAATCAAAAAAGGAAGAAAAAAAAAATTAAATCAAATATTAAAACTAATAATTATAGAAAAAAAAAATCAAAGCTAAAAATTAAAAATTAAAAAAATTAAAAAAAAAAAAAAAAAAAGATAATAGTTTCAAATTCTTCTTTAATATGAAAAGATTTTGATATCAGCCTTCTAAGGCCTATATATCTATTGGGTGTCAAGGTTGGTCTTTTCCTGTATTAATATTAGCTCATTGAAATAGCTCATTTTTCCAATCGGATTCAAATCCGGGATGCTTTAGTAACAACCTCTCTTATGACCAACATTGCAACTCTTTTTAGATATTTATTAGATACAAAATCACAAGTTTTAACACTCTATTTTTTTTTTTTTTTTTTTTTTGATTTATGATATAATTATATTTTATATTCTTTACATCTATTTCCAGAAGTTCTAGTAGGAAAATCTTCTCCATTCAATATTTGTAACCAAATTGAATTATTTGGAAAGATTTCTTTAATTACATAAGGGTCCAACCATAAGGCATCAAATTTTCTTGAAAAATCTAATCTCTTAGCATCTTATAAAAGTATCAACATGCCAGTCTTAAAAGTTTTGAATTTGTGTCGTTTGTCAAAAGCAATATTTTTTCTTCTTTGTATAGTCTCTATATATTGAGCACTCTATCTTCTTGCTTCATCTAGACTTTTTAGATGTTCCAATCTATCCATCAAGGGTTATTCAATTGACAATCTTTTTGTCAAGGCAATTCGAAGAAATGGGATTTCAAATTCAATTGGTAAAATGGCTTCTATACCATAAACCAGGAAAAATGAAGTAGCTTGAGTGGTCACCTTAAACGTGGTCTTATAAGTCCATAAAGCTATAGGAAGCTTGGTATCTCAATCTCGTTTAGAAATTTTCATGGTTTTTTTAAGGATATTAATTAAAATTTGATTCACCATCTCTACATTCTCATTGTTTTGAGGATGATAAAGAATAGTCTTCCTATGATCAATTTTAAACCATGAGGTTAAGTCTTCTATCACTTCATTTAAGAAATACTTGCCCCTATTACTAATTAGGATTTTTGGACATCCAAACCTAGTAATAATTTACTCATAAAAGAACTTGGCTGCTTGCTTAGCATTATTGGTCTTCACTGCCTTTGTTTCAACCTACTTAGTAAGATACTTGGTTGCTACAACTATGCACTTCATTCCACTTGTAGAATTAAGATAAATTTCTCCAATATAATCTATTCCCTATTTTTCAAATGGGACTAAAGATAAAGATACATGGAGCAGTAAGTTCATTTGGAGGTCATTTCTAACATATCTTTGAGATGCATCATATATTTTAATATAATTGTGGGCATCTTAAAATAAAATAAGCCAATTGTAGCCAACTCTAAGGACCTTCTGTCTTGTCAATGCCCTCAAAAAAATGATCCCCACATGCATTATCATAGCATGCTAATAAAATTATAGAGATTTTTTTTCCATCATACATCTTCTTAATATCCCATCTATTTTATGTCGATATAATTTGCTCCCAATTATAATAAAATATCTATTATTAATTTGGACCTTCTAACATTTTATTTTAAATAAATGAAAAGATAAGATTTGACTAGTTAAAAATTTGGTAATCAATTCATATCAAATAGAAGTACTTGAAATAACAAATAGATTTTTATCTATTAAGGTATCATCAATTGGATCTTTGCCCATATGTTTTGACAACCTAGATAAGTGATCGGTTTGTATGTACATCCTTCTTAGCTTGTATTCTCCTGTATAATCAAATTCTTTTAATAAAAGCACCTACCTTACTAGTCTACCACTCAATTCTGCCTTATTAATAAGGTACTTGATTGCCATGTGGTCTATAAAAAATACTATTGGATTCAAAAGTAGATAGTGTCTAAATTTTTTGACAGAAAAAATCATGGCAAGACATTCTCATTCCGTGGTAGTATAATTCTTCTAAGCAAGATTTAATTGTCTACTTACAAAGGCTATGGGATAGTCCTTGCCTCCTTCTCCACTTGTTTAATACAAGGTACTTCCTACTGCCACGGATGAAGTATCACAAAGTACATTGAAAGATAATGAGTAATATGGTGGTCTTAAAATAGGATATGTGCTAAGCTTTGCTTTAAGAATGTCAAATACTTTTTGGCATTTTTTATTCCACTCAAATTTCACATCTTTCTACTAAAGTCTAATAATAAGCTTGAAGATGGTAGCATAGTCATGTATCGCTTTTTGATATCATCTAATATGCCCCAAGGTTCTTTTTATCTCTTTTACTATTGAAAGAAATTTTAATTCCATAATTACCTTGACCTTCTTTGGATCTAGTTTCCTACCATTTTTTGAGACTACATATCCAAGTAAGACTTTTTTTTTAACTGCTAAGAATATTTTATCAAGGTTTAAAGCAATCCTAATTCTTCTACATCTTTGAAGACAAGACTTTACACAATCATGATGTATTGTCTTAGAAGACTAGATACTAAAATCATTAATGAATATTGTCATTGATTTGTGTAATAAGTTTGAGAAGACATATGACATTCTCTTTGAAATGCCGAAGGAGCATTGCAAAGTCCAAAAGGCATAACCGCATAGATAAAGGTGCCTCAAGGTATAATAAAGGCTATTTTGTGGTGATCCTTTAGGACTATAGAAATTTTATTGTAACTTGAATATCCATCCATAAATGTATATAATTCATGCCTAGCCACTTCTTCTAGGATGGTGTTTATAAATGGGAGGGAAAAGTGATTCTTTTGGATATACTTGTTAAGCTTCCTATAATCTATGCACATTCAAAGTTTTCTATTTTTTTTCTTAACTAATATCATTAGTGAGATTCAATCCATGATCTCTATAGATTGAATAAATCCAGCTTGGAGGAATATTTCTAGTTTGGCTTTGACAAATAATTGTAAGTTAGGATTCATTCTTTTTTTTTCTGTTTCATAGAAATTATATTAGGAAGAAGTGGAATACAATATTAGATTACTTTCAAAGATATGTCTTTGAGGTCTTTATAAGATCAAGCAAATATATCCCTATATTCCATAATTAATAATTTATAACTTAATAATTCATTATCTGTCAACTGAATTTCAACTTTGATTAGTTTTTGATCTTCATTCTCTAAAGAAACATCCATCAACTTATAATCAAGATCATGCACATGAAATTGCTTTATAAGTCTTCTATATCAATCATTTGATATTTGTGGATAGTTAATTACATCATTTCTAATTGTAAGACCATTGGAAATTTATTTAAATTATAAAGGTGGAATAAGGTTGCTTTCTTCTATTAATTTGTCTAATTCATGAACTTGATTGCTATCAAAGTTCACTCCAAAGGCATCTTCATACTTAATGTCATCTACTAAGGTTGTTAAATCTATTTTTTTTTCATGATTTTTCCAAGTGGCAAAACTATCTATGAAATTAATACTTATAATCTCATCCTCACTTGAAATAGGATGATTTTCCAACCATTGAGTGAAGTCTCCATCATCTTTCCAATTATATAGTTCAGGGCCCATATATCCTAATGGAGTTGATTAAATCATACTTAAGTGATCTCCCTTGCATGCTATCAAATCAACAAATCCAACCTTATTTTTGAACTCTTTTTGTGGTTGAAAATTCAAAATCTCATCTTCTAAAGAGTAAGATGAGGTTTTGATTGAAAACAATCTTTGAGATTAAATAAAAATTTTAGTCAAGTTTTTTAGTAGTCCATAGATGATATGGAGTTTCTTATCTCCCAAATCAATTTTTGTATTAATTGCCTTTAATCAAGGTCTATCTAAAAATAATCGATATAAATTTTTATTAAGATACATATGAATTATATGAAAAATAAGAGAATATTCTTCATCTTCCGTTGTCATCTTACAACTACTAATTTATCCCAAAGATGTGTTTTGGCTTTAATTAGCCATATTAATCACAAAGGAAGAAGGATCAATGATACTAAGTTTTAATTTCTCTATAGTTTTCACTAGTATAATGTTCAAACTACTACCTCCATCCATAATAGTATAGGATATGATTTTATCTATTATAGACACCTTTAGATCAATTGTCTTTACCTCTTATACTACTTGAATTATTTTAATATGAGTTGGGACTTTTGCTTTAGATTGTTGTTATCTTTTAATAGAAAGACTTGTTTTAAAACTCCTTCTTATTAGAAGAGAAACCTCCAATAACTAAATAATTGTGATATTTGCCTTAATTTTTTTAAAATCCTCCTATAAATTATATGACTTAACGTGATTCTTGTCTTTAAGTAGAATTCAAGGATTAAATTTAAGATTGAAAATTTTAGATCCTTCTCACTCTTCTTTAAAAGAAAATTCTTTTATCTCAATATTTTTCTTCAAGGTCCTTGGCAATCTATTTAAGCTAGGTTCAAGGACTTAAGGTTATTCTTTAGAATCTCTAATATTAGCCATTGCCTCTCTTATAGCTTTGTTTAAATCTTAAAAGTGAAGAGAATCTTTTGAACTATTCTTTCTATCAATTAAAATAAGAAAGAGAGGACTAGAATACCTAGACCTTGTCATAACTATCAAGGTTGGTATCATAGGTGGTGGTTGTACCTTAGAATGGAGCAATTCATATATAATCAATTTTAACTCAAGAAATACATGCTAGATTATTAGAGAGGAGGTAGAAGCTTATTTCCCAATTATTCTACTATTGGTTTGATTTATAAATCTTACATCTTGAGAGTCTTAACCTTCATATTGTTGGCCATATTGAAAGTGACCACCGTTTGGGAGAATAAATCCTTGCTTAGTATTTAAACCTGAGGGAGGATGTTGATTTTGATGGTTATTGCTATGATCATAAAATAGATTTGGAGGTTTTAAGATATTGTCAGAATTTTGATTTCTTATCCCCCTCAAATGATCTTAAGTTTATTGATGATAATTTGCTTGTAGAAAATTTAAAGGAACTACCTTATTATTTTACCTACATATGCTTGTAAAGTGATTTTTTTCACAATTCCTACAAACAATTCTATTTTCTATCCAACAACTACCAAGTGGATGTCTTTTGCCACAAAGGTGATGTACTTCATGCCTTAGTCTTGGTTGGTTTTTAAAACCTTGATTAAAATAATTATGGCTTTGTAGATGAGAACTAGACCTTACATTGACTTGACTTCTATGAGGAGAGACATAAGATGGTTGCCATCTAAGATTATATTGGTAATTTTGTAAGTTTGAACAAAACTGGCTAGTGTGCCTCGATTGATTACATTATAGATATATTACAACTCTGAAGTGTACCTATCAAATTCTATGGGAGGGGGGACTTAATTTGGATTTTGGCCCTTGATTAATAAGGTTACTTGTTCTTACATGGTTTTTATCTATTGTACCAACTTATTCTAGAATCTCTTTTAGCTTTGAAAGACTTTATTTTTAAATTCTTCCTTTGACATATTTCTATCCTTTGGATATGTCAATTATAGGAGGATAGGTGATAGTTTAACCTCTAATAGTGTAAGATAATGGTTTATAGGTTGGAATTAATTTTTTATAGTTTTATAAGAGTGTCTTTGAGACTTATCCACATTTTGAGTATAGATTAGTATAAAACTTGGAATTCTATAGTCTTCCTTCCTCTACATCATTTCTTGTTGTTTATCAATATTTTAAATCATCCATACTATCTTTTTAGCATCCTCTAAGTTTTTTGGCCTTCCTTTGAGGATTTTTCTAATTATACCTTCTTTGTTGAATCCTTGGATAAAAAAATGGATAAGAATATTGTCCATGAGAAGGATTCCTATAAATCGATTTACTACTAATTCAAAGTGTTCAATATATTTTTCAGTCTCCTGTCCTTTTCCTTATCCCAAAGAAGAAAGGGCTGCAAGGAAATTACTTTGCTCCACTTTTGATCTAAACTTTTCTAAAAATGCTCTCATGAGTATGTTCCAATTTTTAAAAATTTGAAGGAGATGGTTTTTGTACTATTTATAAGCTCCATCTTTTAACATGCTCAAAAACCACACAAGATAATATCCAGGATTGGTTATCAAAGATGTTGTGAGAAATTCCATGAACCTATCCACATGTGCTGTTGGGTCGTCATCTCTAGTTCTTTTAAAAATTGAGAAATTTTGAGGCATAGGAACTACTTGCAATCCCTATGGAATTACAATAGACAAATTTCTTGGCTAGACCAAGGAATTTATGGATATAAGATTAGAAGAGGCTTCTCTGTCATGATCCATTGAAGGAAAACTAGGCCTTCACTCTTTTCTTTCTTGATTGATGGATTGAATATAAATATGTCTTGTGATATTGTAGATATATCTTTATTGTTCAAATGTTGGACTTCAAATCCTCTAAACTCCGGAGTAGAATTTTTAAGAAATTTTTTTAGATTTTTTATTGGTGGAATTAATTTAGGTTGTCTAAATCTAATAGAACAATGCATCTAACATGACTATGGATATAACATTCACTTAGACTCATAATTTTAGTATATCAATCTCTAAAAAATTAACTTAAATAGTTTTTTGCTGTCCACCTACAATCCACTTAAAATACCTTCCAATAGAAAAGAGAAATAAAACAAAAGGAAGTAAAGAAAGAATGATTGTTTGAGTATCACCTCAAGCAATATTTTTTCTAATTTTACTTACTATATAGTATGACCTTATATGGGAGTGGCCCTAATCAACAATAATGAGAAAAAAAATTCTATACTAGGATGGCAAAGAATCCAAACTCTCATTTTCTTTTTATTTTTTCATAAAAGTTGTTAAAAAATTATCCACTACAATGGTTAATAATAAAGATTACATTACAAAAAAAATTCTTTGTAATTAATTCACACCATTTTGAAGGAGAATTCACCTTATTGCATCTCTAATCAACCTGATACTTGTTAATGAAAGCCAATAAATATTTAATATCTCCCTATTCAATCTGAATTAAACATTCTATTAAAGATTAGGATTCAAAACTAATAGGTTAAAGGTTCTATCTACCCCCTATATCCATGTCTATAGGAAAGATTGAAGACTTACCTCTCTCGTGTCTTCTTCCTAAATTCTATCCTCCAACTCTTAAATCCCGCTCCTTGTTTTTACGTGTATCTGCTAAACTTAAAAGAATTGAAATAAATTGATAAGAGCCAAGGAACTTACTTGAAACTTAGCTTCCTAGTGCCACTTCTTATATTGTGTCCTTCACTCCTCAATCCACAACCTGTATTAGTTTAATGAAATGAAAATTCAACCAAATTACTTAATTGAAGGCTCACCTTAGAAGTATGGTGTTTTGAGTGATCACTCTTCTCTTCTTCTACTTCTTTTTGTGTTGTGAATGAAGTAACTTGTCTAAACTACTATTGGAGAATCTTTTCTATTCTACACTTGTGAAGAGATAGGATATGGCAGGTGGAGAGGGTGATTACATCCCTCTACTATTAAAAAAAGGCCGCCTATAAGAAGATTTATAAGGATAAAGCAAAGGATTGCTTATTCAAATAACCAATCCTTTGTTTCCTATAAAAAGATAGAATATGAGGAGTAGAGAGGGTGATTAAATCCTTCAACCACCAGAGATGGGCCCTTAATAAGAAACTCATAAAGAAGGAAGTGATCAAATCTTTGAAGATGGGCTCTACTCCAAAAATTGCCACAAAATGAGTATTGATGAAAAGTTAATAAAAATTACACCACTCTAAGCTTATTTTTTAAGTGTTTCTATTCTAAAAAAAACCAATTGAAAATAGTCAATAAGCACTAAAAAATGCCTTTTCAAACAAGGAGTACACAAAACTACCAAGGTAGTAAATCCTTCTAATCAAAAATTCACTAAAACTTCAATTTTGGTCCAAATAAAATGTATAGTAACTATTTACAAAGCTAACAATTAGATAAACAATCTCACCAAAATTTAAAGTCAAATAACAAATACAATAAAATTTATTGATGCAAATCCGAGAGCAAATCACTCTTTGGAGAAAACATTCAAGGCAGTCAAACCTCTTCTAGTTAAAAATTCACCAAAAATCCAATTATGATCCAAATCAAATGTGTGATAGCTCTTTAGAAAGCTAACAATAAGATACACAATTTTACAAAGTTTTAAGGTCAACTTATAAATACATAAAAATTGATTGTTGAAAATCTAAGAGCAAATCACTCTTAGAGCAACCATTCAAGGTAGTAAACCCTCATCTGTTCAAAAATTCACCAAAAATTCAAATTTGATCCAAATCAAATGTATTATAGCTCTTTAAAAAACTAACATGAAGATACAAAACCTCAAAAAATTCCAAATACAAACAATAATTACATAAAAATTGATTGATAAAAATCCAAGAGAAAATCATTCTTTATTTAATTTAATTTAATTTAGTTTTTTTTTTATTTTTTACTATAAATGATAAAAGCTCTGTTTACAACAATAATGAAAAAATATAGAAGACTTATTAATGATAGAGGATAGGGTTGAAATGCTCACTCAAAAAATCCACAAAAAGGATCAACCACCATTAATTCACTCCACAGTCACCCATACAATTAGAAGCACCACCTCTCGGCAAATACACCAATATATGAGGATAAATTTTTATCCCTCAACTTAAGTTATAAGATGGCTTGACTTAAGAGTTGTTTGTAATTGGTGGTGTGAAGTGAAAGAAGCAAATAGCAAGTACAACAAGAATAACAACCACAAAACAAGAGAAGTAAAGGATATCAAGCAAATACACAATTTAAAACTATGTTACAATTTGTTTACTATAATTTCACCTAATAAAAAATAAAAGTAAAAAATAAAAATTATATTTTTGAATAAATAATTTTTTTTATCTTTCTAATGATATAAAAAAAAATATAAATCCGAGTTATTATGAATAAGTTATGATAATCCAAAGATAGAAGATAAATAATAAAAAAGTGAAATAAAAAAATTTTACCTCAAGGATAACTTGCTTAAGAGATCATGAGTTTGAACCTCACCAAGGCTTACAAGTAGTGTATAACGGTGTCTTAAAGAGGCCATGAGGCCTTAGTCTTATCCTCCTACCTACATCCAAGGTGCCACAACCCATATGGGACTTATGCACCTCCCTTCCTAGAAGGACTATACTAGCTGCTAGTCCTCCTATTTTCTACTAGTAAAATTTAATTTTCTATAATTTTGACTTCACTATGGTGTTTAAAAATATCCAATTAGCTTAGGAATCTTGTAAGGCCTTCAAATCTTACTCCAGTTCTTCATGATGGCTCCTAAGGTGGTAAAACTCATTTTTACCAAAGTCTTCAAAATTATTTTAAAAATTCTAAATAAATTCTAAAAATTCCTATAATACTTTTAAAGTAATAATATCAATTTAAAACTATTTTATTCTACCTTGATTATTTTTTTATAATAGTAAAATTAATTAAAATTAACTAAAAATCCTATTTTTTACATAAATAACTAAAAGATATGAGATTTATTTTCCATGCTTCTCCTACCTACCAAGTAATAGTTTTATATTTTTAATAAGTGGTATATAGAGATAGAAGGCCAATATAGACATTAATTTCAATAACTAAATGTTAATTTTTATAATTAAAAAAATATTAAATTAATTAAGATAATTATATCCAAAATTTACTAAGATCTTATTTCTTTTTCATTAATATTATTCTCCTTCATTTAGCATCATCTAAACATATCTTTGCTTTAAAATTATAATTTTGATATTCTAAATATATTTTTTTATCCTAAAACAACTAATGAATTAATTTGATGACTCACACTCTCTAATATACTAGCCTTGGTAGTTATGACAAGGTCTAGGTATTCTATGTCACGGACATACTTTAATCCATTATTAGAACTTTTTGTAGTCTTTTAAAACCTTCTATAGCTTTCTAGAATCTTTTAAAATCTTCTAGAACCTTCTAGAATCTTTTAGAATCTTCTAGAGTCTTCTTCAACCTTCCAAGACCTCTTGTGAATTTTCTAGAGTCTTCTTCAACCTTCCAAGACCTCTTGTGGATTTCTTCCAAAATCTTCCTCAAACTTCTAGAATATTCTAAGATATTCTTAGGACCCTCTAAAATCTTCTTCAATCTTTCAAGACCTCTCGTAGATTTTTTAGAGTCTTCTAGAATCTTCCTCAAGCTTCTAAAATATGCTAAGATATTCTTAGAAGGTCCAATACGACATAAGGCCTCATAGTATAAATAAGAGGCAAGACTAAGGAGCACCTCACTCTTGCCAACACAAGTCTTGGAGCAATCCAGAGTGTTGCCTTGTTCTTGATATTAATCCAATTTCTTATTCTTGATCTAGTTCTTATTCCTGTCTATCTAGTTCTTTATTTTTGAAGTTATTATGGTTCTGATTTCTTCTCTTTGGTTCTTGGCTAACCTGCTATCTTGCATCCTTGACAGTTTGGCAAAACTTGATTTACATAATTATATGAGAGCTTAGATCTCTTGATAGAGAGTGGATTATCCTTCTTCAAGATACTATTATATTCTAGAGGAGTACGGACTACCCCCATCTAAATTGATATGCTTACTTGTTGTAGTTGATTTTTCTTTGGAAAGAGCGGATTACCCCTTTTTTAAGTTATATCACTACATTTTAGAGGTTGCAGATTACCCTCTTCTAAATTAACTGTCTAAAAGTATTTCTTTTAGTATAAAAAATACTAACGGCTTATCGATTTTTTTTTTTTTAAGATGGAAATAAATCAGGTTAATGGAGGTGCATCCTCACAAACAGAGAATAGAGTGGCAACACTTGCATATCTTCAAGCCTTGTTGGATATAATACAAGAAGAAATGGCATTTTTTTGCAACCCAAAAAAGGAATCGCAAATGGAGCAAGTAGCTGAAGAAACTAAGCGAGAGATTCATAACTTGCAATAAGAGATTATTCAATTAAGAGAGATAAGTGGTAGACAAGCTATGCACACAACTTCTCTAGAAGTTCCAAGGATTGTCATAAAAGAGCCAAAAGCTAGTATGCTTGATAAGTTTGATGGAACAAGATCCAACTTTTGAGGGTTTATACAATAAGTGTGACTTTACTCATGACTATATCCTTCTCGTTATCTAGATGGATTCACTCAAGTCGCTTCTATGGGCACCCTTTTATGAGGAAGTGCTCAATCATGGTTTGCACCATTATTGGAAAAGAATTCTCTGATCCTATACAGTTTAGAAGCTTTTATGGAAAGTTTTACTATTGCATTTAGAGATAGTGATCAAGAGAGGGTGGTAGAGAGAAAGATCCAAAATCTATCACAAGGGCAACGTTCAACTGCAATTTATGCCACAGAATTTCAACAACTTATTTATGACCTTGATTGGAATGATAAGGCTTTTATGACTCAATTTTGTTATGGCCTAAAGGATGATATAAAGAATTTATTGATCATGATACCAAGAATTAAAAGCTTAGAGAAATTCATAGCTCAAGCTTTTACTTGTGACAATTGCCTATTTGAACTACGACAAGAAAGAAAATCAATTTTCAACAATACCTATCAAAGTATGATTGCTACATCTGCAAAAGTATTAGAAAAGCCATTAATATATCTTGAACCTATGCAGATTGATGCGACTCAATTCAAGCCATTAACACTAATGAAAAAGACTAGACATCGATAAGAGAATTTATACCTATATTGTAGAAGATCCAATCACAAGGCAACAAATTGTCTAAATAAGTTTAGAGAATTCAAGGCACAAGGTATAAAATCTGAATTAGAAAGGTCGGAAAACAAAGATGTCCAGCCACAATAGGAACCTTGCGGTTAGACACCCCCAAATCTAAAGCACCAGAAAAATATCTCTTTTTACCTCTGGATCCAACATCTTATTTTATACTTCATGTATATTTAAGAATCTTGAAACAAGAAATTTTTACTAAAGTCCTTTTAGATACTGGAGCCTCAACATGCTTCATGGATAAGGATTTTGTAACCAGACACAATCTATTACTTGTAAAAAAGATCAATCCTGCACCTGATGAAGCCATTGATGGACAAAACCTTGCATCATAAGATGTTGTCAAAGAAATCCAACTATTGGAAGTGATACTAGGAGATCATGTATCACAAATTGTTTTCAACGTCATTAGATGTCTGACAAATCCAATTGTCATTGGACTTCCTTGATATGAGCTACATAATCTAGATATTGATTAGAGTATGCAGAAGATTTCCTCAAGATCTACACATTAAAAGAAAAAACGAGGTACTACTCTATTCCTTAAGGCTAAAGCATTTATGCAAGCAGCAAAAAAATGAGATGGATTTGTATTGTATGCTATTCCAATAAAAGATCCAATGGAGCAACTAAAGCAGAAAATTTCTAGTCAATTTACTTGGAAGACATATTTGAAAAGAAAAAAGTAGACATATTACTTGAACATCGTCCTTATGATTGTGCAATCAAATTACAAGATGGAGCTTAATCTCTATTTGGTCCAATTTATAATTTGTCACAAACACACCTTACAGCCTTATAAGAATATATTGATGAAAATCTAGCCAAGAATTTTATTCGACATTCAAAATTACCTGCTGGAGCTCTTATATTATTTGTAAAAAAGAAGGATGGTTCCTTACGTATGTGTGTTGACTATTGAATTTTGAACAAGGTAACTATAAAAAATTACTATCTATTACTATTAATCTTAGGATTATTGGAACAATTAGGACAAGCAAAGATTTTTACAAAGATTGATTTCAAAGGCGCCTACAACTTACTCAGGATTAAAGAAAGAGATCAATGGAAGACAGCATTCCACACAAGGTATAGACATTTTGAGTACAATGTTATGTCTTTTGGACTTACAAATGCACCTGCAGTCTTCCAACATATGATGAATGATATCTTACGAGAATACTTAGATGACTTTGTAGTCATCTACTTGGATGATATCTTGATCTTTTCTAAGAATGAAGAAGAGCATGAATATCATATACGAAAGGTATTAGAGAAACTACGAGAAAGTGGATTGTATGCCAAATTGAAAAAATACTCTTTCTACCAACCATCAGTCGAATTTTTGGAATATATTGCTTCAAAAAATGGAATTTTCATGGATCCAAAGAAGATACAAACTATTATGGAGTGGAAACAACCGCCATCAATTAGAGATGTACAATGTTTCTTGGGATTTACAAATTTCTATAGAATCTTCATCAAAGATTATTCCAAGATTGCTGCTCCATTAATACAATTCACAGGCAAGGACAAATTTATTTGAAATGATAAGGCTGAAAAAGCATTCAAGAAGCTAAAAGAATCTTTTACTTTTGCTCCTATACTTGTCCATGCAGATCCAACAAAACCATTCATTCTAGAAATGGATGCCTCAGATTTTGCACTGGGATCTATACTCTTTCAAAGTAGTGATGATCGTCAACAACATCCAATAGCATTCCGTTCTCAAAAAATTTCAGTTGCAAAGATTAATTACAAGATCCATGACAAAGAATTATTGGCAATTGTTGATGCTTTTGAAGAATAGCACCATTTATTGGAAGAGGCTCAATACAAAATCATGGTATATATCGACCACAAAAATTTGGAATATTTTATGAGTGCTTATATTCTAAATCATTGACAAGCACAATAGAGCATGTCATTATCTTGATTTGATTTTGTAATTATATATTGTCCGAGAAAACTTCAAGAAAAATCACATGTCCTTTCTCCACGATCATATCTTACACCAAGAATAGGAGACATTGTATTGGATCAACAAAAATCAATCATGTTGAAGTCGTCCAATTTGCAGTTAAAGACATTGACGATATTTACCTATATAGATATAAATCTCAAGACAAAAATATAGAAAACAATGAAGATAGATCTATTTATAAAGAATATCCAGCAACGTTTAAAAAATACATATGTAGAAGAAAATAATAATTTCAAATTTGAAGATGGATTGTTATACTTCAAGAATCTCCTATATGTTCCTCCACGATCTACAAGACTTCAAATTCTTCAAGCTCCACATGACCTTCTAGCAGTTGGACACTTTGGCTTCAATAAGACCTTGGAATTGACATTGGAAAATGATATATCAAGAGACTATTGGTGACCTTTTAGGCCAAATATGTAGAAATTGGTGAATGAATTCATCCAATTATGTAAAATTTGTGCGCAAATAAAGATTCCAAGATACCAACCATATGGACTTCTGTAATTCCTTCCAATTCCTAAGGATCCATGGCAATTGTTATCTATGGACTCCATTACAGACCTTCTAATTTCAAATAAAAAAAATTCAATTTTTGTGGTCGTAGACCATCTTATCAAGATGGCACAACTTATCCCATGCAACAAAATTATTTCCAAGGAGGAAACAGCCAAGCTTTTTATTGATAATATTTACCAAATACATGGCCTTCTAATTGACATTATTTCAGATTAAGGACCGCAATTTGTATCAAACTTTTGGAGAGGATTATTTTGGCTTTTAAAGATCAAGATCAACCTCTTATCCACTTATCATCTTCAAACTGATGGTCAAAGAAAACGAGTGAATCAGATCTTGGAACAATATCTTCATTGTAGTATAAATTATCAACAAGATGATTGGATGGACTTTCTATCATTAGTTGAGGTTGCATATAATAACTCCAAATATTCTTCAACAAAGCAAATTCCATTCTTCTCAAATTATGGATACCACCTTAGAGCAGATCCATTCCAAATTGAAGATGTGGAAAGCCTTGCTATAGAAAGTCAAGCTATCTATTTAAAAACCATCCATGAAGAATTAGAATTCTAATTATAAATAGTCTAAGATCGATATAAAGACTATGTAGACATTCATTGCAAGGACCAACCAAATTTCAAAGTAGGTGATTACGTCTAGTTTCTTCGATGAAATATATAAACAAATCAACCATCACAAAAATTAGACTATCAAAGACTTGGATCTTTTATAATTCTATACCAAATAAATTTAGTAATTTTTTATCTTGAACTACCAAGTAGCATGCACATTCATCCAATCTTTCATGTCTTGCTTTTAGAAACCTATTATAAATCAAATATTGCTGGAAGAACTATTCCACCACTAGTTCGAATTGAAGTCAATCAAGAGATTGAATACGAGGTAGATGAAATATTGGATTTACGTATAAAATATGGACGATTGGAATATTTCATCTATTAGAAGGATTATGGAATTAGCAAAAGAACATGGAAATCCTTAGAAGCTTATTAGTTATCATGTCAAATCTTTGTATTTCAAGGGAATTATAGGAACAAGAGTCAAAAGATTCTTCTGTCATACAAGCGGTTGGAAAATCATTGCAACTTTCACAATCTATTAGATTTGAAGAACATGGACAAGATGAAGAAGAAATATTCTAATGTCAAGTAAGGCCACGCTTAGAATCTTTGGAGATATGGCCTCATCATAAAAATCTTGATTCAAATGCTCGAGCTTTGATAATATTCTTCGAAGTTTGAAGGATGACTCCAAGTAGACCAGAAATTATTTTTGGAGGATGTTTTGAAGGTCGCATTGAAGAGCAAATTCTTCGATGGAATGTTGGTCTAACAGAGGTTATACCTGGAGGTCATCAATGCCATCTCAAGGGACTTGTTGAACTGATAACCAATGAACAAAAGATGGAATATGTTGCTTCTGTACTTCGATGAAATTTTAGAATTTTTATGCATGTGATTTGATCATCAAATTGCTTTGGCTCTTTGTGAAACTCATCGCTAGAAGGGAAGGTGATGTCACGGACATACTTTAAGCCGTTATTAGAACTTTTTGTAGTCTTCTAGAACCTTCTATAGCTTTCTAGAATCTTCTAGAATCTTTTAAAACCTTCTAGAATCCTCTTCAACCTTCTAAGACCTCTCATGGACTTTTTAGAGTCTTCCAAAATCTTCCTCAAACTTTTAGAATATTCTAAGATACTCTTATGACCCTCTAAAATCTTCTTCAATCTTCCAAGACCTCCCGTAGACTTTTTAGAATCTTCCAAAATCTTCCTCAAGCTTCTAAAATATTCTAAGATAATCTTAGAAGGTCTAATATGACATAAGGCCTCATAGTATAAATAAGAGGCAAGACTAAGAAGCACCTCAATCTTGCCAACATAAGTCTTGGAGCAATCCAGAGTATTGCCTTGTTCTTGATATTAATCCAGTTTCTTATTCTTAATCTAGTTCTTATTCCTATCCATCCAGTTTTTTATTTTTGAAGTTATTATGGTTCTGATTTCTTCTCTTTGGTTCTTGGCTAACTTGCTATCTTGCATCCTTGACATTCTAATCCTTTCTTTTCTATTTCAATTGATAGTGAAAATAATTGAAAAGATTCTCTTCACTTTTTAAATTTAAATAAAGCTACAAAAGAGACAATAGCTAATATTAGAGATTCTAAAGAATTACTATAAGTCTTTGAATCCAAGCCGAATAGATTGTCAAGGACCTTGAAGGAAAAAATCCAAATAGAGGAATTTTCTTTTAAAGAAGAGTAGAAAAGATCTAAAATTTTTAATCTTGAATTTAATCCTTCAATTCAATTTAAAAGCAAAAATCAAGTGAAGTCATATGATTTATGAGAAAATTTTAAAAAAATTAAAGTAGATATTATAATTGCTTAGTTATTGGAGGTTTTTCCATTAATAAAAATAAACTTTAAAATAAGCCTATCTATTAAAAGACTATAATAATTTAAAATAAAAATTCCAATTCATATTAGAATAATTCAAGCGATACAAGAAATGAAGGCAATTGAGTTGGAGGTATTTATAATAAATAAAATCATACCTTATACTATTGTGGATGGAGATAGTGGTTTGAACATTATGCTAGTGATAACTATGAAAAAATTAAGACTTAGTATCTTTGGATTCTCTCTTTTTATAATTAATATGGCTAATAAAAGCCAAGACATACCTTTGAGACAAGTTAATGGTTGTAAGATGACAACAAGAGGTGAAGAATATTTCCTCACTATTCATATGATTCACATGCATCTTAACAAAAATTCATATCTATTACTTCAAGGTAGATCATAATTAAAGGCAACTAATATAAAAATTGATTAGGGAGGTAAAAAGCTCTATATTATCTATGGACTATCAAAAAACTTGACTAAAATCTTTATTCAATCTCAAAGATTGTCTTTAGCCAAAACCTCATTTTAGTCTTTAGAAGATGAGATTTTAAGTCCTCAACTATAAAAAAAAATTCAAAAAGAAGGTTAGCTTTGCTGATTTAGTAGCAAGCGAGAGAATTTACTCAAGTATGGTCTAATCAACTCTAGTAGGATGTATAGGCCTTAGACTATATGATTGGGAAGATAATAGAAAATTCACTCAATGGTTGAAAAATCATCCTACTTCAAGTGTGGATGAGGCTATAAATATTAACTTTATAGATGATTTTATCACTTGGCAAAACCATAAAGAAAAAATAGATTTAGTAATCTTAGTAGATGACATTAATTATAAAGATGCCCTTAGAATGAACTCTAATGACATTAAAATTCATGAGTTAGACAACTTAATAGAAGAAAGTAATCTTATTCCATCTTTATAATTTAAACAAACTTCCAATAGTCTTACGGCTAGAAATGATTTTCAAATGAATTTATTCTTCCATGTGTCTTTACTTTTAGTTTTATTTAAAAAATAGAAAATAGATTATATTGGAGAAGTTCATTCTACTTCTACAAGTAGAATAAAGCACATAGTGATAACAATTGAGTATCTTATCAAATGGACTGAGGCAAAGGCAGTTATAACCAACAATACTATACAAGTAGCCGAGTTCGTTTATGAGCAGATTATTATTAGGTTTAGATGTCCAAAAATCCTAATTAATAATAAGGATAAGTATTCCTTAAATAAAGTGATAGAAGACTTGACCTTATGGTTTAAAATTGATCATAGGAAGACTATTCTTTATCACCCTCAAACAAATAGACATACAGAGAAGGTGAATCAAACCTTAGTCGATATCCTTAGAAAACGTATAATGACTTCTAAATGGAATTGAGATACAAAACTTCTTGTAGACTTATGGACTTATAGAACCATGTTTAAGGTGATCACTCAATCTATTCCATTTTCCTTGGTTTATGACATAGAAGCCATTTTATCAATTGAATTTGAAATTCCTTCTTTTCAAATTATTTTGACAAAAAGATTGTCAATTAAATAATCTTTGATAGATAGATTGGAATGTCTAGAACAACTAGATGAGGCTAAGAAATGGAGTGCTTAATACATAAAGGCTATATAAAGAAGAAAAAAAATTATCTTTGATAAACAATACAAGATCAAAATTCTTAGAGTTGGCATGTTTGTCCTTTTATAAGATGCTAAGAGATTAGATTTTCCAATAAAATTTGATGCCTTATGGTTGGACCTTTATGTAGTTAAAGAAGTCTTTTTAAATAATTTAATTTCATTACAAACATTGAATAGAAAAGATTTTTCTACTAAAACTTTTAAAAATAGATGTAAAAAATATAGAATGTGATTTGTATTACACACCAAAAAAAAACCTTATTCTTATATTCATATTTATCTAAGCCCAAAATATATATATATCTATATATATATATATATATATATATATAATATTAGAATTTATAATTTTGTGTTTGATAAACATCCAATGGGAGTTGAAGTATTAATTACAAGAGAGGTTATTACTAAACCATCCCGGATTTGAATTTGATTGGAAAAATGGGATATCCCAATGAGCTAGTGTTAGTACAAGAATAGACCAATCTTAACACCCAATGGATACATAGGTCTTAAAAGGTTGATATTAAAATCTCTTGATATTGAGCAAGAATCTAAAAATATTATCTTTTTATTTTTTTAGCTTTGATTTTTTTTTTTATAATCATTAATTTTTAGATTAAATTTAATTTTTTTTATTCTTATTTTTTTAATTTTATAGAAAAAAACCTACTTTAATTCCTTCACATTATTAGCAACTCACTCATTCTGATCTTAGATAGTTGTTAAATCTTTTGTAGATAATTCTTTTATTTATTCAATAGCATTTTCAGAGACCAATCTAGGTTCTTCTTCTTCATAAGTTGTTCCAAATGGTTGCCATATGTGAGTTATTAAATTGACTTATTATTTATTTTAGAATTAAAAAACATATTTAGAATATCAAAACTATAATTATAAAATAAAGATATATTTAGAAGATGCTAAATAAAAAAAATAATATTAGTAGAAAAGAAATAGAGTCTTAGTAAGTTTTAGAAGCAATTATCTTAATTGATTTAGTATTTTCTCTTAATTATAAAAATTTATATCTAGTATTAAAATCAATTTCTATATTGGCCATCTATCTCTATGAATCACTTATTAGAAACATATAAATGTTGCTTAGTAGATAGAAGAAGCATGAGAAATAAATCTCATGTCTTTTTAGTTATTTATATAATATTTCTAAAATTATAAAATAATATTATTTATAATTTATTATAATTTTTAGGATTTTTTAGTAATTTTTAGAATAATTTTGAAGACTTTGATAAAAATAAATTTTACCACCTTGGGAGCCATTATGAAGAAATAGAGCAAGATTTGAAGGCCATACAAGGTTCTTAGACTAATTAGGTGTGTTTGAACACCATGGTGAAGTCAAAAATATAAAAAAATGAGATTTGCTAGTAGAAAATAGGAGGACCAATAGCTAGTGTAGTCCTTGTAAGAAGGGAGGTGCACAAGTTCCATATGGATTGTGGCACCTTAGATGTAGGTAGGAGGATAAGACTAAGACCTTGTGGCCTCTCTGAGACATCCATATATACTACTTGTGAGCCTTGGTAAGATTAAAACTCATAATCTCTTAAGCAAGTTATCTTTGAAATAAAAACTTTCTACTTAATTTTCTATTATTTACTTCCTATCTTTGAACTATTTTAATTTATTCATAGTAACTTGGATTTATATTTTTTTACATCATTGGAAAGATAAAAAAATTATTTATTGATAAATATATATATATATATATATATATATATATATATATATATATATTCTAAGTAAAAATATAATGAACAGACTATGATCTAGTTTTGAATTATACACTTGCTTGATACCATTTACTTCACTTGTTTTGTGCTTGTTCTTCTTATTGTTCTTCCTATTTGTTTCTTTTACTTCACACCACTAATTTCAAATAACTCTTAAGTGAAGCCATCTTATAATTTGAATTGAAGAGTGAATTTTATCTTTATAATTATAATAATTTTTTATAATTAAATGATGGAAAAATAGTCAAAGTAGAAAAAATCAAGAATTTGATATTGTAGGTGCCAGGTCCTTGATATCTTCGAATCTAGTTTGTCATCAATTAGGATAGATTAATTATAATAATATATAAAAAAGAATTGATGCTATCTTTTTTTTTAAATAACATTTATTTTTAAAAGGCACTTAAGATTAAGAGAATAAGATTAAGAGAAGCACAAAATTAGATTATAAAAAATGAATTTAAATATTAGATAGAAAAAAAGCCTACTAAGAAGCTTAATTAATATTTTATCTAAATTAAGCTTAAAATTAGATTACTTAAGTGTTATTTTATACATTTAGATGAATATAGTTGATATTCATGTCTTTTTTTTGTTAATCCAAACCTAATAAAAAAAACTTTTTTTTTTCTAAGCACAAGTGTCAATTTACATTAGAGTTGAATGACAAATGAACTCTATACTTTATATTTATGTTTACAAATTCCTACTAGTATTTGAATCTCTTTAGAGTAAGGATTGTCTATACTTATATTGGATGGATTAATAAAAAAAGTTTCTATTTAATTGGTTGTTATCAAAAAAAAATTTAAATAGATCTAATTCAAAAAAAAGATAGATATTACAATAGAAAAAATTTATACTTAGATTTTTTGATTGTTTAATTTGGTATTGTGTGGCATGATTTTCAATCTGGAAATACACTGGATACTTGGTTGTAGAGAATTTACTTATAACTTATTGGCAAGACTCCAATAAGTGATTTGTCTTTAATAAAAAAAGACAAATAATACGACAATATTATTAAAAATATATATATATACTAATAAAAATATCTTATATTTAAATAGGTTTGTACATAAAGTCCTTCTATGGCATATAGAAGATCCTTAATATCCTTTTTTTTAAATAAAATCACAAGTAACCAGCTAATAATAAATTAGATTGCCAATAATTTTCAACAAAAATATATTTTTTCTTTTTAAATCTTCATCTTCATATCAAAATTTTTTTATAATTCCATATATTTATTTTTACACCTCTATAAAGTCTTGGCTCCTAAAAAAATCCCTTTAGTTTATACAAAAGACTCAAATTACAATAAAAACCTTCAATAGCTTATTCACATGTAAGAATTTATTTCTTCTTAAATTTTAGAATTCAATGACTCTTGATCCAATCATTTAGTTTCTATAAAAAATTTCCAAAGTGTAGGTAATATTTTTAAGCTTTACCACAAAAAAAATCAATTATAGATTTTCTTTCAATTGTCCAATATCTTAAAAATCCTAGCAAGTGCTTAAAACCCTAATTTATAGACATCCAAGTATTATATTCTTCATATCTCACAAACCCAAAGCTTAAATGCCACAAAATTTTTATTCATAATTTTGTAACATGAACATATATACTTTTAAAAATTTTGAACCAAAAACTTATTGAATTGTCTAAAATATGGCTCAAAACACAACCACTACTTAAACAAGGTTACTTATTGCATTTAGATTATAAGCACTAACTTCAACTTCCAATATCTCCTTTATTCTAGCTTGGATTTCATTGAGCTATATATAAAAAGTGTAGCCAAGAAAGTATTCTTTCCAATCCCAATTGCTAATCTTCTATTGCTTTTTGTATGCACGAGTTATATCCAAAATAGTGACAATAGATACAATTTCAATACCTTAATTTTGAGCACTTATATCTCCTTCATAAAAAGTCCAAATTACACAAATTTTGCACCAAAATTATATAATCAAAAATCCAAACTTGTTAAACCTAGATTTAGGGTTTGGCTATATAGTTATGTTTGAATCCTTCTAAAAAAATAAATCCTAATTTTTAATAAGACCTCATACAGTCTCCTTGAAATCCATTGGGTATGATTTTTGACCAATAGGAATAGAGACTTCTATCATTCATCTCCATTCATCTACATAGATGGCCTAACTATTCCTTTTTACACTAAAAATTCCTTTCCAACCCTTTCTCTAATAAGATTTATATAACATGTGTTTTAAATATCAAATAAAAGAAATAAATAAGATCTTAAGAACCACCAATATCTAATAAAGGTGACTCAAAACATATAAAATTATTATCAATATAAAATCAACATCAAAAGTTATTATTAAAAAAAATAAGATTGTATAAACCTCAATAATAGCCCTTTTAAACGGATTCCTTCTAAACTAATAACTTAACCACATTTTGTAACCAATAAAAATCCATTGATATGGCTCTCACTTAGTTGGTATCAAAATTAGTGTCATGTTGTGGTTTGGCTACCATGTAAAAATAATATATATATATATAATTTATTGATAGCAAACTCATCAATAAATTATTTATCAAATATTATATTTTTTGTTAATTTATTAATTTATTAATTTTATTATGTTTGTTTTAACATTATGTCCAAATAAATTCATGTAATTTTTTAGTTTCAATAAAAATAAAAAATAGAAGTATATTTATGCTTGTATTTTCTTAAGGAGAATATTAAATTGATCCACATCAATCTTATATCAACCCAAAATCTTTTGTCAAAATTTTCCTTCTTCAAAATAAGGGCATTCATTTAGTATAATTCAATTGGTTTTGGATCAATTTAAGACTTAAGTGGGTTGATTTAATATTCCCTTGTTTTATTCACAAGCTCAATAATTTTAAGTTTTTAATTATATATATATATATATATATATTGGATGTAAAAGGTTAAATTCAATCTTTGGTACCAGATTATAGATTATTATTTTTATATATCTAAATTTTTTATTTTATTGATGATATTATCAGTTGCAACCAAAAAAAATATTTTATCTTACCAACACTTGTTATTTTGCAGTTTGTAATTTGGTGTATATATATATATATATATATATGCAACAGAGTATCTGTATATGTGTGTGTTTATATATATATGTAAGCTGCACAATTCACCGAAAGGGGCTGAAATGTACGGTTAGTTAAGACCGGCTGTTGTAACCAATTTTCCCAGGGTTCAGTTGCAACGGATCGGGTACTCCCAATCTTGAGAAAGCCGATTGTTTATAAGCACAGAATTGGTTTCTGTGCTTGTACATGTTTCCTGGCAACAGCCGCATCCCAACCGATTCTTCGAAAACCCTTGAAGCTTTGGAGCGATGGAAGTTTTTTTGTCTCACGCATGATCGGGTTCTTCAGAGTCTGCGCAGTTCCGCTGCACTGGAGGGATCCAGTTGCGAAGACGAGTCACGACCACGTTTTGGAAGAGGGAACTTGGTTCAATAATCTACGGCCTACGCAATTCTTCCTTGATAAACTTGGGTTAAATTTGCGTTTGATGGGACAAGTTCGTTTGATGGGAGTCAATGAGATTAAACAAGTCGCGGTGTGGTTGAAAATGGACGCCCCTGTGCACCACTCTGGTTACCGCAAACATTTCCCCCGACTACTTCAATGACGCCCTACGAGCATGGGCTTTATTTATCATGTGAACGGCCGAATAAATTAGTTAAGATCTGGAATCTATGTTTGCTTCGCCGACTCAGTCATTGGAACTAGTAACCATTGACGACGGGTTCATACTCGGCTCCAGCAAAGGCCGTAACGGTGTGAGAGCTCTGACCAACGTTCGCCGGCGTTAAATTTTCAAACCCCGAAATTCTCCCGCTGGTAATGGAGTCATCCAAGACTCCATCCGAGAAGCACGTGAAATCCAGCTACACAAACGGAAAAGAACGCGGCGATGGTGGTATTGCCACCGTCCGCTTGAAGAAGTCGCGGCCAGCTAAAGTTCTACCTGTTTGGTTTTCGGGAACCGCGCTAACGGAGCCTGCGCTCAGATGACGGGAGGTGAGTGCGGTATTCTTCACGATAGTTCTAGAAACTACCGTCCCGAATTCGGCTCCCTGTAATCCTAAACCTGTCTCCAAGACTCTGTGAGTAAACACACGTGCAGTCAAAGACGGGTACACAACGTACGTGAGATTGCATCAAAGAATGGCTTAATGAATCGATTGTGTTGGATGGATTGAACCAAAATCCACTGCCCTTGCAAGCCGTGATCGGTGAAGAAAGCAGACTGCTCATCTTTAATTTGCGAATGAGATTTGCGGGTGAACTTCACACATGGTGAATTCTGAAAAAGCAAACTTCGCTCGGGGGTTGTGGATTAGATGTTGATAAAATTAGATCAGCTGATTGTTTCTTTAACGGATAATTACTGTTGTTTTTCGCCTGGACTATGGGCCCTCTTTCCGCTTGAACAATGGTTCCTGCTTTGCATTGGACTATGGTGCCTCTGTTCGTCAGTTACAAACAGAAGATCCAATGCTATGGGAGTAAAAACAGGTCCTCGTGATTTTTAAGCTCCCGATGAAGAAGCGATGAACTTTCATTGAGGCTAATTTAGGCGCACAGAAGATTACAGTTGTTGCACGCAGCCAAACCGCAGTGAGTCGGACATGAAACCGTGGTCATACTCATCCAAGGGAACGCATTAGTCGGTTTCCCTCCATGCCGCGTCCGTGGTGTGTTGGGAGGAGAAATCTAAATACAGCACTACAGAAGCTTTATTAGGGTGGAGCATCATCTTGGAGGGCAATGAATATTGAGTCTCTTGTAGCGAGTTGGTGATCCAGCCTCCATTTCCTCAAGAGCAATCCATCGAAAGTTGAAATCAGTTGCCTGTGTGCCTGCATCACGTCGACTCGGGCTCAGTGAGGCGCTTGAAGTTGAGGAATCTTGCTTCGGGATTCAGATTAGGGTTTTTGGTGTGACGAGGAGATCGAGCTGGTTTGAAGTCTGCAGCATAATGGCGTCAAAGATGAATAGAATGCTGTCCAGCAGCAGCAGGATGGGATCGCAGGTGTACCCGCAAGAGCCGACACCGATGCATTTCACTCAGTTGTTCTATCCCAAAGCTACTGCAATGCCTCCTCCTGCTACCCTTACTAATCGTCGTCGTCGCCGGGGTTGCGGTGGTTTGGGGTGTGGCTGTGCCTCTATCTGCGCCACATTGTGCTCTTTACTGTTTACTCTTGTTTTCATCTTAGGTTTGGCGGCTTTGATCGCGTGGTTGGTTCTGCGGCCCATTCACGCACCGAAATACTCTGTGGATGATTTGCAAATCAAGACGTTCAATCTCACGCCGCAGAACACCTTGAATGCGAATGTAATGTACATCATTACGGCCAGCAATCCGAATGGAAAGATCGGCTTTAAGTACAATGCGATCGACTTGCACACTTCATATGGAGGACAAGTCTTCGGGCAGGCGTCAATCCCAGCGTTTTCTCAAGGTCACCGGAATGTTACCACATTGACGTCGGAGTTGGTTATCAATAACTTCGAGTTCGTTCTTGCAAGCCTTGGTACCGCATTAGCTACAGATGTGAACCGCGGCACTGTGGCTCTGCATGCCAGAGGAAGCGCGAAGGTGCGAGTTAAAGTTGGAGCTATTACGTCATTTGCTGTTAGGGTTCGTGTGGACTGCGATTTCACCGTGAAGCCTCCTACAGCAACCTCTCCAGGCAGTGTGCTCAGCAAGACATGTGTGGTCAGCAGATGAGGACGGTCCTCACAGCTAGTTGTAATTGTTTGTAGGATTGATCATATTGACGGAGTTTCGTCCCATTCGTAGAAAAGTCGTCAGTGCCGTCTGATCGGAGGGTACGCTCTTCTGGGATCAATTTTGTCAGCGTCTGATTAGGAAATCTTGTAGGTGTACATCATTCTTTCAGTTGGAACAAAGGTTCTGACGGACTTGTTAAGGATTTTTGCTAATACAACAGCTCTTGAGGCTGTGGCCATGCGTCCGGATGTTGCAAGAGATGTTCTGACTGAGAAGTGCACAGTTGGTCTGCCTAGACGAAACAAGAGTCTTCTCAACTATGATACTCTTTGTGTACTGGTCTTGAAGGAAAACTATATCGACTTGGTCAACTGCAACAGTACCACCGGGAGATTGGTGCAATATAATATATCATCTAAATTGCGGTCATGTGATCTATCAACAATGGAGCTAAGTTCCGACACAACGCAGAGAAGCGGTTATTCCCTTGAATACCCTAGGTCCTTTAGATAGGCCGCGAGCGGTTGCAGGGTAAGCCTCCACTCTCCTGATCGGTTCAATTGTCAAGGCCGGAGCACAAAAAGACCACGCAGACGTACATGACATATTGCGTTGTAGCCAATCTTCTACTGGAGTTCACGAATAGTTTTTAGTTGAACAGACTGGTTGTTGTGAGACTACTATCGCCATAAATCGTCACAGGTCTTGGCCGCCATCGGTCAATTCTTGACACAGGAAATTCAGGAGTCCAAAAAGTTCTAGCAAATCTGGAGAGTGGAGCGTCAGCATCAAGTGGTTAAAGGATTCTGTCTACCTAGACAAATTAGGGTTTGAGTGTTTCTTGAGCTTTACGAAACGCCTGCTAACTGTGCGAAGCAACATGATTACGAGTACAGAAGTCCATTCCCAGGATCTGGTGCTGTCGGAATCTGTGCAGCAGTGTTCTGACTCCAATAGGGATGCAGCACTACCTCCTCCAGCTACCTCCCCAAACTCAAAAGCGAGCCGCTCCCGGGGTTGTTGCTGTACAACCATCGTCACCCTCTGCTCCGTTCTTCTCTTACTAATCTATTTGATATCTGTTGCAGCGCTGATCTTTTGGCTGATAGTGCGCCCCATTCACGCTCCTAGATACTCCCTCGACGGTTTCGATCTGAATTCCTTCAGCATCACACCACAATACTCGTTCGGTGTGACCCCGAGGGTTTTACTCAATGCTAATTTCAAGTACACGCTCATAGCCAATAATCGGAACAAGAAGATAGGCTTCAAGTACGGCGATATCAGCATCGAAACCTCCTACGCTGGAGACGTCTTCGGCCGTAGCAGAATCCCCGGCTTTTACCAGGGCCACCGAAACATAACCACGTTGACAGAAGATCTTCAAGTGACGAACTATGCACTTAGCCTTAGGTTAGCAAGCGCGCTTCAGGCAGATGTGCAAAGCGGGAGCATCCCTCTGCAGAGCTTTGCCACTACGAAGGTGCGTGTGAAAATTGGTGGACTGGTAACATTTACAGTTAAAGTACGTCTTAACTGCGAGATTCGTGTGAGCCTTCCAACGGATTCTGGCTCGGGCAGAGCCATCGATAAGCGATGTAAACTGACAAGATGATACCGATTTAATTAATGCAAGTTGCTGCAATTGCTGTGTGGCTCTGTTGTGTTCAGCTCCAGCAATAGGAATAAGTTCATCTCCTGCAGAATCAATCGATCGAAGGCATTGTTGCATCCTTCCGATTGCAATTTTAACCAACAATTTTGTACACTCAAAGCATTTTCAATCCATGGCGGCTATGCAGAGTCGACCAGACTGAGGAGGCATTCAATGCTGGTGTTCATTATTCTGCAGTTGTCTTGATTCATTTGCAGTATTCTCAACGAACACCTGACGTGTTCCATTTAGACGTCATCACTGCTTTCGACACCGCAACTGATCACCCATTTCCTTTGTGCTCCTAATGAGCGTTGCCGTAAAAAGCACAGCATCACCTTCATGGTGCTGGCTAGATCAAGTTCGAACCAATTTCCTCTATTTCTTGAATGATCTTGCAACTAAGATCCAGACCGAGTCATCCAGAAAGAAATCAATGGTTCACAAGACTTCACGGAAGGATTTCGGCCCCGCCTGGTGCGTGTGCGAATGAAATGCAAAGCAGGAATCTCATCTCGGGACGGAGAATATACATCCAAACTCTGTTCAAGATGAGCATCGAGCAACACACTAGATCCTGGAGTGCACCGCACCCGAAACTCCGCACTGTACTTCTACGAAACCAGGGTTCCAATCTCCGCTTTCCTTCACTTCGAACCCACGGCAAAGTTGTTGACTGGCGTTGTTCCGGTACCACTTTCTGACACACTAAGAATGGTGATATTGAACGGATGAAATAGAAGTAAGAAAATGGGTTCCAATATCTTATTTTATATTATTCTCCAATGTCCGCACCAAACCCTCACGGTTGACTTCTGTTGAGAATTGTAGTGTGAGTCAAATGACCACATCTTTTCATTTCTGCCCAATTCAAAGTAGAAAACATCGACATCTCGCGCCCACTATCAGTCCTCAAATGCACTCTCCGTGATTCCACAAATCCATCTGCGTGCACCAGATTCTTGTTCTTCAATAAAATGATAACTCCAAAAAAGAGCGAACTCTTGGGGGTCCAAGTCCACTGTACTGAGCCAGGTTATGGCATGGAAACAGTTGTGCAGCGAAACATGCACACACTCTGCAGTTACTGAATTGATGTTAGTACCCGATTCGGCACAGTTGGCTTAAAATCATACACTGCACAATGTGCATGTGGATATGGTTTCGAAGAGAGCGAGAGAGAGGAAATCATTGCGCTATGCCATCCATGATCTAGTAGGTGCATGACACAGATCAGAGATCACCGTCACTCTCTCGCTCTACAAATCTTCTCAACCCTTCTAAACTGGGATTCCTGGCACCCACACAACCATCCTCTTGGTACAGTACCAGCCAACTCCACGCCATAGTTAACCGAGACCCGGTCGTGGAGCTCAAGATCTATGTTGAAGAATACAGAATTTTCGTATCCGTATCTCGTCCATTGGCACTTGAATTTTCGGCTGCTGGCGACCAGAAACGAGAATTTATGCTCACACAAAGTGCCACTGTATGTCTGAAACTCAGGTGCCGAGACTGTAGATTGCCAGGCTTTTTTCTGCGAACCGCGAGGTATATCCAGCAAGCGCGTGTCTCCTTGCAATCTGTTTCATCACGGCTTCAAGGTTTGTGACCCCCTGGCATGGATTTGCAGATACAGATACGAGGAAGTGGGGTGATGTCCTCGCTGACAAGGTAACATTGGTTACGGCACCCCAACCATAGCCACAGCCACATCCCACCAACAGACCAACAGACCAACGCAGGATTCTTCGCCGATGTGGCTGTGTCAGATCGCTTGCCGCGGTCATCGACAGCCGCGGGGCGAGAGTTTGGCGCCGGAGGGCGGGGGATGGCCCACTGGGATGGGCAGTTTCCACTCAATTTCGCCTCGTCACATACATCATCGTAATCGTTATGCGGCCTGCCACGATGGCAATCAATCATCAAGCTGCCCTGCCCTTGCCCCTGCATGCTCCAGATTCATCATTCACCCGTCTTGCCTCCAGCGCCATTACAATCAATCGCCCATTGTAGCGTTACTCGCAACCATCAATTAAGGGAAGCTCACGCTCGCGCACACGCTTGCGTTACAGAGCCGAAACGTCCAAGCTTCCTCGTTTTGTTGCCTTTCTTCCGAGCAGAGCTCATCAATCAACGCAATCTGGGTTGTAGAGAACACTTGGCACCTCGGCGGTTGTGGGTTTTTGTGGAATTTGGGATCCGGCTGGAGTGAGAGAAGGGAGCTGTGGATGTTGTTCAGACTTTTATCTGAGAATCATCGTGTGGAGCGGGCAGCGAAGGGGGCAGAGGCAAGGTGAGGGATGTGGTGAGTCTGAAGCTTCGGAGGAAGGTTTTGGGGACAATTAGGGTGGAGGAGGTGAGTGGTTTCATCATCAGGTAGGGCGTTGAATTTCCGTAGTGGCGTTGGTTTTGGTTTTTTTCTTCCAGTTGGATGTAGCGAGGCGATGAGGGGTGATGAGGTTGTGGAGGGAGTAGGATTGGGGATTGGATTTGTGGGGCTGCTGCAGGGATCAGTGCAGCTTCAGGATTTGCTGCGTACAACTGATAGTCTGTGCACCGTGGTGGTGCACGAAGCGTGTTAGTCATGAAGATGTAGTTTGGGGGTTTCGCAATTGTGGTGCACAGCTAGGACATGAGCATGAAATTTATAAGTAGCATTTATGGTTACACGCTTTGTGCATCAAGAATGAATTTAAACGAGTTTTTGTGGCCGTTTTGAGGGACGGTGTAATCGGAGCTGCGACGCTCAGGAGTTTGTAGATGTTCTTCTGGGTCTTTTGGATTAGCTTGGAGTTGTGTTTGAAAGACGAGGATTGAAGCTGGACGGTGTCTGTAAGATAGCGCAGTGAAGTTTAGGCTGTTGAATGTGAATGTGGAGATTACTGTTGTTTAGTAATAGTATACATGAGTGCACGAAACGAGTTGATGATTGGGTTTTTATATATGTGTGTTTATAAATAATTGCACTTAGCAGGGTTGCACGTCTGAAATTGGTATTGGAAGTTGGCGGGCTGGTCACGCTTTAGTATTTCTATTCCAGGGTTTACGAACTTCTGTTCCGATCACAATGTTCATTTACGAGATGCATCGGTGGAGTCATCTCCAGAGGAATAGCTCATTGAAATCACTACTTGTCTGTCTTTTGAGGAACTACGAGCTAGAAGTGTGTTTGGTTCACTAAATTTCGACCTCGTCAATTTTCAGAGGGTCTATCTTGATACAATAGCAGTAACGGAATCTGATGGGCAATGGGATGAGCAAAGACGAACAGCTTTATGAAGCTGTCAAGAATTCAAACCATAACGCTGTCAAGTCTCTTCGCCGTGATGGAGCGTCCTTGGAGGTCAGTTTTGAAGGGCTACGAATTTTGTCGTAAGATTGCTTATTGTATGAAAGTGATGTTAGAGTTTGGCATTCTGTTGCGGGATTTCAGAACTGGTGGATGCAGTTATGATTCTAAATCTTGCCGATGGAAAACCATGTAGCATGCTTTGTGAAGATGTCGTGGGTGGGTGTAATGTTCTGCTGCTTGACATGCAGTGGGTTGACAAAGAGGGACGTACACCGCTAATTCTAGCTTGCACTCGCGGTGACTTGTTTGAGATGGTCTTGACACTTCTCAATCTTGGAGCCAATATTGAACATTATCGGCCGGGTAAGCTGCTCTTTCTGCGTAGAAAATGGTTTCTCTTCACTCATTCTTAGCTGAGACACAACGGCTCATAAAAGTGTCTATTGAATAGAATTTGAGGTTTGATTTTAAGTTGGATATCTTTGTAATGCAGGGACTTACGGGGGTTACCCTCTCCATCATGCAGCCAAGCGTGGTCTTGACAAGACTGTCTTGCTTCTTTTATCACGTGGTGGTGCGCTGTCAGATCCTAGCATTATTCAAATTTTACGCTAAATGAATATGTACAGATAATGCAATTCTGATTTTACATTTCCATTAAAAGTATTGTTGTGATGCAGCTGATCCGTTGGCTGTTAATGACGACTCTCTTACACCATTAGATATGGCTCGCAATCGAGGCCACGTATCTGTGATCCGCATGATTGAGGTATTGTTTTATCACATTTCTTGCTCAATTTGGGCGTCATGACATATGGTGGTTGGTAGTTATCTTGGTTATCGAAAGTGATTCAAGTCCTTGGCATGAATGAACAGGATATGATAGTAGATTGCTTTAGCAGTCGATGGGAGTTGCATGGTGTGCCTGAGGTCGTCAGCATGTACTCAGTTCCGAAACGGTCTGGTGATGAAAATGGCAGGATCGAATTTGCACATTCAGCGGAGTACTGCGGGAGATGTCTGGACCTGGGTTTTTGGAAGCCCTTGCGCCTAATTGGGTGACCAAGAAAATGTGACCACTCTTTATTCATCTGCTACTTCCTCTAATTTGTTGCATGATTTTCAATTTTCTCTCAAAATTTTCTCTTGTTTTAATTGAGCTTATATTAAAAGTGTGCACTGGCTTGGGTGTACCTAATAGTATGGAAGAGTATTCGAACTGACTCGAGCTTGTGGTTTGGTAGTTGGGCTGTAATTTTGCCAACGGAGACGGACCCCAGGCGAACTCGTAAGTTTGAACTTGTTATCTACCAGTCACCGAAGGTAAATCAACTTGGCTACTAACTCTTTACGAAGGATGACTCATAACTCTTAGTAGCAGATATTCTTGGTTAACTTGACTTTTCGAAAGTGGCGGAGTACTTTGGTCATGATATCAACCCTAGGTTTAGATTTTTTGGATTTGTTGACATGCTCACAGGGTGCTGATAAATAACTTCTGGCAGAGTGATGATAATGCTGTGTTTGTGAAGAATTAGCACATAACATCTTCACTCTTTTGTGGCACATCCTTGCTGCCGAAGTTCAGTTTGAGCACCTTTAACTTAATCATCAATATGAGTTTTTACATCTTATTATTCGCCGGTTCACACGGCTTAACAACCTAGTAAAAATGGATGAACACAGGGTTGTGCAATGTCTAAGGCCTTGCAATAAGAAAATTTAATTACTAGCCCACATGTAGTTCCATCATGTCGCCACCCAAGGCAAATTTTGAACAAGGAAGGCGTTGATTTTGATTTCAAACATTCGTTTCATGGCAGGTGAGCATTTGGAATGGAGGGGTTTTGTCACCTTCGGGTCATGTCGCGGGATCCTGCAATGTTCGTAAGCTGTTTAGAAAAGTGAAGAGATGACTTGTTCATCCCTTGAACATTCTTCGTTGAAATACAATTAGGCGACTATTTAAGGAATATGAGAGACGGAAGTTTTAAATGAGGTACATGAAAGGCTATCATTCGAATTATCTTGAGATTCTTGTTTCACAAATTCCTTTTAATTGTTCCTGTACAGGTTCCCTTACCACGCACAATCATCTCGTTGTCAAAGGCCGAAATAGAGGAGCTTGATTTAAGCTTAGGAGACCCAGTTGTAATCATCTTGGATCGAAACACTAGTAAGTCTTCTTTTGCATTGATGCATCTTTAGATCTGGTTGCAGGATTGGATTTTGATCTAGAGCGATTCTGTATCAGTATTACTTCGTGTTGAGCAGTTTAGGTCTTGAAATCTGCTGCAATTGTCAAATCAGTTGGTTTATTAGTGACAAAGAGAAGCGGTGTGTATTTTCACCTGCATCCATAGTTAACTTCCCACAATTATCTCTTCACGAATGTGAGAACAAAGCTCATCTTTTCTACCCATAATTGGACGCTGAAGCGCTGTTGTGTATATTTTGTGTCAACGGTTCATCATTAGCTTAGAGAAAGAGAACGCTAACCTTAATCAAATGACTAAGCATCTGCTCTTTTTGAATATTAACAGAAACAAAATACAAGTTCTTAGCAGAATCAGAGGGTGATAAGGCTCAACTGGAACGGTTCTATAAGGCTTGCAAGGGCGTTCCTCAGGTATAGAGTTGCATAACGTAGACGAAATTTGTAGGATCTTTTCATGTGTTTCTATCTATTCTGGAAATCTTTTGTTTTTATGATTTTCGGTTTCTCTTTGTACAGATTGCCCCTACACCAAGTGGATATCCCAGTGCCCCGCAAGCTGTTCTCCAAGGGTTGACAGCGCTCACTCACTCTGTTGCCCAACCTCAAGTACAACAACTAGCAGGTGCTTCTCCAGCAACTGCTCAGGGTCCTGCTCCTCAAAGTGTCAGGAACCCTGCAGAGTTATCAGAGGAAGCTGCTCTGAAGCTGGCTATCGATGCCTCCCTACGCACTGCTACTCTTGAAGGGATCCCAGTGGATCATCTTACAGATCCCGACGATCTAATCAATGAAAATACCGGCCATTCTCAGTATGGTGGATGGGGTTCCGCTAATGAGGCAGGACCCAGTCGCGTTTCGGAATTGTCCGAGGACCCTTCTGAAGTTTCAGGAGTTCTCAGTGAAGCACCCCCAAGCTCAACTATTCCTCATCCTTCTGCTCCTCCACTTCCTATCCAATATCCATCTATTGATATTCCTTCTGCAGATTCGCAATATTCTGCTGTGGCAGCAGCGGCATCAACTTCTAAAGCTGAGGAAAAGGAAAATGGGGGCCAGTGTGTTGTCTGCTGGGATGCCCCAGCTCAAGGTGTGTGCATCCCTTGTGGTCATTTGGCTGGTTGCATGGAGTGTTTGTCAGAAATTAAGGCCAAATCCTGGGGTTGTCCCGTTTGCCGGGCTGCTATTGATCAAGTTATTAGAGTTTATGCGGTTTAGTGTTACTAGTTAATCTGGGTATTCAGTGTACATAGGGTTTAAGCGGGATTTAGGGCATCGGTGCAAATAGCTTGGAAATAGGTTTCAAGTTTGTTTGCAGTAGGCTTCCTCTTATACATTAACGGTCGAAATGTCAAGAGTACTGAACTATAGAGAATATCGTAATTCATCATGGATTTTTCAAGTTATTTGGTGTAGATGATTTATAGAGACAGTGGGTGTTGAAGGGCTTGGACAAACAGTAGAGAGTTTGATTGGATTCATCACCATTGAATAGTTACTTTTCAAGCCCATTTTTGGTGCCTAGTTGAGTGTATTGGCTGAAAGGTCCACTTATTAGAAAGTGTGGATGCAGCGTAGATTTGGCTGTGTTTGATACTATTTAAAAGATGTTCCGGCTGCAAATGGCAGCTGTCATTTTTTTCCTGTATGTAAGGCCTCGTAGATTGAGAACTCAGTGTAAATTGTATTTACTTCCCGTCAACTATATGTATACAATTAGATGAATAAATTATAACGCCAAAATACGTGGCATACAGTTGCACATAACACACCGTATTTTGATAACATACGGTATAACTTGTAAAGAATCGGGATTTCTAAGAACAAAAAAATATATATTAAAAAAAGTATGGTGCAAAGCAAACTCCATACAGTTCAATTGCGCGTTGAATTCCAACAAGGATTCTCTGGGTTCGCTACAATGAGGCATCGAAGGTTGCAGACAAATGGATATGGTCAGCATCACAATCCTCAACCGGTAGTCATCCTCGTAATCAGTTACATAAGCGTTGTGTGCTTGAAATTCTCTGTAACAGACTTCATGCAACTTGCATTGCTCGACCACAACTCCTCTGGAACTTGTAGAGTCAAAGAAAGCACCTGAGAGCATAACATCTGAATAAGGTGCAGAAAGGTCGCTGATAGACATCAAGGTTTATTTACCTGCAGGAGTATTCAGCAACAAGGGGAACCTTACAATACATAACCATTTGAAACAAAGTATTTTGATGATATAATAAGATTGTTTGTGTCTTTGTTAGGTTGCACGTCATGAACAGGCCAAGCTCAAATTATTCTAACCTTTCTGTCTGTTCGAATCAGCTTTGTCAGCAGGTGCCGCTGTTTCGAACCCGCTTCAACAGATAGTTCAAACGAATAGATTCTGTAGATCAAATCCACAAAACTCTAGGTTACGAACCTGTCCGGTCAATATTTTCGTGTCCAACTATATTTCCTTGGGAACTGGATAACAAAAAAACATCTTTAGCAAACTTTGCATCTAGATGCTACCATGTGATTGTAAGAAAGTTTTTTACAGCTAAATAGACCACCATGTTTATCACATTGCCTGGAGGTAACAAAGAATCCGCAGGGATTCTAGCATCATCTATGTGATTTCTCAAGAGTGGTTTGTATTGATCTTTAAAATGTGAGGAAATCCCAGTAAGTCTTTGTATACCTGTTGCTAGACTCATCTTGCTTCAGATCAACTCCTAGCAGCTCTGCCTACATGATACGGATTTCAGACTTAAATTTAACATTTATTAAAATATTCTTTCAAAGACTTCATTTAACATATAAAGTCAATGCAACTAATACAAAAGCTACACAGCTAAAAAGCCACTATGAGAAATAATTTACGAAAATTATAAGGAAAGTTGTTCCTCACATATCAAGTGATTCTTTTAAACTTGAACACGAATATTTTCATTCACCTGTGAATGAATGTCAGTCGAAGAGCATAAATAAAACAATTACTCATAGATTCAACTTAATTTCTTTGAGATATGAATGATCAAACCTTGTTTATGGTAGGAGATTTCTGGTATTGAGCGATAATTGCTCCTCCAACCTGTGCATCAGAATTTTGGACATCCGCATGGATTAACAATTGGTTATTCATTGTAAGAAGTTAGAGTAGGTCTACACCAACTTATATATATTCAAAATCAGCAGTGTGTTCAAATTAGAGTAAATTTAAACACGAGGTATTCCTGTTCAAATTCTGAAAACCATACCGGTATAACTGACAGCACGACCATAACAAATCTGCAATCGTTAACTTCATTCCATCCTTTCATATAATCCATTCCAGCTAAGTTTGACATGTTCAGTTCAAAATATAAACAGCTTAACTTTGCAATAATACTGCGGCCTTCATACGCAATTCATGTGGGGCTTATTACCTCTTCCGCTGAGCCTGACAAAGTTCCGGATTGAACAGGACTAGTGAAGATGCTCATATTCAATTCCGAAACCTCTGGATCATGCGCCAAAACCTGCACAGAGATTACTCCGAATTATTGTTCGTTTGCAACAATTGTAACGACTTAAAATCAAAGAAAGTCATTTACTCACGCACATTCTACTGCATAGGTTAGAATTGCGGTGGATAATGTAGTGCAAAATTGACCTCAATTCCACGAATTTTATCACGAACCCAGTATTCAGGATAAGCGTAATCGTATCCATTAGCCTGCACTATCTTCAGTGAACACCTGTCAAACCATCGGTTCACTCTCAGAAACATCATTTTGATAAAAACGCATGTTCAAATATATCAATTGAGCGAAGCCGACCCAGAATCAAGAGCGGCACCAGAATGAAGCGAAAAATGAGAAAAGACGAAACAGCAACACAGTTACTTGCGCCACAGCCAGCCTTCTGCAATGCAAGTTTAAGTGTAACTTAGAGGCATGAATGGAATTGCAGACACCAATAGAATGGCCATTACTGTGTATTAGCCGAGTCCATGGCCATTTCAGCACTCAATGCTGGTGGGCAGGAGATGAGAATTGCTGCCAACAACGGGACAGTGAAACTAGCACCAGGAATTACGCCACACTTGGATGGGACGTCGTAACCCAATTCCGATTTTCCCAATTCAGCACCCGCAACACCCCTTCTTGGAACAGCGATGAAATTGGATTGACAATGTAACAACTTCTTATCCCAGCATCGCCTCACATTGAAACCCCCAGAACCCAACCCACTAATTCGTGGCCTGTGTAGTGCTCCTACAACTGGCTGCGTTTCCAGATTCCCATTCATAAGATCAACATGACGATAGAGCTGAAACACAACAAGCGATTCATTCACAGCATAGCAAAACTACACCTCTCCAGCGGAACAAAACCGAAATTCTCCATGAATGTCCAAAAAGAAAAAACCAATGAATCAGCACCCAATTACCACACCACCCAATTCTCCACACCACAACTACTGAAAACCACATCATATATCTCTAGATGTGTCCAGACGCATGAACAAAGTGCTATACCTCCAGGTTTCAGAAGAGCATCAAATCAGTTCAAAACGAATGCATCAAATCACGAGGATAAACACCAACATACAACTTCAATGAGTAAAAAAGAAGGTATAGAAGGTACCTGAAGGAGAGTCATGGTGCAGTTGCAGCAGGCAGAGAGCAACATGGATATGGAACTACGAGTTCCGAAAACCCTCCACAGGCTTCTAATCCACAACGAAGCCGGAGACGAAGTTCTCGGTTCCCAGTTCCCAGAAGCTCTTGGAAAGTCCCGGAACACGTCGATGGAGCCGGAACAATATGTCTTCACAGTTCACGGCGCGAAGAATGCTTGGCTGTGCATCGATGAAGATGGGATTCAATGCGAGATGACTACTCTCGGGTTCACTTCTTCCTCTTCCGACATTACGATGGAAAGTACAAGCCCCTACCCTTCATTCTTTCGTTTTTCTGGAAAAGAATTTGGTTCGATGACGCACGATTGGCTTCCAAAAATTTGCTTCTGAATCAGCCATCAGTAGCTAGCTTATTTCAGCGAGGCAGCTCGGAACCTTACGAAGCTTGTAGAATGACCCTCTGATTCCTCATTCCTGGGGCAATTCTTACCTTTCAGAGCTCCAACATTCGGGCAAAGTTAAATTGAGGTGGTGATGTCCGAGATACAAGGCCGTTCGCTAGCTCATGCTCGGCGTGCTGCATTGGCACGGGCTTGAGCTGGTTCGGAGCGTAGCACACGAATTTAGAATGCTCTCATTGTTCTTCTCGCCTCAACATCAGATTCCTTCTCAAAGCGCTGCAAGCACTTCCGACGCAGACTCACACCATGGACTTCATCGATGCTCCGCAGGATGAAAGTCCTGGGTTGCCGAAGATCAAAAGAATGAAGCTGCTGGCATGACGCGAAGTGGACCCAGAGCTAGCAGCTATATCCTCGAGCTGTTAGTGGGTATTTGCAACACTTTGGGAGACATTCCGAGGCGAAGACCGATTCTCGCATACATAACTGAGTGGAGTCATTCATTCGGAAGTGCTTTGCAGGAGGCTTGATCACACCCACCGGCACAAGGAAGATTGCTCCGGGTTTGCAAAAGTCTCTTTTCCGCTGTGACGATTCCAGCAAGTTTGGGTGAGATCTTCTAGGCCCTGGAGGCTGCAGCGGTGCTTCTAAAGCTTGTTCCGATGCTGAGATGGATGTGATAGGGCATCTGAATTCCGCAACGAGAATCATCGCCGCACACCGTAGCCTTCACCGATGGATTCAGAGCGAAGCATCAGTGAATGAAGTGTGCCAAATATCTTCCTCGCTGTGCAGAATAGCAGTGGTCATGCATAAAGCGTGTTTGGTACCTTGTGTTCAGTATTCAGTGAAAATTTTCCCCTCATAGCTTCTCAGTTGTGATGCTGTTTTAGACCTGTGATGTTTCTATTTGCCGCCTTTAGTTCAATTCTTCTTACAATATTCAATATACTGTAGCAGTGAATGTGTTAATTTAGATAACTTATGCTTGTATTTATCAGTTCATTGAAAAGTTTAAAATGGCATGTGAATGTAAGTTGTCTTTTTCAAAACTGAGTGTTGAAGTCTTGAGCGGAATTCATAAGTTGGGTACACGAATACATTTTATGTAATGATTATATGGTGAGAGAGAAAATTTTAATTATTTCTTTACAATTCTTAAGTTGAAGTAGATACAAATAGAAATTATTATGACAAAGATGAACTGCAAAGTTTATAAATTAAAGAACTGTAATCTCTATGCGTGTGCTTTTTTAGTTGGTAAAATTTTGAAGAAAAAATCATGTCCAAGAAAGAATTAACTTAAAAAAAAACTGTGTATGTGTTTATATATACAGTCATATCTATATTGAACTAAAATCTAAAAAGGTGAAATGTTATTTTAATGAAGTAAATCTTAAAAACTGAAATAGACTGAAAGAATTTACTATGTTTAAATTTTGAAAGCGATTCTTTTGACTCTATTGTTTGAAAAACATGATGTGATCCTAATCTAAAAAATTAAAAGTATTCGTTGATTTCTTTCTCTTTTTTTCATTCATTCATTTTATCATCACCGAAGTATGATTACTTGTTATTTGATGTTCAAGACAATTACAACAACACAAAAGTGTCAAAAGCAGACACTGCTGGACCTGAAAGTAGATTCTGTATAAAAATGCCACCTTCCACGACTTCGACAATCCTAAACAAGTTCATCAGGACTTTACAGCATGCATAAGAGAAGCTGTGTTTCCCACTACTGATAGGTGGGGTAACAGTTTTTCCAATGCACTCAAAATCTAAGTGTGACGACCCCGCTTGTCTCTCTCTCTGTCCACTCGATCTCTTTCCCTACCACTTCTGTCACGGTCTCTGTCCTTCCTTCTATCTCTATCTTCTTTATCTTTACTGCTGTATCTAGCTCTCTCTCTGTCTTCTCTATCTCGCCCTCTGTCACTGTCACTATCCCGCTCTCGCTCCCGATCGCGCTCTCGTTCTCTGGACACTCTTTCTTTAACCCTTGGCAAACTTCGGCTTCGGCTGCGGCTGCGGCTGCGGGTCCTTGTTCGTTTCCTAGAAGATCTAGAGTCTCTCGAATCTTTTCTATCGTCTCGTCTTTCATCTCGCTTATCCTTCCTATCTCCTGATGTTTTTTCTGCAACCATTTAAGGAAATCAGGTCTTTGGTCACTTCACAATGTGTGATGCAGCCAAGAGCGCTACAAGCATGAAATAGAAAAACGCCATAAGAACAGGTTGTCATGAATCTCATAATCAATAATGGCAGCATTTTGAGGCAGATTTCGTGTTCACGATTATAACAAATAGGTAATTACCTGATGCCCCAGAATTGCCACGATCTAACCCTGAATCAGGTCCTTTAGTATCTCTATCCCGACCAGGTAGAGCACTAGCGTCCACAAGGCCACATTCTGCTTCCAACTTCTTCCTTTGAAGAGCAACCCTCTTATCGATTTCCTCATGATTCTTGATTCCTCGTTCTTCCAGAGACTCTCGGTACTCAATTACAGCTACTTCCAATTTCCGCAGCTTTTGCCTGCACTCACTTGTAGTCAGCCTTCGAAGACAATTCTTTATCCTGAAACATCTATTGTTAACATTTACAAGGTCGCATCAAGTGATCACCCAACCTAAAACTCAAGTCGCATCAAGTTTAGTATAATCAACATTAAAAATAATAAAAATAATAATCCGAGTAGCTACGAATTATACTCCACAAATATTCTCAGAAGAGGTCACACTAAAGAGGCAAAGGATGACGCGGGCAACATACCGTCTTTCTTCGTCCATACTGCTGTCTGCAACAGCATACTCCTGTTTGTCCCCTTTCGTATCAGCCTTGGGTAAGTCATCACTCCCATCTGTGGAGTAACCTAATCCCAACCCCTTGTCGTCTTCATTTTCATTGTCACTGTTTCCATCCTCCCGTGTCCACTTGGATGCTGGAAGCACCGGTTCAGCCTTTTCAGACTTCTCCCCAAAAATTTTCAAGCGAGGTATAGGGATGGTCAATGTTGAAGATACTCCTGCACTCGGTATAGCTCCAGCAGGCCTGCTTACATCCTTCGATCTCACATCTTCTGCTTCAGAATATCCGGACCTAGGTTGTGCAGCTGAGCTCTGATAACCTGCACCTCCGCTGTGATCAGCAGTATCAGTGGCATTTTGTAACAGCCTCTCAAATCGGCTAACCTCACGCCATCCACTCCCAAGCTCGGTCCATGCTCCCCTAGCCTCCTCACCACGTACTCTTACTCCACTATCACTGCCTTCCTTCGCTGTTGATAAATTTGGTTTCAAGTAACTTTGAGCGGCTCTAATCTCCTCTTCTTGTTCCTGATGCTTTTGCTTCTCAGCCTCTTCCAGGCTAAGCAAACGAGCTACCATGACCTCTTTACCCCCTCGTATTGAGAGACCGTTGTGTTTACATCGCCGTTCTAGTTCAGCCTGAGGTAGATTTGCAAGTTCACGAGCTGCAGCACCCTCTCCCATTGCAAGAGCTGCATCTTGGTCTGCAACTTGATCAGATCCTTCAGGGAAATAACTACTTGCGTCATTCGTATCTGCTCCGACCTCATTCTCTTTCACAGGATAGTTGTCCCCACAAAGAGTGTGAAAAGGGGGCACTCCTGAGTTTCCTGGTCGCAAGAATGTTGCACGCAAGCCAGTAACAAAAGAATCCGAAAACAAGAACCAGTCTGCCCAAACTTGAAGAACTTTCAATACCCGCTCCTGCCAAAACCAAGGCAAACCACACGCTCAATTCAGAAGACAAGAAAGAATTGAAATAGGATTGAGCGGAGTGAATTACAGTTCACTAGTATCTTGAAGAAGTGCATTAAGTCAGGTAGCAAACAGATAATGCGATTACATCAAGCTAATTCAATAGCTGGAGAGTTCCTCTCACAGTAACTTTGTTTCATCTTCTCCGGTTTTTACCTTCAAAGCTTCTGCTGTAATTCGTCCGGTTATGTTCCGATAAAGATCATTGAAGCTCTCCATTATGTCTGGGAGTCGGGACTCAAATAAAGTACGATATGCAGATGCATTTTTCACGGGAGCACTGCTGTTGTGTAGAACATCGGACACGAGCATGAGACGGGCCACTTTGCTTGGAATAGTAGTCTCTTTCAAAGTCAACGACTCAGTTAACACCTCCACAACCTGTCACAGGAAAATGAATGAGCTCCAGCTTGGCCTGAGGTTCAAGTATCTAGACAGTGAGAGACAAAGACTATTAACTTGACCCACAAGTGATGCCTCTCAAAAGCAAATATGAGAGTTTTCAATGCCAAAAGTAGAACAACAAATACAAACTTGAAGAGATGAACAGTATTCTTTGCATCAGTCATTCTTCATTAACATGGGCATAGATTGTAAGATCACTAAAAGAAAGCACTGTCATAGCCATAACCCAAAGTCGTACCTCTCCAGCAGCTTCTGCATTGTCAAGGGCAAAACCCATAGCTTCTCGAATTTGGCTTCTTTCTAGTGTCAATGCCCGCAACATGTCCTCAAACTCATCGCGTTGGCTATCAGTTAATGCTCGTTCCTGATCCATCCTCTGAATAAAAAAACCCATAAGGAAAGAAAGTATGAAAATCAGATCAACTTTAACCTCCGCATAATGAACATCCACTTTTTGTACATCACCAAAAACAGATGACTCACACTGAAATATCCAAGGCCTAGAAAAAGAGAGTTTACTTACTCGACCTCTTCCGGCAGCAAAGGTGCTGGCTGTAATATTCTCACGCTTAGGGCTTTTGTTATAATCCTGAATTGGCAAAGGTGGAGGTATCCATCTGCAGGAAGCAAACCGAGAGACACACATTTTTGAGACAAACGCTATTGCCACGAGTTGAATTCCGATGAGCGAAAAGACGAGTAATTATCACGTGCAGAGCGAAGTTCCCTGATAGTTCTTCAGAACATAGCAAAAAACCTCTTGAGCGTTCGTCAGTACAAGGCTTTCTAAACCGTTACAAGCATCTGCCATATACATGACAAGGAGGAAATACTCTTATACCCCTTGAAAAAAGGCCATAAGCTTTCTCTTCTACCAGTTGCCTGTCATGATGCGCACATGAGGCGCACATGAGGCAGCAACAATTCCTCATGTTTACTCAGAATAAAACAACCAGAAAGAAAAGCGGAAGTATAGCTTGTGTTCCTGTCAAACGATGACAGATGCGCTGGATAGCCAATGACGCTGTGTAACGTTACAAACTTGAGCCAGTTCTCATACATCCATGCCGATTTAAGATGATACGCAGATGCACAATCTAGCGCGGATGGACTCACATGCTAAACCTTAGAAGTAAGAGAGTCTGACTGGACTGGCTGAGATTGGACGCGAAGTACGTGCCAACTTATAGAGCTTCGTATTTTGGCTGCTAAATCTCTCAACCTAACAAACATATTCTGAGTGATACCATATATGTCATAAATACCAATATATACGCTGTCAGATAAATTGTACCCGGTAATGACCTCATCTCTCCACCTAAAGAGAGATGTCAAGTCTCTAAGAAGTACGAGATATGTGTGAAGTTAAGGTACAATTAGCATCGGACTAAAACCAGCATCACTACTGATATTTGAATGCAGGCACAAATATATACATCCTTACCGCCCACTCCCAGTTATCATGATGAAAGGCTCTGTCCGCCATCTTTGAAGCGTATCTCCCTACAATTCACCGTCACACCCTTGTCAATCAGCTCGAACAGAACTTCCCACTAGAAGTACACCTACAACTCTCCCTTTTGGAAACTATAGAGCACCAGTTTGCAGCTCGAGAGAGCTCACAGAGACCCCCCTTGATGTCAGTGAGCTCAATACAGAGCAAAACCTCCTTCGAGACTGTGAGCTTGTAAGCAAAAGATTGTTCATTTTTAACGATTAGACCAGGGATTGTGAACAAATTGAAATTTTGGACCAGCTGCTGCAATCACCACATTATAAAGGTCACAAGTCAAGGGTGTAGTGATATGAAAATGCTGGACAAATGACGGTACCTGAGCAAAAGAATAGAGCCGCCATATGTAGTATGTGTGTTCACTTGATGCTAGATCGAATAGGAAGCTGAACAAAGGTTTGCCTCGGCCCCTTTCCATGATAGCTTGCTCAAACGCACAGCCATCATCAAGGACGTACATAGCAGTTGTATCTATGACATGACGAAGATGTGCATCCTCTGGTGGCAACACTTGGATATCTGGCACGTTAGGTGTCACAACCTGGTAGCAGAAAAATCAAATGAGTTTAGAAACGAAAAACCTGAAAGTATTCACAGAGTGAGGCTCATGCTAAATGACGATTATAAAGAAGAATTAAAACTCACCAATTCCGCATTTTGGCCAGAGACAGATGAAATAGACGGACCGCCCGGTCCTGACCAGGCAACTGTCGATGCTGTGGCGCCCTGCAAGGAGCAAAGCATTAAACCACGCAGATCAATACAAAGTTTCTCAAACTAGACCATATAAGCACAGTATACCAATGCAAACGGAACTTGGAATCTGAGAAGAACCATAGTAAGTGCTTGTCTCAAATAGAAAGTATCACATTCTTGACTAATAATTGACCCTCCACAAATTCAACACCTCATACATAAGGTGATGCAGCTCAATACTGATGAATCGTAATCAGATATACCTCCTTAGCTCGAACAGCCATTTGACCAGGCGGAGGAGCAGGAAGTGCTTGCGCAGGAAGCGACACAGATTTTCCCCAACCAATCCTCAACTCATACTCATACACAATTATCCCTGTATCGTTACCCTTCACATTAGTGATACATAGACCTTCATTTAAAAGTGATAAAACCCACATTTAATTTACAAATTGTAATACTGCTGCACTGATACCCAGACCGGAGGAGATGAAAGCACCTTGCATCTCATCTTTGGCTGCTTGCGCTTCGTTGCGGTTCATGAACGCAACAAAACCACAATTTCGCTGCCGCCTGCGCTCTTCATCTGTCCTCGGCCACATAATTTTTACACTAGCAATAGGCCCAAATCGCCCAAAAGTTCTCAACAGAAAGTTCTCATCAACCTGCATTACGATAGATGTTCTGAGAAAAGTACTACAACCGTGACAGATATGGACATTTTCCTTAAACCCAACTACTACCAAAAAATGTATTACTAGAGGAAAATTACCACGATACAGCTAAAGTTCCTTGAGCTCATTTTACTATGTGATAATGACATTGATATAAAAACAAAAAAAAAAAAAAAAAAAAAAAAAAAAAAAAAAAAAGTTGACAATCAAAACCAGTAATAATTATATCAATTAAAGGTATTCCAAAAGGTATCGTCAGGAAGTATGACCTGAGGCGCCAAATTGCCCACATATAAGTTGGTAGTTTGTGGATCGCCCTCATCAAAAGATCCTAGCTTATCATCCAAGTCACTAGAATCATCTAGTCCCATCATCATTTGATCAGACTGCTGCCCTCGCACAAAAATAATACAAAACAGGTAGAAAAAATTCATGGATTAGTTCAGATATATGCTTTTTAAGAACATAAATTCTATCGCCTCATATCTTACTATGCGACTTGAGCAACATAAACATCCACTTGTCATACGTTATGAAACACAACTGAAGAGAACAAAGTGTTAGCAGTTGCAAAAAGGAAAACCATGATCATAACAATCAGACATGGGTTATTCTATCGAATCCAAAATTACATACACCAACATCAACTCGATCTGTGCTGCTAACGTTTCTGAACCTACTGCAAATTACGGAAAATGAACCACGAAAAGGAAGACTACCATTCCAGAATTCAACGACCTCCGGTCATTTCGGCGGGTCTCACGCTCTGCAGTCCGCTTATCCCGAGCTTCTTGCTCACGTTTTAGTTCTTCCATAAAATGATCAATGTTTCGAGATTTCCCTCTATCTCTGTCTTTGGAACGCTCTTCATCCCTCTGATCCAACAACCAATTGCCTAATAAATCACTTGCAAAGGACCCAATAATTACGCATTCAACAAATACATAGAACAATATCCCCAGAAACTACGTGATTAAATACAACGAGCAACTCTTTGAGTCCTGTAAACAATAGAATAGACAACCACATGTATCCAAATGAGAAACCAATGCATCCCTTTTCCATTTAAAATGCTATTCATACTTTAAATAAGCACAGTAACAATAACCAACCTACGAGAGAAAAGAGCACCAGTAACTCGGACAGTTTAAAAATTTGTTGAAATAAGAGGTGTGTCCAATGCTACGTTACTTTAATTGTAAAGATAAAATAAATATATCGCATGAAATATTGTTTACACACCCTTTTCTCAGGCTCTTTTTCTTTATTCACCATCGCCGCTAAGCCAGGAGGAATGAACGAAGGAACATATCTGGATGACAATAAAATATATCGTTATTGTTAGCAGGATACTTCAGCATTCCAAAAGCAAATTGTGAATTTGCTGCAACCGACGGGTCTAAAACGGGTTGGGAGTGAACAGATGGTTTAAAAACAACATGCTGTCAGACGTAACGTGAAAATAGAAGACCGAGAACTTGGGAATCATGTCCTTTAAACTAAAAATTAATGAGAAAGCACAAACCTGCTGCCAGGCTTCTTGGAAGTAGCAGGTGTTGAAGTTGAAGATTCTTGTTTGACAGACGCCCCTGAACCAGTAATAACATACGGGCAACAATTAGCAATTGGCAGTCAAGAACTTTATTACAAGGCCACTCAAAGCACCTTTTAACATCACGAATCTTACACTTAAAGAAATAAATAAAGTTAGAATTTGAAATTACGAGGGATAAAAAACGACTTGAATATATTCAACCTGGGTATGCAACCATTGGTGTCAATTGAATCTTTATGACTTACTTGGAGACGTAGATTCAGAACTGGGTAGTTTGGCATCAGGGTTGATAGTCCCGCCCCGCACAAACGCTTTTCCGCCAGGGACACTGTCTGCTTTAAACGACTCCACAAATTCCTCATATAGACGTGCGGCTTCTTCATCAGCTCGCTGTTAGGCAAGTCCCCATTCCAATTAGCGATTGTAAGCAACAGCACGTAGTAATCCTTTCAAAACTCCTTATGGCATTTGTTCTGGAAAGTAAGACAATCTCTACCTGGCTCTTTACTGAGAAAGACACGACGCCAATGACTATGCTAGATAGTTAACGAATATGATGTCACGTAATTCCCTGTCCAAATACCGCGAAAGGTGCTCACATACGGAAGCTCATAAAAGGCAGCTTATTTTAGTGAATTATGTTAATCAACTATTACCTTCTTTTTAGCGTCTTCCTCTTCTCTATGTTTTTGGAATGGCGTCTTCTTCCTAACCACAGAGAATGCTGCCATCTTATCTGGAGTTTTACCCTGGAAAATAGACAAATAGTGCCCACCATTAGCATCCATCATTGAATACAGAAGTGAAAGAGATAAACCTTCAGGTTTGTACCAGGAATACCGTGCGATTTGGGCAAGAACCGCAGCAGTCAATTCAACTTCATGCACCCTTAGTACCTTAGACTTCCGTACCGACTCATGACAATTAACTGCAGATTACTCTAAACCTCAGTGTGAGAACATTGGGACTACCAAGTACAACACGACCTAACCACGTTAGATCAAAGAGTCCGATGGCCTAGAGCCGGAACAGCAAGATCGGTTACTGTCCCACTGTAATTACAAGTTACACGCACATGAATAGAAGTATGCCAAATTGTGCGACACCTTACCACGAAACACAACTGTTGAAAAAAAGTTGCAACAGTGAAACGAACGCTAACAGTAGCATGGAGCACGTCTACAAGTCAGGAGGACAAATTTGCTAGGTGTCACATCCACTCAGGGATTAACCTACCAGCCTTGCAGCTTGAATTTCATTGCTACCTGGAATTATATTGAACAAACCTCAACCACGCTAATAAGCCACTCATGAGGCATAATTTCCATCAGTTTGATGTCAATATATTCGACTGAAATCAGGGCTTCAAGTACCCAAGCTGATTCGATTAGGAGCGAGATCAACACATTCTTTTCGGTGATTTGGGGACCAGATGCGCGACCATTAGACCTATGCGAAACCAACTCACAGAGAAACCAAAACCCAAAGGGACAAGATTCAGCGACAGTTTAGGTCATGGTCCGATAATACAAAAATGAATGTGAACGCGCTCAACCCAATCCACATTGAACAGTGAAATTCGTCTACAAAAGAATTACGATGCAACCTTTCACAATCACCGCCCATTCGGCCTACAAACCCTACACCCACGCAACAAACTCCTTCGAACAGAGTCAAAATATTAAACAAAAATTTCAAAAAACTTCCGCACGTCGGCACTCCACACAACTATCTCCGCTCCTTCCCATACAACCCCCTTCAACTGCCCTCCACAACCCCAACCCACGCACCAGTTTCCAAAAACGGGATCAAAAACAGGCCGCAGATCGCAGTTCTGCCACATTACACCCACTTCGCAAGAAACTATCGAAACTCTCACAAATCAAATTAAGAATCGTCACCAATCCCAATCTCAGCTACACGAAAAAACCCACCACGATTAACCTCCGGACCGAACAGCATCAACTTACATTGTCGGCATCGCCGCGAAAAGACATGGCTGCAAGCCGATGGAAAAGTGGACAGGCGATTGAAGAGGGGAGTAAACCAACGAAGAGAGGACTAAACGGCGAGAAGACGGCGATGGTGCAGTGCCCTAACGAAGCCAACATGCAGCCTGTCCATAGCGCTGCTGGAGCAGGGGAGCAGCAAGAATGCAGGCGACGCCATAGTCGAGAAGCTCGAATTGGTGAAGAAGGCGGGGCAGGGCCGAGCAGGGCCGGGCAGCCCCGCTCCGCCGAGCCCAGCCCAGTCCGCGAGTGCAGCCCCCTCGCATCTTTTTGCTTGTTCTCCTTTTCTTTTTCTTTTTCCCTGCGTACGTGTGAGCGGGTCTCCTCTCCCCGCCCGCGCCTGTCTTCACCCGTCACGGGGTGGCGTCAGCGCTAGTTGGTTCGGGCAGCGTTGGGCAGGGTCTGGGCAGGGTCCGGGCAGGAGATGGGTGCTCTCCAATTCCTCCACCAGATCAGTTTTGGGTTTCATTCCTTAATGATCAGCAATGGAGTTAATGATGCCCTCAGTTTGAGAAATGAATTGTGTTTGTGTGTGTGTGTGTGTGTATATATATATATATATATTAATATGGAATATGTAATATGGAAAGGTGGCTTTCTTGTAAGAGACAAACTCTGATGTGTAGCTTAGAAATATTATTATTATTATTATTATTATGGATGTGTGTGTGTGTGTATATATATATATATATATATAGATTCAAAAATATGAAGAATTTAATACATCAACTTGCCAACCTCAGTTTGGACTTAATGTTGTGTCTTTTTGTGGAAAAATAAATATGGCAATGGTTGGTATCAATTCTTTACCAAAAGAATGTGAGAACAACAATTTGAGTTGTTGAAAAGGAGCTTAAATTGTGGCATTATGACCTCATACAAATTTTGTGTAAGCAATACTATAGAATTCTATTAATGAAAGTTTAGTTGATACATTTTTGTATTTCATTTTTAACATTGAAAAAGTACATCAAAGTTAAAAGATTGTGACATTAACATGCTAAAGAATTCATTTAAAAAATGATTTGTGGTCTCAATTTTGCCTATAATTATAACAAAGAAATTCTCAAGAATTAGTAATTAATTAGTAAATTGATAAAGTATTTTTCAACAAAAGAAAAAGAAAAAAACTTTCAAAACCGTATAGCATTGTTGTTAACACTTTTAAGTTCAAAGACTTTGGAAATTGATCTTGTAAGAACACATGGCATTTCTGCAAAAGCTTCCAAAATTTTTGATAACAGATAATATTACATCCGAAATTATACATTCTTAACAAAGCATAAGAATCTCACATTATATATATATATATATATACATATATACACACACACACAAATAGGCATTATTTATTATGTATATAATAATGTGCCATATTTAGTGCCAAAGAGAAAACACAGAACTACAAATTCAGTTGATAAAAAAAAAATAATCCTTTTATTATAAATACTATTATGACACATTATAATTGATTCTTTTAAAATTCATTCAACATCAATATCATTGATATTTGAAAGATGATGATTTATTAAGTAATCAACAGTTATTATTATTGCCTCAAATTTCTTACATAGAGAGAGATTGCTATATATATATATATATATATATATGTATGTATAATTTTAGAAATCTACTACAAATAATACAAGAATAAATTTGCTTTTTGATTGTTGTGGAATACAACTCTTTGAATTTCACAAAATTCATAAAGATTATGCAACAATTGTGCCAGAATCAAAACATAGTGATGTGAATAACTCATATTTTACTTCAACTCAGTTTCTTGAAAAACATTTGAAAATTTGAAATTATATTTATTGTTTTAAGGACAAAAAGGTAATTATTTAATTAGTATACAAGCTCATTTGATCCCCTCCTGTTTCGTGTCATTAAACCAAATATTGGAAAAATATTCCTAACTTCTTTTACAACTAGATTTTACTGTGTTTACAAACTTTCAATCAAAATAGTGATTGAATAAAAGTTCAATGTGCATAACAATAATACTGAAAATTCCTATGAGTTTTTACAGATTATTTCTTGCAAACAGACAGTGAAATTTAATACATGAGTTTAAACTACAAAGTAGAATATAACAGTCAAAACATGCAGTACTAACTTAAATTTTCATTTATGTTTAGTACTACAAATTCAAAATTTTGCAATAACTCAATGATTACTAACACAGTTGCTTGTATGCAAAGTACCATGGTGAAATCCAATTTATAGTTAGTTGTGGAGGTTATGTGGAGTCTAACATAGAATGTTAACATTAAACAACCAAACGCTTCATTATAAATGGCTGAGCCATTTATCTTGAAATATGTATCAAACAAAACTCATAAAGTTTATTTTTTTTATTTTTTTCATTTTCATTTTGGTCTAATATGATATTTGCCTCAATATTCTAATACCAAATATGTGAATTATACTATTTCATTTACATATCTTACACAAATGGTTTTAAAGAGTTAAATATTCAAATATTAATTGTACAATATATTATAGTAATTAATAACATGAATTACTAAAACTGTTATTATTAACAGAGACTACTAAAGCTAATGTTCCAAAGCTGTTGTTTATGATCCTTTCAGATAATCTGATCTTTAACTTGAAGTTTTAATCATAAAAATAATAATAATAATACAGTAATATAATTTTAGATAAAAGGTTCGTTATTTGCATATTAAATTCTGCGTATGTACATGTAGAAATTAAATCGCTTATAAAAAATACTCCTCTGAAGAGATGATGATTCGCAAACCTAGCAACAATTGACAAATCAAAAACAAAATTTGAACTCAATCAATCTGAGTTGCCTTCTTTGATAGAGATTCCTGGATTCTAAGAATTAATTCAAACTGCATGTTGTCATTTACATGAACATTTAGAATGTTTAAGTCTCATAATTTCCACAGGCTTTCAATAATTTGAATATAATATTTGAGCCATACAATTTTATAACTTAATGTGTGTCAAAATTGACATCCAAACAGGGTAGAGAAGCTTGACTGTCTCCTACTTGTTTTATGACACCACGGCATAAACATAGACTCCATATGCTATGCTTCACCGGATGCTCCACTATTCCAGACAAGTAGACAAAACCCTACTCCATTAGGTCATTTAAGACTCATATGATGCAATTGATGATATCTTGGTAGATTGCAACTAAACTTTGAGATTAAAATTGACTCAGAATCATTAGGAAAATCATCATGAAGCGTAACAATTAAAACTTACTGTGTTTACCATTCGAAACGTATTAATCACTCAAACATCAGTGTGCAAGAGACTGTAACAGTTGACAACAAATAGCAGTCGCAGTGCACGAATTGTAGAAAGTCGCTCACAGGTAAGTACCTCTCATCAAGAGGAACACAAGCACATAAAATCCTCTCCAATAGTTGAAAAATGCAGAGAGCTGTTTTCTGTAAGGAATTAGGGTCCTTTAAAATACCAGAACAAACAACAGCATATACGATATTAACCCCATCAATTTCTTGCTATCGGTCTGGTGCTTCCATACTGAGAAGGTCACCAGTGGACTGAATTTGCCTTCGAAACTTTCAGTTCCTTTAGCTTCAGTTTTGCATCGTATCATAAACTTCAGGACACCATGGCCACATGATTACTTCTTCCCACCACTTTTCTTCAAGCCAGCTCCACCAAAAGCACCCTTACTCTGGGCCTTCGCTTTCAGTTCCTTCAAGGCCTGTACATAGAAAAAATTAAAGAATATAAGAAACTGAAGTCCTATACCCGTCTAGAAAAGCACCGTGTTCTGAACTTATCTGCAGAAGACTACTCATCACAACTTTAATTCACTAAGGAAAATGACTAGAAAATAATAAACGTCCCAAATGTAGTTAGGAACCCTGATGATCGCTACAATAAAACACCATGAACCCTCCACGTAAGCTATGCCTTCTCTGCTCAAGAAGAACGATCATTCATAAATACATTAAAATCTCAACCATCCACAGGACATATCCAAACCGTACTGAAGTTCTTACCTTCTCCTCCTCTTTCTTCTTTTGGAGGTTGGCAAGGTCCGACTACACCACAAAAAGTAAAAACAATTTTATGTCAATTATGATGTATTTCATAACAATGTACCATGATACACCAAAATATCAGTAAGTTTTGCCAGGTCTCAGAACCATCTCTAAACTGGCTTCCATGTGACCAGATTTCGGAAGCAAAATTGGGCAACTGTCAAAATGTTTCACCTCATCATACTCTTTCTCCTTGCCCTTCGGAGCCTTCAAGGGCTTCAGCTTTCCACCTGCACAATGGAGTTTTCCATGAAGAAAGCCTCGAGTAGGGATTCCCTATAAAATCACAATAAGAAGGGCGTGTACCCATGAACCCTAACGATGCTTGACGGTGGAACATTCGGTTGATAATTTTTACCAACATAAACAACCATATACACAGAAAACATTCACCGAGGCCCACAACTCGCCAACACACACACACACACAAAACATAATAATGAATAAGAGGAGCCCTTGCTAACACAAGTCAATTCTTTTTCCCTAAAGAAAGCACTTCAAGATTTAGGGCTTCCACCCAAATCACTAAAAACTCAAGTCGAGTGACGACAACCTTAAATTTCAGAAAAAGAAAAAGAAAAACAAACAAACAAACCAGAGAACAATTGGACGGCCGCAAATCCAACTATATGTCTCTAATAAAGAAAAAGGAAACGGAGAAAGAGAGAGAAGAAGAAAAACAAACAAAATCAACATCAAAACACTTTCACTTCACCAAGCACCAACAGAGACTCACGACAGACAAAGGCGCAGACGCAGATTCAGAACGCTCCATGCGAACCAAATTGAAGATTACTCGAACATACGACCCCAAATTCCTCACCGAGGTATCATCACCGCCACCACAATCAAGCGACCAGGGCTTCTACAACTTCGTTGTACTCGGCCACACAATCTCAGAAACCGAAAACAACAAAAACGACGATGACAACAACCACCTCAAGTTTGCCCAAAATACCGCAGCGCAAAGCACGTAGAGAAGAATTGACGCGCAACATACCTTGCCTCCCCGACATGGCTGGTAACGACAACGCTGCTATGTGGCGTCGAACCTCGAAGCAATCGGTAATCAGACCGAAATCAAGCGCTAGCTCTGGCGATGGTGGCTGCGTCGAGGCTGCACACAGCAACCATGAAGCCTGCCTGGCTCCCCTGCTCCCATCGCCTCCCCTTTTGCTTTAAAGGTGTTCTCCTCCATGGTGGCGTCTTTTTAACTTTAAAGTAAAGGGTCGTGTTGCTGTGCTGGACACTTATCGGAATATTCTCCCTGCAGTTCTCTGAATGATTAGAAGGACTGGTTTTATTTTATCTTGGTGGGTCGCATGTGGGTTATTTTCAGATGAGTTTACTTTCCTTTTATTCAATAATGCTATGATGTGTTGGAAATATAATCTGCACATTGTGTGGTGATTAAGTTTTTCTTTTCATTTCATTTACAAAGATTTTTTTTTAATAATTAACTTAATAATTTGAATTAGATATTAAGTTAATTATATGTTTTTATATATATTCATATATAGAGGGTATTATTAATGCCACCATAGTTTTTGCTGTTGCAACCACAATTTGCCACCCACTTGACATATTTTTTCAGTTTTTTTATTCTAATCAATTTTTTTGTTTTATTAAATAGTTTGAAAGGTATTAAACAAAGAAAAATTGATTGGTTTGAAAAGTGTTGAACAAAGGTGGCATGTGGTATGTAGGGATTGTAGTGGTAGTAGCAGAAAATATGGTGGCATTAGTACTACTATATATATATATTTGTATTTAGAAATAATTATTGATTTTTATTAAATATATACTTATAAAAATATACTTTTATTAATATAAAATTTTACAATAAATATTTTTTTATTTAATAAATATTTTATTAAAGAGTTGAATAATAGTATTTAAGAAATAAGTATTATTTTTATATTTTTATATTTTTATAAATTTTATGTATTGAATTTATTTTTAAAATTTTAAACTAATTCTAAAAATCTTTTCAAAAAAATTACAGAAGCTTTGAGAAGAATATAAAAGATTCTAATAAGTTTCTAAAATATTTTAGAACTTTTTCAAATCAAATGGAAGAATTGGAGGTTTTTAAAGATTTACAAAAATTAAAAAATTGAAAAAAAAAATCAAAATCAAAATCAAAACATCAACAAGATTCTTAAAACTATAATTATAATTATATATATATATATATATATATATATAGCAATGTGAAGATGTATAAATTATTTTAAAAATTATTTTTTAAAATTATTCTTTAATTTTTTATATATTTTTTATAAACTTTAAATTTAAATATTACTTTACAAGCAAAAAAACTAATGCTTCTTTAATTCTTAGTTCTATTAACAAAGTTGTGTATATTCTTTGTTGTACATGTTCTACCATCATATAGAAATAATGGTGATATGTGAACTTATTCTTGACTATGTTGCTTATGATAAGAATTATTAAATACCAAAAGTTCTAAAAATACTAGGAGAAAGAAAGAAAATAATGAATAAAAAACACGTAGCTATTTACTATTAACATTAGACAAAAAAATAATAGAAATAAGAACATATTTGTAATTAGACGGCACAAATGTTTTTGTAGAGAGTGTATACAAGCAAGAAGCATACTAATTAATACATGAAGACAAAATTGTAAGAGATGAGAAATAAGGACACAATTGCCAAGCACATCATTGGCTATGCAAAAACAAAGAATAGAAATCTTAGCAGCTTTCTATTCTTGTAATATATGTTAGAAAGCAAATACATCTTTCAAACTTGCACAAAATATATTAGATTATTATTAAAAATTATATTACTATTACTATTATAGAAGAAATAATTAAGCTTATAGAAAATTAAATCTTTTTATAACCTTCACATGCAATTAATATTGAACAATAAATTGTGGCTAAGTTGTTGGAGTACCAAATATTTACAAAGCATGAAGATATGGTCACCAAAGCTTTCAAACAACAATAGGGTATATTGAAAGCTTATCCAATATATCATACATTATGAAGAAACAAATTGCATATATTTATATTATTAAAATTTTAAAAATATAGATTGTCCTATGTCTATGTCTTGATTGTTCTATACCAAGTTGACTAATGCAACTTAATAAATATGATAAAAATATTTTAATTAAAATTTCCAATTTTGAGGCACAATTGTAACTTTATGCTATAATTATAATATGTATGTTTTATAGCTTATGTAGACATGTTAAATCAAATATATTATGTAAAATTAATAGCTTATTTTTAAAAAAAAATTATATATATATATATATATAAGACTTTTAAAAATAAATTTAGTAAGATAATAATATATATTTTTATTATAGAAATAAGTATAGAAAGATTATTTGAATGGAAAGAACTTTAAATAATATGAATATAGTTCTATATATTATATATTATTTTTTGTCAATTTTTTGACTATTATATTAATTTTGAAGTTTCTTTTTGTAATAATTGTTGATAAATAATTTTATAAACATATCTACCAAGGCCATAAGCATACAATTGTATATATAAAAAATCTTAGACTTTAATAGGCTAATATAGAAGCCTCAAATGACACCTCTGAATACACAAATGTACATTATCTTTTTACTTCAAAAGCATCTTGGTAAATTTTTTAAATTCAAATCTTAAAAAAAAAGAATCATAATATCTTAGTTAGTTTTCAAGGCAATATTTGATCTATTATGACTCTATAATATATTTGGAAGAATTATTAAAAAATATTAAATTGATCAAAATTAATAAGATTCTTTGTCACATGTCCAAATAATTGTCCTACATTAAACTTGGTTTAAATTTATTTTTAAAAAAATTATGTAAAATAATAATTCTTAATATATAAAATATAAAAGAAGATATGATTGAACAAATGTATGGCAATCTCTTTTTAAGAGAGCAATACTACTTATGTTTATGTTTTCTTTATATTTATAGTTCTATTTCTTATAATAGCTTTAAGACATATAAAGTATGCTTCATCTTTTTTTCCAAGATATTGCCTAAGCATGCAAATAATTAAAAAATGATATTCAATGGCTTTGTGCAATATATGATATTATAGGAAAAAAAAATGTATTAAGATTTTTATTTGCACAAATTTTAGTTTGTTATAATCTAATAGATATCATAGCTTTATGGCATACTAATATTTTTGTAATAACTAAGGATTTTATTTATTAAGCTCAATTGCAATGACATATATTCAAAAACCACTTTTTTATGATCAAGGTATTTTTAAATATTTAAAAAAATCTTTTATATAATAAAATTATGACTATCTTGGCTTGTCTCTATTAAATCACAATTACAAAAATCAGGTAGATGGATTTTAGGACCAATTTTTTATATACTACTTGAACTATAGTAATGAAGAAATTAAGAAAAATATTTAATAAATTAATTTTTCTAACAAAAAAATAATATATTTCTTATGATTTAATTATTACTATCATAAGTAATTAATAACTTAAACAAAGATGATTCTTTATTAATAGACATAGTGATATTAACAAAATATTCTTTTATAAGTTATTTTTATATTATTTTAGAAAATTAGACTAAATTATAATATTGATCAAATTATTAGATATTGATATTTTTTTTAGTTTTGGATAGAAAGACTTTCCATAAAAGTTTTAAAATCTCTTTCAATTTAAATAACTCAGTTAAATGTTGTGTCTCTAAAGTCTTAGATATCAAAACATAGTTTAAGGTTATTAAACTATTGATATGACAAAAAATACCAATTAACTATAAATTCTCTTTTAAAATTATAAATAAGATATTTTATGGTATAAGTAGCATCTATAAACCTTTTAAAGGTAAGATTTTTATATTGGATAGTAATTTCTATCAAATTTTATTATTGGTCCAATACTAGACAATGATCCACATTATAAGTGTAACTTAGAAATATTCTTATTACAGGATAATTTTTGAAATTTATGCAAGGCTATAATAAAATAATAACATATGTGAGTCTTACAAAGTAACGCTGTTGTGTAATGACATGGCCATTAGGTGAAAGAGAGAGGGAATAATTATAATATGTAGGAGCTCAAATAGAAAAATTTGAGCAAATTTATCTTAGAATTATAGATAATAGAGAAGAAAATAGAAAAAAGTTAAAAGGCTAATGCTGCCTTTTTATAGGAGAGGTTTCTACTTACTTTGTATGGACATAAATAAGACAAAATAAAACATATTAGAAAAATAAATAATATAAAAATCATTAGGGAGGAATTAAGAATAGATTTGAGAAAATTTTATCTTGAAAATCTCAAAATAGATACCCTGAGAGGACCGGTTATGAGCTGGGATTGGAATTAGATCCCGAGGTACAAACCGCATACCTATGGCAGGTCAGGGGTTCTTTGGCAGATCAAAAGATGGAATTAGAGAGCAGACTAGAGAGTCTTTCTTTGAAGATTGATTGGAAGTGATTTGAATTTGTAACAAATTTGTAAGGGCTTTGCAAAGTCAAGGTTGATTTTGGTGACTCTGATTTTTGTCAAATATATTGGGTTTATATTTTTGAACATTTTGTAAGATTGGTTATAGATCTACAAGTGAGATTTTGTAGATTGGTGCATATGGTTGTGCTTATAGGGTGTTATAAATTTGAAATTGATCTAATAGTTTGATCAAAGATTATTGAAATTTATATAGGTTGGGGTCTCAGAAACTGGGAGATGAGGGTCATTTAGGTTTTCTAAGATTTCTAGCAATTTACTAGTTGGATTGGAGTGAATTTTTTTTATATATATATATATATATATATATATAAAAGACTTAATTTTCTACATGCATGTGAATTTTGGAAGCAATTAAATAGTGTAAAAAAGAGATATTGGTATTAGACAATCAACATTAAGGTTGGAGAAGGAGGCCGGCCGGCACTTGATTGATTTTTTGGCTTGAATTTCTTGTTGGTAAGTTTGATCTTCTTCAAATTTCATATGCTTATTGCTAATTTATTTTTTAAGAGGTGTATAAATTTTTAAGTAAGATCGATAGTTTAATCAATAGATATTGAGATTCTAAATTGTCCTAAGGTTGAAATAATTTAGTTAGGATTAATTTTAGGATTTGTTAGGATTTGACCAAGGTTGATTAGGATTTAGTTAGGATTTGTTTTAGAATTTGTTATAATTTGACTAGGATTGACTAGGATTTAATTAGGATTTGTTTTAGGGTTTGTTAGGATTTGATCAGAATTGACTAGGATTTAATTATGATTTATTTTAAGATTTGTTAGGATTTGAGCAAGGTTGATTAAGATTTGTTTTAGAATTTGTTAGAATTTGACCAAGGTTGACTAGAGTTTAGTTAGGATTTAGTTTAGAATTTGGCTAAGGTTTGATTAGAGTTTAGATTAAGTTTTATTTAGGATTTGTTAGGATTTGATCAAGATTGATTAAGGTTTAGGTTAGGATTTATTTTAGAAGTTGTTAGGATTTGATTAGGATTGATTAGGATTTAGTTAGGATTTATTTTAGGATTTATTAGGATTTGACCAAGATTGACTAAGATTTAATTATGATTTGTTTTAGGATTTGTTAATATTTGATCAGGATTGAGTAGGATTTAGTTTGGATTTATTTTAGGATTTGTTAGGATTTGACTAAGATTGACTAGGGTTTAGTTAAGGTTTAATTAAGGATTATTTAGAGATTGATTAGAGAGATTAAGACTAGTTATTATTATTTCTTTTTATCTTCTTCAACCAGGTATCTGGAGCATTCTTGAATAAGACTTCATGACATACGACAACGTACTACAAAAACAAAAATAAGCCTAGAAGATCCAAACTAGACTACAATACATATGTTGTCAAGATTGAAAAGCCTCTCAGCTTTGATATATATATATATATATATATATATATATATATATTAGAAATTAAAAAGCTTCCAAATAACTTCTTGTTGAAGTCTTTTCCTCCAAGTCATCTTAGGATGCTTCTTCAGTGGCTTCATTATTACTTCAATGTGAAGAAACTTTGAGAACCTTTTTTTATAATTTCTTATATTGTTTGGAAGTCAAGTAACTTAGAAAATCTCTTGGAATCTTTTATAACCTTCTAGAATCTTCTAAATTCTTTTAAGACCTTCTAAAAAGTTTCAAGATCTTCTAAAACCTTCTAGAATCTTCTAAAATGTTTTTTAGATGGATATCTATGATATCACTTCTTTCTTTAGCTTCAAGTTTTATGAGGCCAAAATTATATAAAAGCATAGAATATCAAAGATGTACCTCATGGTATATGCAATATATTAAAGTTGTCTTTCACAAGTCAAAAGTTTTATTGGTCCTTGCAATCAACAATAATGACTAATACTTTTTATTTGATATAAAGCTTGTACTTCTATATCTTTATTATAAAAATATCCTTCAAATATTACTTTTAAACAATCTTTGTGAATAGATTCTATTTCAATGATAATTATTATTGATTGGCTATTAGATATTCTTAGACATCTTTGTTGTTTAGACAATTCTTCTTTTCAAGATTGACAATATAAACTACTTGGTTGAGATGGTCTAACTTGCAAGATGTCATTTTTTTGACTATCTATGGTTGAACTACTAAGCTAAAACAAAGATAGATTATTACACTTAAGATGAAATAGAATGGATTTTATTTTGCTATTTATATTATAATTTTAATTTTTTTTTAATTTTTTTTTTAAATAAAAAAATTCAAATTTTTTTGAGAGCGTTGTATCCATTTTTTTAGATTAGATGTCATAATAAATAATACTTTGCAATATTTACACATGTTGTCATTTTTTATTTGAAAGGATGTTGTTGATAAAATTTCTATATCATTTGAGGTGTATTGACTAAATTTTGAATTGGCTTCCATGTTTATTTACTAATGGTGTAATCACACTAATGTACAAAGTATTCCAACTTTCTTTGCCTCATTCTTGAATCAAGTATTTCTTCTACTTCAAATTCTATATAATTATCTATTTTAATGCAAGGCAATCGAGCTTGTACTTTTCTTAATATGTTTAATTCTTTATAAGACTTCAAAAGAAAAGCATGGAAAATATAATATATTTTTATAGATATCAATAATTTCAAATGATAAGCAACATGATTGAATTGCTTCTAAACAAGAAATGGTCCTAATCTTTGATAGTTCAATTTATTGCATGGTCAATTGGACCTTATATTGTACCGAAGGAGCCACATTTTGTTACTAGTATAAAAATGAAGGTTTTTCTTTTTGAAATCTATTTGTTGTTGATTTATATTGTTCTTGAACTTTTTCTAATTGAAATTTCATAATTGAATGTAGCTTCGTCAATCTTATAGCAAATTTTTTAATTGCTAGATTATTAGATTTATGAGATAATAATATATCTATTTTTAGATAATATCTATAATTAGCATAGATAGGTATTTATTAAGTAGAAATATAAATAATATTGTTATAAGCAAATTTAGCAAGTAACAAATATAAAGTCTAATCATCTTATTGATAGTTGATGATACACCTTAAATATTGCTTTAAAATTTAATTGACTCGTTTTATTTGGCTAATGGTTTGCGAGTGGAATGTTGAAGATAACTTAATATTTATTTGAAGGCTTTTAAATAGTGATTTCTAAAACTTAGATACAAATTGAGATCCTTGATCTAATATAGTATTGTCTAATAATCCATGATATCAATAGACATTATCAATAAAGAATTTGGCCATTTCTTCACTTATAATTATTTTCTTATACAGAATAAAATATGCCATCTTGATAAACCAATTGGTGATCACAAATATGATATTAAAAGAATTGAAAGATAAAAGATTTGTAATGAAATCTATAGAAATAAAAGACAAAGGTTGCCTTGGAACAAGTAGTGGTTGAAAAATTCCTTATAAATAATGTCAAGAATTCTTTGATTTGGAACATATATCACATGAAAGTGCAAATCTCTTGATAGTCTTCCATATCTTAGGCCATCAAAAATCTTGAGAAAGAAGTTCCAACGTCTTGTTGAATCTAAAATATTTAAGAACAGGAAAGTCATGACATGCTTACAAAACACATTGGTATGTTGGTCCTTCAAGAATATATAGATATTCTTCATAATAAAGGAAGTTGTCTTCAAACTTAAATTTGCTAGAATCATCTAATATATTATTAGTATATTATTTAATGCCAAAGATAAGAAGGTCCGTGGTCAATGTTGTATGAATTTGATCAAGAAGTGAAGAATCTATTAGAATTAATATAGTGGTTGCTCAAAGACATAGTTGCTTGAATTTTAAGAGTATTATTTATTGTTGGTCATATGCTCCCTCTTCTTCTTCTAACACAAGATATGATCACTTGGATAAAACATTTGACAATTCTTGTTATTTTTTGAATTGATATATAATATTAAAATCAAAATAGAATAGAAATATATTCTACTAAGCTTAGCAATAATTTAAAATACAAGCCAATATGAAATATTTAAGATCCTTGTGATTTATATATACAACCACTAAATATAAAGCACCTTCAAGCAAATGGTGCTATTTTTCAAAGGAATTCCAAATAGCTAGGAATTTTTTATTATGAATTTCATAATTAATCTCAATAATTAAAAACTTTGTAGAATAAAATACAACTAAGTGAAGTTTCTTGACTTTTTGTTTTTCTAATAGCACATCTTTTAGTGCAAAATCTAAGGCATTAGTTTCCATATAAAAAGATTTTTATAAAATCTGGATGTATTAAGATTGGAGTTATAATAAAAGTCATTTTAAGGTCTTGAAAAGCCTTTTTTGCTTACGGCTCCTATTTCAATTCATCCTTGTATGTCAATTGAGTAAATAGATCAAATATTTGAGAATAATTTTTAATAAATATCCAATAAAAATTAGAAAATCTAAAAAAATATTGTACATCTTGCACTGTCTTGGAGATTGTTTAATTTTTAATAGCTTAAACCATATTTAGATTTATTAATAAATCTTCATTTGATATAATATATCTAAAAAATTCTACCTTTGGTTGGTGGAATATGTATTTTTCTAATTTGATATATAAACTCGCATCTTCTAATTTTTATAGTACCAATCTTATATATTTTTTATATTCTTTAAGAATTTTTAAATAGATCAAAATGTCATCAAAATAGCAAATAACAAATTTCTCTAAAAACTCTCAAAAGACATCATTTATTAAACATTAGAATATAGTTGGTATATTGGTTAGTCCAAAAAGCATGACTTTGTATTCAAAATGTCCATACCTTGTTCAAAATGTCATCTTCTATTTGTTTGTTTATTTAATGCATACTAAATTATAAACTCCATGAAGGCCAATCTTTGTATAGATCTTTTTTTGATGCAGTTGTTCAAGAAGTCTTGATATCAATGGCAATATGTAAGAATTTTTATCATCATCTTATTTAAATCTTGATAATCAATATACATTCATTAGGATCTATCTTTCTTCTTTACAAAAAATATAGGTGCTCTAATAGGTAATTTTGAATGTCAAATAAAATTTTCAAACAAATTTTCATCAATGTATTATCATAAGATTGTTAATTATATTTATAAAAGATTATATATTGGTCCAAATAGAGATTGAGCTCTTTTTTGTAATTCTATAGCACAATCATATAGTCAATGTTCTAATAGCATATCTGTATTTTTTTTTTAAAAAAACATCCTTAAAGTGTTGATATTGAATTGGAATATCTTATAAAATTTATTCAATTGAATTTCTTATCAAAGTAGCATACATCACAAATGCAATATTGTTCTTTGTTGCTTGTAAAAAGTAGTAGCTCCAAGAAATAAAGATATAACATATTTTTTTCTTTAGCATTTTGGTCTTGAAGAAATTTTGAGCAAATTCCAATCAATACTAAGATTATATAACTTAAATCAAGGAAGTTCAATGACAATAGGATTTTAGGACATTGAATAATGTTAAAGATAATATACAATATTTGATGTCTTAATACGACTTGCAATAGTTGTGTTTCTTCAATAACATCCCTAATGCAAGTGCTTGTCTATCAATGACTTCAATAGGTGTAGGATGAATCTTCTTTATCAATACTAAGCCATATTTAGTTATAAAATCGTTATCCATAAAACATATTAAGACTCCAATGTCCAAAAGGACTTTAATAGAAATTTCACAATTTATAATTTTTATATGTATAGAAAATATAAAACAAGATGTAAGATTTGAAAGTAAAAAAAGACCTTTTTTTGGTAATTGGAATTTAGTAGTATCTAGCTACATGGTTCCTATTGCAATTGGACATTCTTGTTTTTTAATTTAGCCAATTTTAGAATTGATGTCATACTTTATGTTTTGATTCTTTTAAACTTTTTGGACAATTTATTGCTTTATAATTAGGCTTTCTACAATATAAACACAAATGTTTTACCAATGACTATCCTTCTTTGTTTGTGTTAGTGGCTTAAATTGAGTTGTATTGATTTGCATAGATTCATGGCCCATCAAATGCTTTTCTGATGTTCTTAAAAAAATGACAATTATATTGTGATAATTATTACTAAAAATCCAACGTCTTTCATATTGCAATTCAAATAGATAATTGTTGCAAGTAATAGCTATTACTTATAATAATTTTAAATTATAATTATTATATGTAATAAGTAATAAATATAATAAATAAACTATTATAATTATAATAAATATAATAAGTAAATTATTAAATATAATAAATAAACTATTACTTGCAACAATTCTAAATTGTAATTATTCTTCTTGTTATCTAGACAGATTCACTCAAGTTGCTTTTGTAGATACTCTTTTATCAAAAATACTTATCCATAGTTTGTTCTATTATTAAAAAAAAAAATTCTAATATTTTATAACTTAGAGGCTTTTATGGAAAGATTTACTATTACATTTGGAGATAATGATTGAAAAAGAATGGTAGAAAGGAAGATACAAAACTTGCAACAAAGATCATGTTTAGCTACAATTTATATTGTAGAATTTTAATAGCTTGCATGTGATCTTGATTGGAATGATAAGGCATTTATAACTTGATTTTGATATGATTTAAGAGACAATGTAAAATTTTTATCAATTAGAATATCTAGAATTGACAATTTTGAAGAATTCAACAATTTAGAATTATTGCAAGTAATAGTTTTTATTGCAAATTAAAAATCTCTTATTTAGCTTCTTCAAATATTAAATTAATTTGAGATTTTTTACTTGGATTGCAAAAGAATGCAATCTCTTCTCTTAAACTATCCAAAATAGCTCAAAGATCTACAAGAGTTGCTATTCTATTTTTTACTTGTGAAGAAACTCTAAGAACCTTCACTTGAGACTTTTTACATTGGTTGAAAGTCAAGCAACCTAAAGAACCTCTTGGAACCTTCTACAATCTTCTAGGATCTTTTAAATTCTTCTAGGACCTTCTAAAATCTTCCCTAAATGGATGTCTGTGATAATTCCTATATATAACTTGTTATTAGAAAATTAAATATTATCATAAATATAAAATTATAGCAAGTTGATGGATTGAAAGGAGATATAATTGACATTTTGTACAATATTTGTAACATATTGGGCAAAAAATTGAACATGTACATATTAATAAAGACAAAAATAAAATGTTTATTCCAAATAGAATTACAATGCTTTAAAAAAATAAATGATTCAATTAAAAATGTGTCTAGAAACATTAATAATTATATAAATGATGAGGAATATATTGTAGATTGTATAATTTTTTCTATAAATAATTTTAATATTAATAAGTCAAATCATTATATTTATATAAAAGTTTTTAAAAAAAGAAATTTAATATTTATTATTGATTTTTTTACTAAAAATAAAGATAACCATTGTATCTATTTAATAGATATTTTAAATATATTAAACATAATTAGAATAATTCCTAATCACTTAATATTGAAGGTTGGTGTATGTGCCATGGTGTGGTATGGTGTGGCACAATATGACAAGCAACTTATGTAATATTGTATATCTTATTCTAAAAAGATTTTTACCACATATAATCTATATTGAAATAATAATTAGAATATATACATGATGACATGTATTTATCACTATGATCCACTATAAACCCAATAATATTGAACTTCTAATTAAACCAAAATCAAGGCAATTTCTTATAAAACTTATCTTTTCTATGATTATGAATAAATTGCAACCTTGGACAATTCTAATCTTAGAGATATATCTATTAAAACTTTTTTATTTCTCTATAATCAATTATATGTTGCTTTATTATGCATACAATCAAAATAATATATTAATATTCTTTCTAAATTTAAATATATAAAAAATTATTAATATATTCTAAATATTATTTTTTTATATATATTTTTTGAAATTCTTATAATAAGAAGTTCTTGAAATAATTTTCTAGAATGCTGCTTTTATGAAATATAACTAACCTTAATAAAAGACAATCCACATGATAGTATTATATCTATTGCTTATTTATTTATTTTGTATTAGTAAGAAAGTGCTCCATGGGAATTAATAATAATAATAATAAACATACAAAAAATTCAATCACATTCTACGACCAATTCCCTATATATATATATATATATATATATATATATATTAGAATTCATTCAATATCAAAGATAAAATTATTTTTAAAATTTTTAATTTAAGGAAAAAAAAAAAAAAAAAAAAAAAAAAAAACTAAATGCTGATGTTACTTATAAATGTTAATTATAAATCTACAAATGCTGATGAAAAAAATAAATATGGGGTTTATTTGTTGTAACTCTATAATTTTCATTCAAGTTTTTTTTCTTAAAAAATATGTGTATATATGTATAAATTAAAAAATCATATTATTATTATCAAAAAAATCCATGGCCAAGTTTAACTTTTATATGTATATAAATAAACAAACATTCAATATAAACTATCAATTAAAAAAAGAAAAAAACTCAAACCGAATATTGGGTTGCTAAATTTATTAAGAAAAATTACACGCATAGCCATCAAGCAAGTAAATAAATTGCCTTCTTAATTACCGAGGCCCATCGAAGGCACTCATCCTGGAATAAATGGTCGGAATAAGGGAAACGGTGGACGGTGCCCGAAGCCCGGCAGCGGGTGTCGAGGCGCGGGTCTTACCGACGGGTATGGAGCGGGTATAGGAAGGAGGGGCGGGTATGGCGACGAAGAGGTGCGCCTTGTGCGCCTGGTGGGCTGCAGACGACGACGTTGCGAAGGGAGAGCTGGTTGGGGGATCAATGGTTGCCTGGACATGGAATGCGTGCCCGCAGCCGTCTGTTAGGGCTGTAAGCGGGAGTGTTCCAGTGCGAAGCCAAGCGAGACAGCCCGACGCTGCGCCAGACAGCTGGGTGTCTGTCTCCCTGCAGATTGAAGCGCCTCATTCGCACTCATCATTCAGCATTACTCTGTGAGAGCGAGAGAGAGGAGCGCGACGATTCCTTCTCGCATCGCCCCCATCCTCTCCCTCTCTTGCTCCCCGCTCATCTGGCCTCCCTTCACAATCATTAAACCTGCCGACCCATCATCAAGATCTACTTCATCGAATTCGGTTTGTTATCGAAGCAAAGTCGTCGTCATCATGATCCAGCAGCAGCAGCAGCAGCGGCCCTATCTCCTGTGCATATTCGTAAGAGAAGAAATGGTTGATCAATCGCTATTCGGTGCTGCTTTGCGTTCGGTGCAGGGTTGGGAGTTCCCGGCCTGCTGCTTGGTTTCTAATTTGGGTCGCAGATTGTTACAATTGTTGGGAGTTCGAACGCAGTGGAGGTTTCTTTTGGGTGTGATTGTGCAGTACTCTTTTGAATTTTGTATGCGAAGCTTACCCTCCAGCTCAATTGGTTGTACCGTGCGACTTCGTGGGCGTCGGTGCTGCGAATTCATTCATGTGTCATCACCGCCCTCTAAGTGTCTATCCAGCTCTAGGTTCTTGCGGACGGTAGTTTGTGTCCGTTTTAGACTAGTGGGATTCATGGAAGGACGGTGGTCAGATTGGATTGTGGTGTTAGTCCGGTTCGTGGTTGTGATTCTTTCTGTGTGGGTCGCATGCGTGCCTTTTAGGTTTATTTCGGTAAATTGACTGGTGTTCTCTTTGTCAGCTGCCTGTGATCTTTAGCGTTCGGACGAGCATTCACGATGCATGCCGGTGAAGGTGCTCACACATCAACATCAAATAGGCACGACAATCATCAAGATACGTTAGGCTTGAGGACAGCAGAGTGGAGTGCATCGCAGTACAAACTTCCAATTAACGTTCCGTAACTGAGGATGGCGGGAGACTTGCGGTTTGCAATGTAATTTACTTCTGTTACTCAGTATTGGGGACGGCGAGGGCCGTCAGGAGTTGCAAGATGACATCAAGTTTGCGTTCATAGCCGATGCTCTGAAGGTGTCAATGTTAAACCTCTGCAGTAGCGTATTCACGTGACATGAATTTCGACTGAATTCACAGATCAATCTGGCGAGGTGCCGCTGAAGTTAACCCTGGTTTGAGAACGGGAGTGCAAGGATGTACACGTAAGCATTAGGTTTGTTGCCAAGTTGTACTTGGAACATGATCATGGCTTCTACCTCAGTTTGCGACCCTTTCGAGGGCTATTCGCAGGAGGATTGTTACCCATATGTTCACATTACGTCTTAAGGATTCTATACCACGAACACTAATCATGAGCACATATTTAAGCGTTGTTGAGAGATAATTGTGAATATACAATGAGATGTCGTGACGCTGGAGCAGAAGCTGACTACAGGATGGAGGAGGTCGAGGCGACGCCCATGGAAGAGGACGAGGTACTGGGAGTTCGACATTCGTTTGAATGTGATGTGGGAATTTGTGGTGGTTGGCAGAATGTGAACCACATTCACAGCCAGGACTGCAGGGCCAGTACTAGCGAATTGGACAGAGTTGATAGTCCTTCAGGTAGCAACGATGGTATGCTGGACTTTGCAAACATCTCTCTTGGACACTCTTGGTTGTTTTGCTGCCAATATCTGGTTCACTATTATTAATTTTGGGTCTTGTGACATTCACCACTACGTTCTCGATAAGTGGTGAGTGGATGTATTTGTTCTTCTCACATAGTTGATCATGCTCAATCTTTTTATAAATTAAGTTACAGGTACTATTGAGTGTGCGTGTCGTTTCGATTTGGATTCATGAGTATGATGTATTCAACTTAGTATGTCTGCGATTTAAATCTGTTCGGGTTTTTGTGTTTTCACCTGTGCAGAAGTTTGCAGCCGCACAGCCGAATGTTTTGAAGGCATCGATGGTTGTGTTGCAGAAGCTAGTGGGAGGGATACTCCTGCGAAGCTTCATTGCTCCCGAATGGTTGCTGGAGAGGACGATGGTATGTCATTAAAGAAAGACCATATTGAGTTGGGAAGATCTTTTCAGCTGGCAGTAAGTGTGCATGACTGGGCTCTAGCTGAGAGTCTTGTACCCCTGGCAGATCCTCAAAGGCTCAACGATGGATTGTGTATTGCCTTGGATTCCATTTGGTTCTTAAGGTGAGAGACATATCGTGCAAAACATATCATTCTTAAGTCCTTCGCCTTTTATTGTTTTAGTGATGCAAAGCTGTACCTTGAAAGCATCGAGAGTTTAGCAGCCATATTATTAGATTCTGCAGTGCGTATGTGTACTCATTTCAGGTCTTGTTTAAGTTTCTCAAATGCTAATCTATTGAAAACACTGCCTTAAGAGATGGTAGAAAGCAACGTGAACTCGCATATAAGTTGCGGACTAGAATGAAGGAATTACATGGTCTACATGAAGGGAACTAAGCAGAGTCATTTGTATATTACTTCCAGCACAACACAGGAATTGGCGGCTGCAACACGTTTAATTGAGAGGTTGATCCTCGCTGGAGCCCATGACTTCTCACGGGCGGCGCTTCGTACTTCCTTTTTGGCTTCATGCGTATCAGCGTGCCGATCTCGGACAATGAGCCTAGCAGACACTGTTACTGTGATGGCACAAAGGTAGACTTTTCATATCCATACGTTCTTGTCAATTTATCTCAACTTTTCCCGTCAAAAAACATTCAGTACATATAGTGAATCAACATTCAATCCATCTGTTATAATTGGAGAAGTATCATGATTTATCTACGAAATAGTCAAATTGAACTTTATTGTTGGTTTTACAGGTTACGGGAGAGACTACAGGAATGCAACGGCGACGAAATTTTGAAGGCGGAAGCCGCAGCCAAAGTTCAGAGATTCACTGAATGGGCTCTGAAGTGTATTGGATCACATTCACGTGGGAAAGGAGCACACCCTGGGTCACCTAGTGATATATGCATGGCAATTATACACAGCTCGGCGGTAGAGTCACGTCTTCAGCTTATGGCGTTCAAGAGGTTTTTGGAATTAGCAGCCTCTCGGCTGACGAAAAAAGACTATACAGAAGCCTTTGATGCAGCATGTTTTCCTCTCACTCTGTTCTCCAGCGCCATTGACCCTGGGTGGGCAACTGGCATAGCTGCAAGTGCTATGCAAGGGCTGCTTGGGCTTTTGGTAGAGGGAGGTGCAGACAATGTGAATCAATGCTTTTTGGAAGCCGCTAGGTTTGGAAGTACTGAGCTTGTACGAATATTGCTCCAGGTATTAAGCAATGCAAGCTTGTGGTTGGCTTTACGATTTAGCTTATACAAATCTTGTCCCTAGGGTATATGTAGCTTGAGTGGAGTAGGTGTTGAAGCTGACACAGAGGTAATGTCTTGTATGTATGTGCAGATCGCACAAAGAAATGGCGTGGAGTTAGATGTGGACTTGGCGCTGGGGTTCGCCTCTCACTATAGTAAAATTGGTACTATGGAATGCCTGGTTGAAGATGGCAAAGCAGATTCTTTTCTGGGACCTCTTATGAGAGCTGCTGAACGGGGTTGCATGGAGGTTGGTGTAATAGTTACGATTTATTGAACGAGTATTCTTCCAAGTTCAAACTTACAGTACTTTATACTTCAATAGAAAGGATTGATTTCCATTCACTTCGCGATACTATTCGTCTACTAATATTGCACCCATGGTTGGGTATGGTACAGGTTGTCCATTGGTTCGTAGAAAAGGGTTGTAAAGACATGGAACTATGTTTGGCACTCACTGCTGCAGCCTCCAGTAGCCGCGTGGAAGTTGCCGCTTTTCTCTTGAGCCACGTTCCTCATCATGTCTTGCAGACTCTTAGCGCTGAGATTCTTAAGGTATATTTATTATTAACTTTTTTCTCCTGTTCTCACGCATGTCTATCCAATTCCTCTATGACGGGATGTGCTCATAGCACAGGTCAAAGGTCTCCGTCAATAGTACTTACATCTTTTGGACTCTGTGATATCATTTGCTTGGGGCACAGGCAGCTGGTGAACGCTCGGGTGGATCCCTGAAGGGCATAGCTTTTTTGTTGCAAGCGGATTTCTTGAACAACCCGGAGGCAACATATAGGATTGCTGACAGCATTGCAAAGTCGGAGGACGAGGCTATCACCGCGGAGCTACGGGCGTTTTTACTGGACGAATGGTCGGAGGAAGCATTCTTCAAGGGCCGTCTACTTGGTCAAGCCCACCATCTGAATGTCATGCGTGCCCTGAAGCGGGGTTCCTCGCCTCTTCACCTGCAGGAGCTTCCTTTGCAACTGCAAGTTACTGTGGCTTATCTTCCTCTTTACAAAGAGTGTGTTGCTGCAAGTGGAGTGGTTCTCTCGCAGTTGCTAAGAGGTCAGCTTGTCGAAGCAGCTGTAAGGCTCAATCAAGGTGGTCTATTCTTCACAGAGGAAATGTTCCTGAAGTTCAGCAAGCACGAGCTTCTGTTAGTTCTGGAGTCACGATTGCCGGGCTTCTTACTGGCTTCCGAAGGCAAGTGAAGAATTATTATCCTAGATCATTCAATATCGTATTTGTGATTGGTACTCCCATTGTAATTAGAATCACGTCTGATCCTTAGAGCATCAACATCACCAGTTGTTCTTCGGACAGTGCTCACAGTTGATCAACTTATAATTGTCATGGAAAGTACAGGAAATGCCATGGCTCAGGAAGCTCCAGCAAATACAGTTCACCATTCTCTAGAGGATGATGACGGTGGTCATTGTCTTTGTGTTCGTTATCAATTGGATGAAACTTTAATTCTATGCTATCGTTGTTTATTGTTGGGAGATTAGTTAATGTTGTGTTTTGGAGAGTGTTTAATATGGGCGAAGGAACATTATTTTATCACAAATTGTCGCGCTTGTCTTGCAGGTTATACTTCTTTCAAGGCATTTCAAAATTTCCCTAAATTAGTGGCATTTTATGTATAGAAGGGGAATGGTGATGGTGGAGGTGCAGGACTGGGATAATATGGAGGTTTTCGTTACAGACATGGACTTAGATGTTACAGGTGTTCGTGTTGGTTGAACAACAATAAATTACGTTATGTGGAAATTGAATTGGAACCCTTTTTGAGTTGATTTATCAGTATGTACCTGAATGTATAAGATATGCAATTTGTATTAGGAAGATGCGTGGTGCAGCCTCGGCTGATGTTTTCACGAGTCTATTTGCTGCACACATATCAATGTCATCCAGTGATGTTATCCCGATGCGTTGGACTACAGCTTATTCTCATCAGCCCTAAAGCTCCGATTGTTAAGGAAACTCTAACTGCAACTCAGCTGTAACCTCAGAATGTCAGCCTCAGATAAAACGCAAGAATCGATGTGCACTTAGCGACTTCACGAGCGCCACCCTTAAGGATTTCAGAGCATTTGAACGACTGGCAGTTTCGCCCTCCTATCGCTCCAACTGACTCGCCTGGCCTCCAGCATCAGTTATTTTGGTTAAGTTGGTAGTCTGGGCAACAACATTTGAGGATTTAGGAATGTGGGAAACCTGTTGGAACTAGTAACTGCTGCTGAGATCGTCAATGTGCTGGACAGGAGCTTTGTTGTCAGATATATTTTCTGGAATAGAAGTGTTGGCTTAAATTCCATACCAAAAAAATCATCCAAGTACAATGAAGAGAACAAATTGAAGAACCGAGTAATTTGTAGTCATTGATGTTAATCAGTGTACACCACCTCAAATGACATCAAGGGATCGTTTTTTTATGAAGAAGCAACTAGTCCAGCTGGAAAATTGTTGTGACGGTGGTGAATTTTATGAAGTTGGGCATTGAAAGTGAAGGCAGCATAACATCCTGTTTCCAACTCCCGCAGGCCCATACTTGTAGGGAATGTTTTGAACATTCGAATAGGTCATCTTCAAGGATTCATTTCAAGTAGTTGGCATTTTTCCTGGTAAAACCAGTAGCATTCTTCTCGACGACTGCCACCAGGTGCTTGCCGGTAGCCGTTCCAACACACATTGGAAGAACAAATGGAAAAAATAAACAAAATAAAATCATCGAAATGGAAAAAAGAAAAATGAAAAGAAAAGAAAAGAAAAGAAAGGTGATTTTTACTTCCGAGTAAGTTTTCTATGGAGGACTTGTCTCTTTGCTTTGAACTGCATAAGGTGACCTAATTCAGCTCAACATTGCTGATCAATTGGGTGTATAAACTTAGAAGATATTCCTGCACAAAATATACAGAGAACTCTTCCGCAAAACCTCTCATTCTTAGCTTTACACAGTTGAAGGATTGTGTAACTGGCGTGCTTTCATCTGCTTCACTCTTGTCAGCAGCCATGAGCCTCACCGCTAGCTCTTCTGCTCGTCCTGATAATGCTGCCACTTCAATCTGTCCAACTGAAGTGGCCGTATACTTCACTCTCGTCGCTCTTTTAATTGGCCAGATTAGAGTGCATTCAAGGAATTGATGGAGCTCATGATCAAGTATGTTTCAATAACTATATTAAGAAACAAATAACTTTAAACTTCTTTTGTTCTTTATCTATATATCAATCTATACATATATATATATATATACCAAGTACAAATGTCCTACGTATAGGTCAACGCGGGAATCCTAGATGCTCAATTCAGGGTGGCTTTGCACGTTATGCACAGATTCAGCTGACACCAGTCTGCTGAATATAATGAAGGATTTCGAGCTGCAAACCGCCGCGTATCAATCCAGCAACGCGGCGATTCTCCAGTCTTCCACAGAAACACGAAATCTGTGGTTACAATACCACCATGTTGCCACGTTGAGTGTCGGTAGCTGGTCGTGAAGGTCACTCTTCCGATGTGTTGTCGGTAGTGAAGCTGGGGGGCACAGACTACAAAGTCAACTACTTGTTGCACATCTGAATAGGCAACCCTAAAAGAGGTAGCTTTGGTGACATGAACCCACAGACCTTTTTTCTATGTTTCATTCACATGATATTTCATGAATAATATATATTTTTTGCAATATGTCACATAGTGGTTTTTAAAGTTTTGAAGTTATGAATGAAATAATTAATATTTCTAATTAAATCCTAAAAAAATTCTAATCAATTTTAAATATATTTTTTAAAAAAATTCAAAGAAATTCTAAAAAAATTCCAAAAAAATCCTAATAAAATTGTGAATAAACCTGAACTAAATCTTAATCAAATCTTGGGTAAATCTTAACAAATCCTAAGTAAATTCTAACAAATTCTAATGAAATCTTAATCAATACCAAGTAAACTTTAATAAATCCTAATAAAACCTTAGTCAAACTTTAATCAAATCCTTACCAATCCTAAGTAAATTCTAAAAATCCTAATAAAATCTTGAGTAAATTCTAATCAAATTCTAAAGAAATCCTAATCAAATCTTAAATAATTTCTAATAAATTTTAATTAAATCCTAAAGATATTCTAAATAAATCTTAATCAAATCTTAATCAAATCCTAATTGAATCTTAATTAATTTTAATTAAATCTTATAACAAATTTAAAATTTTAATAATTATTAGTTTAATCATTGATCTTAATTCAAAATTTTTACACTTTTCAATCTACTAGTTGATAACAAGTATAAAAAATTTGAAGAGAATTAAACTTACAAATTAGAAGAAAAAGCTCAAGTATTAGCCGTTTTCCTTTTCCAATTAATTTCAATCTTTTAATGTCAATAGTTCCATTTTGCACCATTTACTTGTTCTAAAAATTTACATAAATGTTAGAAAATAGGTCAATTATCAACTCAAAGATAACCATTTTAATCTAATTAGAAAATTGCTCAAAATTATGAAAATCTTTACTAATCCTTAAAATCCAATTTTTGAGACCGTAATCCACTTGAATTTTAATAATATTTGATCTAATTGTCTAAATAAGCTCAAATTCATAATATACATCCAACACATTTATATTCAAAAATCCACAAATTTTCACTTCTAAATCTACTACAAAACTCACAAAATTCTCCAAAATGTGAACCTACTTTATTTTTCAAAAAATAAAGTCATCCATATAGAACCTTGACTTTGCATAGCTCTCACAAAACCATTACAAATTCAAAAACCTCAAATTCAATGCTCAAACAAACCCTATCTAGTTTGCTCTCTAATTTTTTTATTCTATCAACAAAAGAACCTCCACATTTATTGTGGATGTGTGATTTTGTGCCTTAGGGTCTGGTTTTGACCTTGGTTCAAAACTGGTCTTTTTTGGATATTAGTCTAAGGTTTTTCTAGGTGATTTTTGCTGAAAGCTACTCATAACTTTCACCTAAAGATGCTTGTAATATTATTTTTGCTAATCTATTTTGTTTTGTCTTGTTTACAGTCCTACAAAATAAATAGAAGTCTTTTTTATAAAAAGAATAGTATTAATACTAAAAAAAAAAAAATTACTACTTTATCTTTTACCTATATTTTTAAAATAATTTTTTGTTATATTTAAAATTAATCTTTTTTACAATATAATCCTTCTTTTTTTCTTTCATCCAATAGCTATGTTACAACACGAAACCATGAAATATAAAATAATGATATGATGATGATATTACTATACATGGCATGGAAGATCATGTATAATAATATCACTTTATTTGGTATTGTCTTGTAGAATATTGCCATCTTAGTAAGATATAAAATGACATGCTATACCACTTGATTTTTATTCTATTACTACCATCTTGTACAAGCCTAATAAAAATTCTAGTGCTTGTAATTAAAAGCAATTGTCTTCTAGGAACAAAATTAAAAAGAAAGTAAAAAAAGATGAGAAGATATAGAAAAATTTTAAAAACCCCTTTATAAGTAAAATGAAACAAGCTCAATTACAATACACACACACACACACATATATATATATATATATATATATATTTCTTAGAATTGACAAAATGTCTACTTAATTTTTTTATAAATGGTTAAAACATACTTGAATATATACATAATATATAATTGAATATCTACTTGATAGAAATATTATATATATATGTATATATTTATATTTCTATTTGATTTTTGTTTTTGTTTTTGTTTTTGTTTTTTTTTTATTTATTTCAGTAATATTACAAATAGTGAGACCAATTTTTAAAATGATGCAAAAAGATTTTAAAAGATTTTAAAAATTAAAAAAATAAATATATGAAGCTCTAGAAAGCTTGTTGAATTAAAAAATACACTAGAATGAAAATAAAAAGTCTTTGTCTTTTTAAAGGAGAAGAAGCCTTGGCTTACTTAAGTAGTTTCATTTTTTTTTTTTTATATATTTGCAGATTGTCTTGCATGTGTATGTTTTGTTTAAAGTTTTTTCAATATTATTTGTGAAGAAAGGGAGAGAAAAAAGTATTAGATGCAATGGGCATAACAATAAGTAAAATCATCACATACAAGCATACTCTCCCTATTATTTACTACATCTAATACCATCATTATCTCTTTTTCTTTGTTTTTCTTTTTTTGTATATTTCAAATGTGCATCAAATCTCAAATATGTAAAAATTAAATTTATTTATTGAGTTTCTCTTAGATATTTTTTAACCAAAGTCATGGGTTTTATAAACAACCTATTATTATTGTGTGTATATATATATATTTATATATATATCATTTTAGTTACATATATCTAAATTTTTAATTTTTAAAAGTTGATTTTGAATTATTAAAAAAATTTAAATCAACACCTATTCAAATTTTATAAGAAAAAACTAAAAATAATCATTTTTATATAATACAAAAGATTTGTATTTGCTTTTGACACCATTCTATTTAATCTTTACATATGTTTACATCTAAAAAACTAAGTGATTAAATTTATTTTATTTTTTAAAAAATATATTTAAATAATAATAATAAATATAATATAATTTATAAATATTCATATACATCTTGGACAATTATAATACTTCCATTATGATAACCTATTGCTAATGCTACACAATGACTTTCAACAAGCAAAAATAGAATTGGAATAATTTTTATGATTTGTTGTTGCTTGTATATTTTATAATTGATTTAAAAATAAATCTTTAAAATCTACAAATAATTGCACATTCTTGTTATTGCTTCAGTCACAAGTAGACACAAGCGTGTCAGAGAAGCAACATGAAATTTTTGGCTTTTAAAAAATTAATTAATTAATTAGTTTTTTGTTTCCTTAATTTTGTATGAGAATTGGTATGATTATGCATGCGGTTAATACACTGCACCACTTAAAAGAAATGGGTTCAGTTCTTCAGATGTTCAATATGTACAGTTGTTTTTTTGTATGAGATTGACTTTGCATGATTTAAAATCACACAGAAAATTTGAAAAAAGAAAAGAGAAGTAAATATAAACACAAGTAGAAAAAAATCCAAAGAAATTTTTATGCATATTAATAATCATAATGTTTTCGTCAGCATACTTAAAACTAAATGAAATAAGTTTTTTTTAAAAACAATTTCTAAAGTCATTTTCTTGAATAATAAGAAAATGCATTCATATACAAAATAAAAATTTAAAAACAATTTTATTCTTTAGTGAAAATATAATGAAAATTTATGGAAATTCGGTTCTAAAGATCAAAAACACATTTATACATGAATGTAAATTTTTTTTTGAAAATTGTTAAGTTCCTGAGGTAATATCCATATGTAATTTTCAATTTATTATTTCTTTATTAAAATTTATTTGTGTTTTTTTAAGATTCCCTTTTTTATTTGGTTCTATGATGTTGCACATCCATACCTTGCAAAATAATTTGCAAGCAATCCCAATGTTAATTTGACATCCTTTACAAATGATGTTCTACTAAATCTTCATCTCATGGTGTAAAGATATAAGAGGAGGTCATTTTCTAAATAGAAATAAATAAAATAGATCTTATTTTGACTGTAACTATAATAAAGTATATATCAAGTGAAAAGAAAAGAAAAATAAAACACCAATTTCATGAATTAGTACCTTTGGCCAAAATTATTAAAACTATCAACCAAAATTTTAAACTTATTACACTTTACTTATTTATTTATTTATATATATTTACTTGTTGATTTCAGATAATTTAACAAGGGTTTGTATTATAATGTGTTTGCTTCATTGGCTTTTCAAAGGTATCAAAGATTATTGAGGCACGATGAAACAAATTTACTTTCAAAGCTGTATTGCAAGATAATGCAGACGTATCTTCTTTAGTTTGCAAAGACTTAGTGAGATTATGAAGCAAAATGATCCAAAGTCATTTCTAACATTTGTATAGAAATACATTGCAAACGAATTCATTAAATTAAGCAGATAAACAAAGCAAATGTATCTCTGAAGGATATGTGGCAAAATAATGTAAATCTATCCAAGAGACAAAAAATACAACGTAAAAAATGATACTTAATAAAACTAATGAAAAAATTTCTTTTCATGGCACAGTATTAACTCAAGGTAAAACTTAAAAGATATTTGCATATTTAAATTTTAGGTTCAATTTTAACTAATACAGTATTTGAAGACTTGAGATAATTGAAAGTATCAGATGATTTTCAGAAGATAAAGCATGAAAAGTTCTTTTGTAAGTCCCTTGTTTGATCTAAAAATATGTTATAAAAATATAAAGCATAAAAAAACCTTAATTAGTAAGAGAAAGTGAAGTATTAAGATCTAAACTATAAAATACTAGAAATACTAGAAAATCCCTGTAATTTTACTAATGTATGGAATTGATATTTTAACAAGAGGAATTTAATCCACCATAACATAAATAAAAATAGAACAAGGAAAAAACGGAACTGACAGCAACAGAGAAGTGGAAAGGATTTAACAATAATTAATGAAAATTAGAGTGCAACACAAACACTATATATATATATATATATATATATAGACTAGTATTATGAAATTGGTGGTCTACTGTTTTGGACTAAAGATTGAAATTGATGTGTTGATATTCTGTTGACTGAAATTCATGGTCACCACAATTTTATAAACTCGTTATTGAAAACAATAACAAACACACACACACACTCTGAATGACTTCCATAAAGACATGATTTCATGGTTCCTGTCCAACACAGACTTGTGAAGGGTCGCCCATTCAATTATTACATGACACAAAACTCATGAAATACAACACCAACAAAACACCAATTTTGTCATCTAGAAGCATACAAACACGCAATAATGAATCCATTCACTGAAAATTGTGGTACACGGTCGAATCTTCTTAATGCTTGCCTATTGAGAAACAATGGGTTCTAAACCAACCCTTTCAAGCATAAGAAGAAAAGAATTCTAGAACCAGAGCTTCACTATTGCCTATTGACACTGAATCAGCCTGTGAGGAATCAGTCAATGAATCAATTCCCTTCCCTGATACACTGGGTCTATTGTCTGCTAAACTAAGTTTCACGCATCGTGCAGAACACGTTAATCTGTACACGTTCTATACATGGTAAAAAAGAGAGAAAAAAAAAGTGAGTTTGTGTGTGTGGAGATTCATACCGACAGCGTCGCAGCTTTTTCTTAACGAATTGGCTTCGAAAACGGAGCTGCAGTTGTCGATCTCTGTGTTCATCCACCTGTTGTTGCTGTTCCAGCTACTTCAACCCAAAATGTGCAGATCTGCTCGTTTTTCATGTCTATTTTTTTTTTTTTTTTTTTTTTTTTTTTTTAAATGTTTTTTTATTGTGGTTGTATTGATGCCCTAAATAACCTGTTGTGACCTAAATCTAAACTTGCGCTGCGGCGTTGGGTTGAAAGTGAGCATCGGACACCACGTTCTGGTTTGATTGGCAGGATCGTAACGATTCCGGCAGGAGCAGTTTTGTGGATGGAATGAAACTCTGCAGCCCTTGCAATGGACAGGGAGGCAACTGGAGGTCCTCGGAGAAGTCGTCGGTGAGGACGGAGAGAGAATTGTCGTAGAGGAGCAGGCCCAGGTCGCCGTGTACCGACACGCACCGGAAGCTGGGAAACACGGAGTCCCATTTGGTGAAGAAGCTCTCGAACAGCACCGCTTCTTCGACCTTGTACTCTTTGGAAGGATGCAATCTGCAGAAGGAGACGCCCTTGGTGCCCTTGGCGTCGTCCTCTCGCACCACCATGTGCATTGCGCCGTTGCAATTCACGACTTGGACTTGAATCAAGCTCCCCGCGGCTCGAGGTTCGCATCGGTACTGAAGCTTCCCCCCGAACACGCCCTCGTAGACATCGTACACGACCAATCCCACCACGTTACCGCGGCCGACGCCCTCCGTCGCCGCGAAGTAGAAGAAATTGTCGCAATGCGCGCCCACCTGCGGGAAGAAGCGGAGCCTGTACTTGCGCTGGATGGCCGGTAAAGCGGTGTCGATTTTCCATTTCTGCGTGAGGGAGTCATAGATGGACAACTGCACGGCGGTGCGTGTGGTGGCCGATTTGGTGAGCACGAGGAGCTTGTAGGAGCTTGTGAAGGTGTTGGCGATCATGTGGGTCAACAGCCAGGTGTGCTGGAACATGCTGTTGCCGACGTGCATTGGAGGAAGCTCCCTGCAGGTGGCGGTGACGGGGTTGTAGACGAACAGCGTCGCTATTCCTCTCGCGTTCACGTCGCGGAAACACAATAGTCCACCGTCTCCCGCGATGCAGTCCTTGGCTCGTGGGTCGAGCCCCCGCATTGGCGGCATACACAGCCACCGCTTCGCCGCCGGGTCGTAGGCAGTGCACATCTTGTGCTTCATGATGTTCGCAAAGACAAGGAGATAATTAGACTTCGGGGAGAGGGCGTTCCACGAGGGCACGCTCGCGCGCGCTTCTTGAAATTTATCCGAGAAGACGAACTCCTTGAGGCGCTTGTTCACCGCGCGGCATCGAAACAGGCCAGGGAATGGCATGTACGCCGCCACTTTCTCCAGGAGCTCGTCTGGAAGGAGGCGCCAGAGCGCGGGGTCCAGGGACATCGCACCCTTGGGAGATAGTTTCCTCCTCTTGGCCTCTGGTTCTAATTCCGCTTCACAATTCGGCGATGACATCCAAGTGCATTGCCCCGCAAGCTTCTCTACCCGATACCCATCGGAAATCAACCCAGACGTACGCAACCGGCTAAACCTGGGCTGAAAATGCCGCACTTGCTTACTCATCCTGGTGAGCTCAGAATTCCCTGATGCAACCCAGAAAAGAAAAAGAAAAAACACAAGCTCAGCAAGGGGCAATCTCGTGCAGACACTCCGCCGTCAATGAAACGGAGAGGACAAAGCCAGCGGGCACTGCTACGGAAACGAAGAAACCCAAGCCGGTAAAACTCCTCGTCCCACTCCCCTCAACTCAAAAACCTTACCCACCCCGCACAAGTGCATCAAACCCAAAGCACCCCAACTCACAGAACGCTCGACTTCACGCGTGCTACAAACCTCCGTCATACTACACACACAATTCCGCCAACAATTCGCCTGACTCACAATCAAACAACCTCTGATCGCCACCCGACGACAAGCATCACCCACCACCACTACTCACAACGTCTCGACAACCCCTGCAACCTACGAAACAATCCGAGCGTCCATGCACCAATTTCACCCCAAACTTTTCCTCCAAACTCACACACACCACTGTTGCTCCCAACACTAGGCTACGACGTCTATAACCTGCGATGGTTAGATCGGGTAGCAGACAGCGTGGATGAGGAGGATCCTGGACACGGTTAGAGCTGTGATGGACTCGGGGGCTGGGGCTTGAGGGACACGAGGTGTGAAGCTCCGCTGGAGGGAGGCATCGAACACGGCACGCGCGCGTTCCCCTTCGCATTTCATTAGAAACGTGGAGGGACGCGACGCGACCAGGACGGGAAGGTTCCCTTCCCTTCCCTTCCCAGTCCGGCCCTGTCTCACTGCCCGCTCTACCCGGCCTGGCCCGGTTTGGTAGGAGTGCGGGAAGTTGCCCCCCGAGGCGGGGCCTAGGGAGTCGGTGACGAAGTGAAGACCCGACTTGACGTCTTTCTTGACGTCTGACCTGCTCTTTAAAGTAAAAGGTGCCCCCCCGCCCCGCTCTTCGAAAACGTAAAAGTGAGAGTGTGGAGGCGGAGGCCTTCCACGTGTCCACGTGATTGAATATAGGGGGATATGGAGTGGGGGAATCCTCATAGGGATTGTTGCCAAGGGATGGAATAATTTCTCTCTTTGTGGGTGGTCTTTTTTGGTATGGGAAATTATGGGCTTGTGGATTTTGATCCACGTGGCACAATTGTTTGGGATATAAAATATAGTTGGTTGTGTAGTGATTTGAGTTGCTCATTACTTGTGACCAAAAGTGCATAGGGTTTGTGTTTAAGGTTCATTTTACAATTATGGTTATGGTTTTATGAATAAATAAATGAATTTATATATATATATATATATAGGGGTCTAAGTTTAATTTGCTCTTGCTTTAAGTTGTAACGGGAAATTTTAAAAATTTGGAACAAAATTCAAGTAAATTTTGTTTAAAATTTATACTTTAATTTTTGAGATTTTTGCTTGAACTATTTCAAGCGGTGGTTTTTTTGTTTTTTTGTTTTTTATTTTTTTTATTTTTTAAATTGAAAAGTTACATTGGAAAATATTTAAAAGAATGATTTGGTGTATTTTATGGGCTCATCTTACTTTATATTGTATCTAAAGACCAAGGCTTCTAAAAAAGGGTTTTTTTTCACCAAGCAAGGGACCTTATTAAGGCTTTTGAACCATAATGTTTTAAAATGTCTATTTAGGTATTAAGTCCTCTTGAGCATGCTTTATAATTAACCATAGGTGGTGGGATTTTTTTTTGATAAAATAAACTTTCAACCATGCATGCTTATTAGGAATTATAAATTTGAATATGAATTTATTGAATTAAGAAAATCAACTTTATGTTTATATGAACACAAAACTCACCTCTTGCAAAATAAATTTTATTGTGACCTTCATGTATTTATACTCAATTTCTATATCTTAAAAACAAACATTATATAAATACTTAGGAAAGAAAGAAAGAAAGAAAAAAACCAAGCTTTAATACCATGTGAAAGAATATAAAGGATTTACTAAATACATCAACTAATAGTTTACTACCAAGATCTATTTGATGTTTGGACTTTCAACTTATTAAGCCACATGATGATTTAGTAGACTACAATCACACGATAATGCCACCAATTTATTGTAAATGCAAGTTGTTAATAAAAAATAATAGAGGGTCAACAATCTTCATACCTTTGAATCATATAATGTTTAATTGGACATACATATTTAAATAAATATTCTTTGAATATTTCTTTAAATAAAAATATTATTTATTACCAAAAAAATCTTACAAACATATTTTGCATTAATTATTATTTTAATTTTAAAAAAAAAATTCTCAAATTAAAGTTTCAACTACACAAATGAAAAAATAAACCAGTTGCATTACCTTATACTTAATTCATTATTAACACTCATGCCATAAATTTTTAATAATAAAATAAAAAATAAAGGTTTAATAATATATATATATATATATATATATATATATCACAAGTCATTCTATTCAAACTCAAAAGTATTATTATATTCAAACAGTACATGTTTACTATAATTAAGTCACATCCTCGTCCACCACATTTTTAATACAAAAATTGCAATCTACTAACTTGCAATTAACATTATAAATAAATAATCCAATTCACAATAAAAACAAATTTTAATTTAAAAAGGTAAAAACTCAAAAATCTCATTGATGCCAATGAAAATCTAAAAAAGAGAAAACATGAAAATGTTACATTTCCTAGAGATACTATTATAACATTATGCAACAGAGTAATCCACTCAACAATATATTTCATAAATCTGACACAAGCCATTATCTATCTACCTAGTAATTCAACATTTCATCAATCTCATTCTACTAAGTGCATTTCAATTGTATTTTAGAAAAACCACTGTACTTTTGTTTTCCTCTTATAAAGGTCATTACTTCAACAGTGAATGATACAAAGAGTGTTTTCAATTTATAAAACGTTAACAAGATTACACTTGTTTAATTGTTCACAGCATAGTTTCCTACCTTTGCTGAACAACTTTCCATTTCATAAACAAATCATGAAAGGAATTGGGATATATGTCATTTACCAAGCTCCACAGCAGTGTTTAGATGAACATTACTTCAGTGTATCATTCTCTTGATTAGATAGCTTCAACACCTTCACCATCCATGCGTGGAGAATGCAGACCTTCAGGCTGAAGTTGTGCTACAAATGGAATTGTTTCTCAATCAACTCAAAAAGCAAATACCTAGATTGCCGGAGAAGCTATGTTCTCATTAGATTCAGCCCCAAAGCTTCATCACTACGCAATTCCTCTCATCATCATTTCCGATATTCAAGTCCGCCAAACATGAGGAATGATTGAAAATGGTGTTCTAGGGTAAGATGTGGTTTGAGAGTGATGGCTAGAGTAAGGCACACTCTATGAACGACTTCCACAGGCGGGGGATTCAGAGCTAATTCCTGAACAATTTGTGTGGGTGACCTTTCCACAGCCACATTATAAACGCATGTGTTTATCTGTAGATAGAGTCCAACTTCATCTACCATTTTAACAGACGAAAGATGGGTGGACTTTATAATGGCGAAGTAAATCTATTTTTTTCTACCCAGCACATTTTTTTTAATCTAACCAGTGAATTAATTTTCTGACACATGAAAAATAAGAGAACACAAGAAAACGCTCTTGATATGAGGAGCAAATGAACCTTTTGAATCCTGAGATGAAGTATTGATTAGTTTGAGTGCCCCTAGAACACTCTGATCGAACCTCCTTTAGTTCTAGCATCAGGAAGACATTGATACACAGCTGCATTGCAGAAGTTCTGAAGTTGTCTTGCCAGCTTCCAAACAGTTTAATCCTGAAATTATAAATAGAAAGATCCTGAACAACTTAGGAAGCACAAGATCCTGCAAGAGATTTTGCTTTAGTAGAACTTAGTGTACAGATGCAAGAGCATGATCCAAGCATTACCTAAGCCCTAATTCTTTTCTCGTCTTTTGGCTCCACCAGACCACTTCTAAAATTCTCTTCCACTTTTAACACATTGCGCAAGCTTCAACTCATCTTCTTCAACACCTTCCTTTTGAAAGTAGAGATTGTTATTCGCATTCTTCTTAGTCAGCGAGTAGCAAACATGTAAGCACTTGTGAAGCACCAAGACAATGGCATTGCATTAAGATTACAAGATTGTGAATGACACTATTATTCATTAATAATAACGACTAGATCGGATTGAAGAAGAGTAATTCAACATCAAGCCCCTACGTTCAGGAAGAAAGTAGGTGTACCTGTGGAATCATCAAGCTTCCGAAAGATCAAATAGAATACATCATCTACTCGCCCTGAAATAAAGCACAAGATTATTAAAACATAACTTCTGTGCACAAGATAACTCCTGAAGTACTCACAGAGATATAAAAAGAAGAGATAAAAGAGGCACCGAGGATTGAGGAAAAGACCTTGACGAGAAGAACCTCGACATTTTTCCGTGGTCTGCCTCTTCCTCTTTTCTTGACGACAGGATCAGACCCTTTCACCGAAACCTCGTCTTTTGAAGGGAATTCACCATTGGAGTTCTGTGCCGACTTTTTAACATACTTCCTCTTCCGTTTCTCTTGCGGCAGCTGTGCATTGAGACCTTGCTGCCCTGGGGATACTGAGCCATTGTGTTGCGGCAAAGAATCACTTTCACGTGGAGAACTCTCAGAAAAGTTCTCTGATTCTGAACTGGACTCTTCAACTGCAACCTTACGGGGCCGTCGTCCTCGTCTTGAGACATGTTTTCCGTTCAATAGCTCGACGGCCTTGTCTATGGATAAGTTCTCCACACTAATGCCCTGTAAAAGACATTCAGCAAGGATCTCGAAGCTACCTAGTTGAGATGAAGTGATTCATCACTACTTGAGCAGTAATAAACTGCAGGTGACATAAAAGGGCGTGACAGTAAATACCATTGAATGCAAAGTCTTACCTGTGGAACAGATGCACTAACAGCCCGATGTCGAAGAAAGTAGCCAAATTTTCCGATGCTGATTGTAATGGGCGTCCCTTCTACAGGATGTTTTCCCTGTAGAAGATATCCAGTGAGCATGAAATTAGATGCACACAGGAATTGATACACCAAGTCATATTCAGTAAGGCAAAGTAATCGACAAAAAGGGATACTCACCAACTCACGAGGATAACTTAATAACTCTAAAGCCTTCTCCAAAGTCACTTCCATTGCTTCGACGCTCTGTAAAAGAATAAAAAACTAAGTAAACAAACAAAGAAGTTAAAATTTTAGGAAACAAATAACCCCAATCAATGCAGCCTTATGCAAACTCAAAGCCGTGAACAGCTCTAGAAATAAAACTCTTCCGAATCAAAATGACGTAGTTTACAATGCCTTGGGTAATGCAGTTCGACGAGGTTTTTGGTTTTTAGAAGCTTCTCCAAGTTGCACATATGCTCCATACGGTCCCACTCTCATGAGCACCTGAAATCACCGGTAAAGTTTAGGATCTTATCAAATAACTTCATCAGACATTTTTTTGGACAAAATTCGCTCATGCCTTCCTTAATAATAGTGCCGTTGGTCGTATTCACACATATTCCAAAGCAACTCACTGGCAAATAGACACAAGTGGGGATGTTCTCATGGTCAAACTTTCGGAAAATACCTGCAGTTGGGTGGCTGGATCCACACCAAGAACCTTCGGAGGACGTGCTATGGCAGACCATTGAGCACCTATTGCTTCGGAATCTTCGTTATCACTGGATTCGTTTTCGTCGCCATGTATCATATTAGCTTTAAAGCTGTGGTACAGAGGTATTGAAATAAACATTAATATGAGTTAAAAGTAGCTCGTAGCATGATAAACTAGAAGCAAGCCAGTAGTCAGATAAAAAAGTAAAACAAAATGAGTAAATGATTTGTTTCAACGCAAAATCTTGGAGATCGCAATCAAAACACAGTGAAATGTATGTAAGAAACACCTCACTGCACTACATCAGAAACTTAGTGAAGACCAAAAAAATGCAGGTTTAGTTCAGTGTGGGAAGAAACGTACAGGCAATCAGGATAGCGAGAGCATCCAAAAAAATAACTGGCTCCAAATCGACTCAGCTTTAGAGACATCCTTCCTTCGTGACAGCTGGCACAATTTCATTTCAAGATGTCACATTCCTCAGTCACTACTCAAGGAGTAAAAAAGACGAGCATGTTTACTGGTAAAAATCTACTGTTGAAATAGTGCTGATCCCAAATCCAGTAGGTACTGGCCTTGGCCTCGGTGGCGGTCTACGTTATATGCGAATCTGACGAGTAAATTGGGTTAACAACAAGCTATAGCTTACCTTGGGCAAACTCTGTCCCTACCCTGTGCACTTGTTGAAGGAAAGAACTGCTCGGCAAGCACCTCTTCAAGCATCTCCACCACCTTCAAACGGATTAAAAGAAGCAATGAAACACCCAAGAAGTACCCAAAGCCATGCAAACTGGTAGAGAGTGGTGGAGTATTAAGGGATTGGTAACATAATCTACACCTTCTCCATAGGAACCTTCATGGCGTTCAAAACACTTGAATGAAATCCAGGCCAGAAATCTCGCATCACGTTCTTCCAAAGTGCGTTTCCTGCTGATACATCATCGAGCTATTCCACCAAAACCATCCAGGTTTGTTAGGTTCTTTCCATCACACTATACGACAGGAATTTAATAAGCTGTGTCAAAAGTAAGAATTGTTGAAAAGGTTGCGAACACACAGTGACAACATCTCAAATCGTCCAGTTCGTTAATTAAAAAAAAATTCAATCTAAAAGAATCAAGTGAAGCAACACATGACATCCTTTTACGGATATCTCGCAAGATAAACAGCACTTTTTTAAGGTCACTAGTACATCTAGATGAGCATCCTGAAATTTCAAAAGACGTCATGAAGCAAACTTGATAAAGCAAACATAACACGCTTAGCCAATTTCCACGTAAAGTACAGTGTGCCACCCATTAATTCGCTACTAACTTTTAAATGTTTGGAAGAGAAAATATATATATATATATATATATATATATATATATATATATAAGAATAAGTTTAAATAAAATTCATACCTGACTCTCCATATTGGCGGTGAAAGCGAAGTCTGCAAACTCTGGAAAATAGTGCATTAGGAACGCAGAGACCTGCACAGCACATTTAATTAGTGAGTGGTCCAGAAAAATGAGCTACCATTTTGGAAATAAAAGAACGATCCACAAAATTTCTAGGAAATGAAGCCCTTGAGAATCAAAGTGGTTGAATTCATACTGAACAATTATTCTAAGAGGAAGATGGACAAAAAAAATTCATTACGTACCATGCGTCCTCGTGTTTCAGGGAAAATCCGACGTTTATCTATTCTCACATAATTCCTCAACTGCAATAGTTCAAACCATGCTTAGCAAAATACAGTACAAATTCCACGGACGGTCCTAGAATGACAGAAACGTGACAAACTTCTTTTTACAAAATAATTAACAGGACATAACTAGAGGTGGAACCGAACACATCCTCTGCTTTTGTTATTTCCAGAGATTCTTAAAAATTGACTGGGCTGGAAGGTCCAAGCACGTTATATTAACATCATCTCCAAATATAAGGTGACTAAAAGTAAAAATAAAAAAATTCTGAAGTTGTACATGAAACGTCGACGCTTACAAGACGCAACTTTAAAAAACAACCAAGGGACTTCTCACGCAACATAATGATATATCCACTGATAAGTTGCGTTGTAAACCACTCGAGAGAACGATACCTGTAAAGTACGCAAAGTAGGAGCATATGTTGAAGGACGGCCAATTCCTAGTTCTTCCAAATGCTTCACCTGCAGCTTTTCATGTTTAGAAAAAGCTCCAAATTCTCTTCAAGTCAAGATCTAGAACTGAATCAAGATCAAGATTTGCACCATGCTAACTTCCATGGATATAATTTCTAGTACGTTTTCTCTCCAAGTGGTAGTTAGCTCCCCAAGGTCGCACTACACAAGGGCGGCATTGCAAGTATTATCCATAAATATTCACATTTAAATGCCATGTACATCGGAGTTGGATCACTTACTATAGTGCCCTCTGAGAATCGAGGTGGTGGCTCTGTGAAATGTTGAATTGGTTGAACTCCTGAAAGCACCAAAGGAACCCCTGCCTTTCCTCATACAAAGTTCACTGGATTATGGCGCTATACCAAAGGTGACCTAAAAAGGGGCTTCAATTAATTGGATTAAACCAACCACATCTCACAAGTTCAAAATTATTCAACAACTACAAGAGCATGATGAACTGTTTTCTAAAAATACTAAAAAAACTAATCAGGTGTTGTCATTGTTACCTCAATCTGATCCAAATCAGAGTTAGGTCCACTGTTGTCATCATCTTGAAGCTTTTCTACAAATTTTCCAAGAGCTTTTGTATCCTGTGTGTTAAGGACGCCAATCCAAATGCTCAATAGAGTTCCCTTGTTAACCCATCTGAAGGGATAAAATCCCAAATTTGATGATACGAATTGAATGACTTTACCTAGCCCAATTATTAGAGCTGGGGATTGAGTGATATGATTCCTGAAACTTTGACCTAGTAGTAAAATAACCCACTTTCAGTTCATCGGGTAGGAGATTGTATTGTTAAAAGATAGAATGTAGGAGCTTCTTACCTTGTAAACAACAAGAAATCCAGGAAAAGAAATAGCAGAGCTACTGGCGCGTAGCTGCACATTCTGATGATCATCGACAACGTCAGCAGAGATCTGCACATCATCCAATCCAAAAAAAGAGCATAACCAAGATAATTTTCTGTGTCAGATGAAATCAACATAAAATGTCGCTCCTTCTAACTGTGCATGAAAAGAAAGTTGACACCTGTACTTCCACATATTTAGAAGGCGTGAAAACATGCATATACATTCTGCAAAATATCAGAAATGAACAATCGTGCAGCATTATAAAATGCTGAAGCAAAGGACAAATTAAGATAAATTTACAATGCGTTAGTGGTCAGCTAATGTTCTTCAGCCACAAGAAGCAAGAATGATTTGTCTGATGTCAGACACCTAATTGCATAAACAGCGTTCGATACCATATACATCATCCAGACCTGGTTGGATACAGCAGGCTCTAGCTGACACGCCACAGTGCGAGCCCATATAAGGGAGTAAAGTTGCAAGGCATCCTCCTCCAGGACGTTGGCTACAGATGCTGCACTCACAGAGTAAATATTGTTAATGATTTTATGCCTAGATCTCGTAATCAAGAAGAAACGTACACCTTCAACACAAGGACTCCGTGCATGTGCGAGCATGATTTCGGGTATGCTTGACAACTATAGAATAACACAGTCAGTAACTCCTATACACATAGAAAGACCTTGAAAAGGACACATTTTACATATCTCCACATTCATCCATTATTAACGATGATGAAGGATGGTAGATTACCCCAAATTCTTGTTAGTTGCCAATGGACTTTTAAGCTATAACTGAACCTTATTAGAGGAACGTGGATACAAAGAATACAAAGCAAAACAAGCTTACATGGCAGGCGAAAGATGTCAGTTGGCCGAATAGCCTCATGAGCTTCTTGTGCGTTTTTCACTTTAGATACAAAAACTCGCTTCTCAGCAGGAACGTAATTTTCTCCATACCTATAGCATTGTATTTTAGGCATCACTTCAATCAGAAGCTAATTATTCAAACAATAAGTACCACCTTTGCAAGTCCGAATAAAAGGGCAAAAACCTGAAGTTGAATCGTAGTTTAAAAACGACAAGAAGCAAATCCATCTGGAATTAAAGAAACAAACTTCGACCAAGCAGGAAATAAGTATTCACAATCATTTCTGGACAATACTAAACTCAATAAAAGTAAAGCCAACAATTAAAAAATGTGATAGAAATGCTCTCGTTTAGAAGAACTCAAAGGAACATGAAATAAATTTAGATAATAAAACAGTAAAAAATAGTGATAGTATACGAATTATACCTAGTGCAAGCCACTGATCGTATGCCCTCCAATGCCTCTGGCGATATCTAATATCAAATTCATGAAAACTACCTAGTAAGTTAACGCTAATAGATCACGATAATTTCAAGTGACGTGTATGGACATGTAAATATGAGGCGCAGGTAACATAAACTCCGCTAGAAAAAGAAATTCCTAAAACGGAAAAAGAGAACAAGTAAAAAAGGCTCCACAGACCTGAACACCATCGGTACGCATGTATGTAATAAGTCCTGTTTGTTCGCCATTGTTGAGCTTTACACCTTCGTATAATTGCTGAGCCAACTGCAAGCACGATCAGGTCTGCTCAGACCAACTTATCCAGACAATGCCGTTGCAAACAACATATGTTCATTTCATCAAATATTCAGATTTCACCAATACGCCATTTGCATATGGGCCATGAAAAGCCCTACGTACAAACCTCTAAGTTAAAGTGCGCTGAAAGCTAATAGGAATTTTCTCAAAACAGCGATGCGCACCAATATTGTTTAAAAGCTTAAAAATTTGAAATCTTGGCACTAAACAATAAAAGTCACACAAACTTCAAGAAGTGGTGGAACTGAGAAAAAATGGCGCATTCAAACGTAAGTACGCATAACTGATAAAATTATGATGCATCCGACTAGAAGTATATCTAAGTCAGAATACTGGCACATCAGGAAATACTAATCTACAACGGTTTATTTATATCGTTTCAGCACACAAGAAAATAAATGATCGAGTTCAAATACTTAAGCGGACTGCTAACTACTTCAAACTCATCAAAATCACAAGATTCTGCTTATTCAACTAGACATCACTACAATAGTAAACATTCGACTTAAACACAAATATATAAAGGTTGAGCAGAGCTTTGCAGCCATAAAGCACTGAATAAATGAGACAACCAGAGAGTAAGAATACATTTCACATACATTATCATAATCAAAAGCCAAGCAATGTGGATGCTCCGGTGAAGGGATCTTACGGACATAGTACGGGTAGTTCCAAAGCCCAACTTGGAAGAAGCATCTTGTTGTAACGTGGAGGTAATATAAGGGGCTAGAGGATTGCGACGGACAAGTCTCTTTTTCACACTTCCGATACTCAACTTGGCTTCTGAAACTTTTTTGGATGCAGCTCCAGCATCCACTTCATTTGCAATAGAAAATTGTTCAAGTTTCTTTCCATTCAAATGAGTCAAGCGAGCAGAAATTGTACTCTGGGTTCCAAATTTCTTCAATTGAGCTTCTATACTCCAGTATTCTCTGGATCGAAATGCTTCAATCTCATGCTCACGGTCACAGATTAGGCGAAGAGCAGCCGACTGCACACGTCCTGCAGACTTGCTGCCCGGCAGTTTGCGCCAGAGAACAGGAGATAGATTAAAGCCGATGAGATAATCCAGGGCCCGACGCGCAAGGTATGCATTTACCAATGTCTCACTGACATCTCTGGCAGACTCCATGGCCCTAGTCACTGCTGTCTTTGTGATTTCATGAAATACCACCCGTTTCACTTGCATTTCTTTCTTCAGAGCCCCCTCCACAGCCAATATTTCCAATACATGCCAAGCAATTGCCTCGCCTTCCCTGTCGGGATCGGATGCCAGAACCAACACCTGGGCTCTAAAAATGCACGCACACAAAATTGAAAACATTGATTAAAAATCAAAACCACGATCACATACTGACAACTCGATTCAAACAGAAAACAATGCCAAAAAGTACATAAAAAACAAACTGCATCGAATAACGAAAGCGAACTATGGCATTATCAGAAGAAAAAGAAAGGAAGAGTCCAACCCTTTCAGAGCAGATTTGATAGAATTGATATGAGGACGAGCAGTACTAGGGACCTCCCAAAGCATATTGAAGTCCTCATCAGGCCGCACGGACCCTGCACGTGCAGCAAGATCGCGCACATGCCCGTAGCTGGGCAACACAGTGTAGCCAGCTCCAAGGTACTTAGTGATCGTTTTCGCTTTGCTAGGTGATTCCACCACAACCACAGACTTCTCCACATCTTCGCTCACAGCAGCTACTACACTGTTCGGCTTTTTTGCCTTCAATTCTCCAATGCCAATGCCCCATCTCGGCTTCCTTTCCACCGGCGCGGCTACAACCCCAAACTGCCTAGAAGACCTTAAACCCTGAACCCTACCGATTCATCAGTGCCGGTAACACTCAAAGGAAAAATCACGGGCTCGGCCCATCTAACCAATTTCGCTACTTATATCGCCACAATCTCATTACCATCAAACACCATTCCTTCACCCCAACTTACAAACAAATCCACGAAATTCGCCTCGCAATCGTCACACTCAACCCAACAAAATCCAACACAACCCAACATAACCCAAAATGCCAACCTGCAGGACATTCCGGAGCGCTCTCGTCTCCAGGAGGATGACGCACGGGCCTCGGGAATCCGCGAGTAGGCAATTGGGCGCGCGGAGCTCCCACACGGTGCGGGGCAAACCACAGCCCCTGGTAGCAGCCATCGTAAGCGGCACCACTCGTAGCGCCCAACTCATGAAACAAACGGCACTGCGGACTACGCTACGCTAAGGCGCGCTCAGCTCAACGCTGCGGCATGAAATGCCGCCCACGCTTCCATGGATGCGCCGCGTCGGTGCCACTCAATCCTCCTCGTGTCTCGCCTCCCCTCTCGGCGCTCTTGCTTCCCAGCGCCATTGCCTCATCGTGGATGAATGTATTTTCTGTATGGACGAATTAATATAATTTCGATGGATGAGGATGTAGATGAATGGTGGCTATGTTGTCCTCACCCAACACATTCTCATCACCCCCTGCCCTCCTTCCGCTTTCCCACACAGCTTTCGTTTCGAACCCATTTCCTAGAATTTTTCTGGAGTTCCACAATTATCAACGTGTTTTCAAAGTAAAATTTTCTTAGTCGATAAATATTTTAGATTTTGTTATGTTGGTAATTTTTTTTGGTTTGTGAGGCAATCTTTTTGTTTTCATGATATTTTTGTGTCATGATGATTTTTTTTTAAAACGCTGAGAATCTTAGTCATCAGCTCAGCAGAAACAATCATCCATGAGTCCAAGCATTTGGAGTTGAGTTGCATGATATGCAAATCATGCGAAACACGTATTTTTTCAACCAATGGAAAATTCGTAATGTGCAGATAAAAAACAGTTTTTACTTGTATGATGTCACATTGCCTTCATAATAACAGTGTATTAAATAGTAGAAAAAGCACATTAGAAAACCAAATCAATGTGCTTCATCCCTGAATGTTGATGAGCCAGTCGAACTATTCTAACAATGAGAATATGGTACGTGTAGAAATACCTGCAGGAATGTGCCAGCATTTGAGAATGCTTGGTGCTTGCATGATTTCTTGTAATATTTACACAAAACAAGCATTCACAGGAACCACCAGAGCCATGGGGAAATTCTCGACAACTTCACGATTTCTTCACAGCATCCACAGCCTGGTGAGACACCCTAAAACCAAGGCCATCTTTCGTGATACATAACAGTGTGTTTCTATAATAGAAGCGTTCAGAACCAGTGACTGGTTGAGCAGCGTTCAGTGTGCACATTGCATGAAGTTTGTAAGCCATCGCAGCAACCCACTTCTGGATCAATCCTCCGACCTTGTATTTAACACACATAACGCACAGTTTAACGTATCCACAACCGTGTAATTGTTCTCTTTCTACAATGGTGAAGTCTAGAGGCAATACAAATCTCAACAAATTACAAACCATCAAACAAGACAATGCAAAGAACTGAATTCAATCACTCGTTGATAGAAACCGCTTGAAGGCTCAGTACACAAGCTTGGGGTTCCATGCAAACGAAACAAGAGAAAGAACAGTAAAGGTGAGGATATCTGCCAAATGTATACAGATGTGGTCAGTTATCTCCAAGACTGATCCTTGAAATCTAGTGTACAAAAGTTTCAGTAAGTGGAGCATGTTGCTTTGTCTCGTCGGTAATCAAAGAGTTTTATTGGCTTCCTGAACTCAGTGGTGAGCGGATCGCATGATTCCATGGATGTATCCACCTGCCATGACCAATGAGAACAAAGAAACCACTCCTGCTGGGAAGACCTTGCCTGATTCCATAAACCGAGAGCCCATGATAAACAAGAGCATGCCTGAGATGCCTGAGGAGGAGAAACAAGACGGAGGTTAATAAATGAAACATTAAGCTGAATCCGAGGAACTCAAAAAGACGCTTTATTGGGATGAGAATGAGATGAATGCGAGAGTAGACGATTGCAAAGGCTTACCGAGACCGATGGCAGAAGCCATGACAGGATTTGATGGTAGGTTCAGATAGACGTAGTAGAGGATTGAAGCTGATCCTCCACCGGCCATAAGTGATTTACTGCTGCCAGACTTCGCAAATCCCATCAGCCCTCCAACTGCAGCCAACAGGGACATCATCAGAGACAAGACCTGGAAGAGGACGAAGGAGAAGACAAGAAATACACAGAATTGATGCAAATCTACAATATCATGGTCACTCAGAGGATACCCCAAGCAATGGCTATGGATTCCATGTACACCTGCCACCCCCCGGAATTTGTAATCCGACATCAAGTTCATACCAGCTACTTTGCGAAGGGGAGGCTTAGGGTTTACACATATAAACGAGTGATGGCGGAAGAGAAATCTTGAATAACAACTCGCGGAAGACGGGCATTCATCAGCATGCAAGGAGAAGGAAGGAAGGGGAAAAGAAACACAATGGACACGCACCACCAACAAGAATGGCATACGCTAACGTTAACTTCTGGGACATAGACATCCCAGATTTCTTTTTTTTGTCATCATCAGCTCCTTCGCCATCGTCTCCCTTGCCATCTCCGCGGCCATCGCCGCTGCCACCATCGTCGTCTCCTTCACCACCTCCTCCCACATCGCCCGAATCAAGCTCAGCCTCTTTCACCTCCTCAACTATATCAGCTTCCTGCCCCAATTCGGCCGTTGTCGATCCCACTCCAGGTCCATGTGCATGTGGCGCGCCATAGCTCTTAGGGGTTTGGTAGTTCAAGGGCGAGGAGTAGTTCAACGGTGCACCGTGGTTCCACGAGAAATCGCGCTTGCTGATTTCACCGAAGCTAGAATTGGAGATGGTCTCTGCTAATTGTGCGCCAAAGTGAAAATCGGCACCGGGTGTCTGATATGGGCGGGGCGCCCCGTAGGCCGGTATGCCATAGCAGGTAATCACTCCGGAGCTCCTAGTCCTATTCTTGCTCTTCACCAGCACAGCTGACGAGAGAGACGGCAAAAATGGAGCAGATTCACATGACCCAGTATCACAAGCAGAAAGAGATGACAGTGTCGTCGACGACAAGGGGATTGTCATAGCTGCCGTGCACGCAAGCGCCATCACCAATCTGACAGGTATCAATATCAACCAACTCACACCTCAATCGACAATCGCATCAAAAACAAACACACTTCAACTATCTGGGTGCTTGACACATTCGAGGGAGAAACCTAAACACAGTCGACCTAACACTGTCAAGACTTCAAGAGATCAAAATATACTGTAGCTTCTAAGCTTAAAATTTGGGCTCATAGGACAACGAGAAAACAAGATCATCCTGGGAAGTTGGATGCTCAGGGCGAAGTGCTTGCATAGTTGCATGGATGAATAGATTAAAATATTCTCAGATTCTAAATACGGCAGCGGCTGTTTCATCCAGGAATTACTAAACTCCAATTTTCTGATGCACCAGTGCTCGCTATTTTTGGTATCCTCCTCTTCCAGCTTCATGGAGTATTGATGGAGTTCACAATGCAGCTCTGCGCTGACGCACGCGTGAATTTTCACGAGGGGCGGAAGTTGGAACCCGAAATTACACCTTCACATTCTTCCAGTATATCGTTGTCTTACTTTTTTTTTTCAGCAGAGGATTAATGGCAATATTCATTTGTAATTTTGTAGGTCTAGCAGGTCCACATTGTCAGCAATTATTCAATACCGTTGCGATGTCGATCAGTCATCGCCTCTGGTTCTTCGAGACCGGGAATGTGGTGACAACTCAAACACCCACTCACTGATCATTCAACAATTCCGTTGCCCTTGCTTTCTCCGCGGAGCTCGCACACCGCAGCAAGATAATATCTACCTGCGATACGTAATGTGGAGTGAAGAAAATTTATTTCGTCTTAGTGCATCTCATTCTTGTCCATCTTCATGTACGTTGCAAAAGAAACAGCCCGTGAGTTCAGGACCTGGCCATGAAAGCCTAAAAGACGCATGATAGACAGATTATCGCCATAGCCAGAGTACCTCGAGACATGAAAAACAGAACTAAGAACGGAAATGATGCTATTATTTGGCACTCCGGTTGGGATGATTTTATCATGTGGAGGTTTGAGTCTCTGGTAACAAAACCTGGCCTAAAAAAATGTGCGAGGATGTGGTGAGATTTCTCGGTTGTTGGGTGGTCATTGGAAACATCTAAGGAATTGGAAGGGTAGACCACATCAATCTGAAAGAACAAGGACTCGAGAAAAAACTCCGTGAGACAGATGACGGAGGAGTTCATGAAGAATGATTCCAAACTTATTCACGCGTGTGATTATAGCTTAGATGTGTTGCAAGGCGTGTGAATCCGCACGCATGTGAAGCTGTTCATGCTGTCTTTGAAAACTCATGGAGTCTGAAAATGAGCGCCAACACAAACAGACGGCTATGTCCTCGTCCAGCTTCATCCATTTCCACTCGGGAGCGAGTGTGGGGGTCCACTCACTGGGGCCGCAGGATGAAAACCCAGAATCTACCGCGCACTACGGAGCCAGCGCCTACCCAAGTTCATAAATCTCCCCTGGCTTCCACCATGGCAATCATACGGTCTTCAAAACCTAGTAGGTGGGTTTGTTACTTCTCGCTCAACACAGGCCATTTACTTGCTCCACATCCTGTACTCTTGGCTTTCTTTGGGTTAGCTCCAGAATTTGAAGATGGCGACTTACGGCGGGTCCTCCTCAACAGCTCCTTCGTTGCTCAGAGTAGTTGGATTGGTAGTGACGCTGCTCTCACTTGTGGCCAGCAGCAGCGCTCAGTTCGCAATCCCTGAGCGTTACGATGGGTTTGTGTATAACGTCTCCACCGAACAAGGGCGGGGTCCTGTTATGTGGGAGGTTTTCGTTGACCCCTTGTGCATCGATTGCAAGAATGCATGGCCTGTTGTGAAGCAGGTGGTGGAGAAATATGGCTCCGCTCTTCTCCTCATCGTCCATCCCTTTCCAGCTCCGTAAGCTCAATTCTCCTATACGTGCTCTCGCTGCACATTTGTGTGCTACATCCTCTGTGGCTCTGAAACATCCTCTGATTTTGATTTTCTGGCAGGTTTCACCATAATGCGTTCTTCGCCTCTAGGGCACTCCATGTCGCACAGATGACGAATTCGTCTCTTGTGTATCCTCTATTGGAGCTCATCTTTGGCAATCAGGTATGTTCAAGGTTCACTACCCCTTACATCCTTATTTTTATTCTTTTTTCTTTATTCTTTAAAATTGAAACCATTTACATCGATCCTGAATCCTCTAAAATGTGGACATTCACATCCTTCGACAGGAGTCCTTCTTGAACCCTAGCACAAACCACGAAACGCCAGCACACGTCGTCAGCCGGCTCATTTCTCTGGCAGACAACCTCGGCTTCCCTACAAACTCCTTCGAAGTCGGCTTCAACGATGCAGTCACCGATCAAGCCACCCGGATCTCTTTCAAGGTATTCAACACCCTCCTGATTCCCCTCTTCTCTTGCCTCTCCATTTCGAACTGGAGGGATACTCTTTCCCAAGTGATTGTTTCGTATGAGGAAGGATTGCTTCTCCTCTAAGCCCTCGTGGAATTGTTTGCAGTATGGATGCTCCAGAGGCGTGGTCGGCACACCTACTTATCTCGTCAATGGCGTTGCAGTCGCCGGAGCTGACGATTCCTGGAGCGTCGAAGATTGGGGAAAACTCTTCGATCCCATGATGAAATCCCCCGGATTTGGCATGCTCTATTCTTCTCTGGCTCCCGGGAGCTAGATACTGTATCTTAGGTTGTGTTTCTTAAGGATTCCAATAGTGTACAGTTGGCCAAATGGTCGCAAGCTAATCCCTCTACCTAATCTGTAAATATTGAATTCACATGAGCAATAGAAAATATAAGAGTAATTGCCGGTTGGTTGGTATTTTTCCTTTTTTTTTTTTTTTTTTTTTTGGGAGTGGGGTTATTTTTTGATCATGTATAGTTTTGGACGGCAAGGTGTGCACCACCATTGAAGTGAGACAGAGCAGTCATGTATTATGATTTTGTGAAGGGATACAAGGATCAAATTTTTGAGCCTTTGAGGTTTGAATATTCAGGATATCACATGTGCACTTGTATCTCACATTAGTCCTGTGATATGAAGTGGAATTAAGTCACCAAATGCGCGGTACCGTGACAGCCGGTTTGTGCGATACTGAACGAGTGTTTGGACTCATTATTTTTATCAGCGTTAAGAATGAATTGTCCAGAAACGTCCTGAAACAAATAATCAGCACACCTCGTAGTACTCCTTCGTAACTTCTTTCATGACGAGCCCCACTATGATAATCTCCTTGTGTTCAAAGGGGTATACAAGGCAGGGTTTTTCTAACTGGAATTACTTTGATGTCTGACATTAAAGCTTCAGCCAATTTCTTCAAGATGCCAATGACGACAAGATGAAGTTATGAATTCAGCTAATTTCTTCAAGATGCCAATGACGACGAGATGAAGTTATGAATTCAGTTATGTATAAAAGATATTTGTTAGATGTCTCAAGCATGAGGTATCTCTGCGACACTATAGAGATCATAAAGATCTCATCTTTTTCCACACAGGGATCCGGCATAGCACTGCTGTTAGAAGAGTATACCTCTATATCCTCTATATACCTCTATACGTCCAGTTGCATGTATATTCAAAGTCTATAGAACATAGCTTTACATTACTGTTAACAGATGCGCACAATGCTTTTATCCATCCTGAATAGCTTGTGCTTGTAGCAGTAATAAACATTTCTTCAGTCTTTATATCATCCTCGTATGTTCTTATACTCATCCTTCTCATCAGGTTCAAGAAGTGCTCCAAAGTGGTTCTCTTGTAGAAGTAATACTTGATAAACCTCTGGTCACCTTCAAGATATGATCTAAGCAGTCTCCTAATGCAAAATATTGTCTTGGCGATGTTTCTAAGATCAATATACTTACATATTTTGTTCATTCTCTCTTGCACTTTGTTTTTCATGTCAGATATAGGCACATAGCCGTGAACAAGAAAGTCATGTGTTCTAATCGTAATAAACTCTCCTATTATAAGATTTCCAAACTCGTACATTATAACTCTCTCATCACAGGCTCCAGCTCTCCAGTCATATATCATACAAGAGACCTCCATAGCGCACATAATTGTTGTGAGGAGATAGTCATATGGCAGATTTTGAGGCAGTAAACTCCTAGAAGTCAATTAAGAACACCGATTCTTGCATCCTCATCTTTCGAGCGACGAGTAATTGTTATCATATTGTTTCTCACTCTAGTAAATTCCTTTGCAGTTATTATTAATGGCAATATTGCTAAGTTGTTACAACATCTCTTTAGCCTTTCATATGTTCCCAGTGTGACTTGCAAGGTGCCATTGCCAAACAAAACAGGGTATCTAGACAAATAATAATATACAAATTCCTCTCTATTAGAGAACTCCTCCCGCATTACTTTAGGAACAAACACTATGCTTGTGTTAACAAGCTTGATACTAACCGTGCTCCACCTCTTGCAAATAAGATATAAGTCATGTACGAAGTAGGCTCCGAGTCTTTGTTCATGCACTAGCTCAGAATATGACACCTCGTTCATAGCTACCCTTTCTATACTTAGTGGTCTCCAAAAGCATTCTTTCCACCCATTTTTTAGTTAGTACAGACACACATTTTCCGTCTACATTTATCTTTTGTTTTGTGAATCTGTTAGGCTCGATTGTATTGCTGCAAAAAGTCAGCTGCTCTTTAAATTGTCTTACCACATTATTCCACTGGCCAGTCACTAGCTCGCATTGGGGGTATGGAAGTACGTGTCGGTAACAAAGGATAATGACAGATTCATCATATTTGTTCTTCCAGATGTATGGCCCTTTAGTACACGATATAGACATTCTTATACTAGTGTCATCGTGCACATCAAATACATATATGTTTGTTGAGAACACATACTCTAGTGCTCTATAGTAAAGTGTTGGATCCAAGAATATCTCACTGTCTCTAGCATTAAGCAATATCTCCTCTTCCGTCAAGTACCACAGTTCTTGAAGACATATTTGAGGAGGAAAAATTAATTGCTCCCTAGAAATAAGAGATGAAAAATAAGAGAGCAATGATGATTTACTTCTTTTAATACCTATTCGTACCAAGTCTATAGAGCACATGAGTTCTTGGAGTTTCTTAGGAGCCCTACCAACAATACCCTCTCTCAAGGGGTATAGTGGCTTAAATCGTATTATCTTCTTACCACACCACTGCTGTCAAGTATATTATGAACGTACTTATAATAGTTGGACTCTGGTCATTTCAGATGATCTGTGGTATAACAGCACGGGAGAAATTCAAACACATCTTTGTTAGGTAATCTATTCCTTCTGAGTCTGGGAAAGAGTCCTACATCACAGGTGTATACTCTTGAATAAGGACCATCTTTAGAGTATTGCATAGTAGACCTTCCTTCTGACTTGTATCTTTCTTCTTCTGATTCCGCAATTATTATTGGCTTAATAGAACACTCTCTTGCATATCCTGCTACAAAGAGTTCTAGTACCTCTTTTTTGAGAGCAAACGTTCGTGTATGATACTTAGAGGCCTTTTCATCGTCAGCTATAACACTCTACAGCTTAATAAACTCATCTTTTGCTTCTTTGTAAATACTAAGTAGCAATAAGACTTGATCTATAACAGCATTTATATACTCTTCTCTTTCGATGTTGCATATTGTGATATCTCTGCTTTCTCCTCTTTTAAATGTTATTATTGCAAGGTCGGTATGTACGGAGTATTTTGCTTTCATAGACACTGGAACATTCCTTTCCTTGAGAAAGAACATACTAGATAATTTAGACTTGTTCATTATGATGTCACAGAACAACTCAAGATCTGGCTTTTCTTCACTTATAACAGCAGACAGCTCTATGTCTGCGCTTTCAACACTATTTGCAATATCTACAGAGATTGTATTGCTGACCATGTTGATAAGCTGGGTATCAGACACAGCATATGGTGACATATGTCGTACTCTCATTAGCTTCAGATTAAAGTCAAAGACAACTCTTACAGGGACTCTTATATTATTGTCTCTCAAAAGGAGAATCATAGACGTTACAATCAAAACATTGTCACCCTTTGATGCATTAGCAATCTCTATGACAGGATTAAAGTGCTTATACCATTGATGATTTCTAGTACATCTTTCAACGGTAGGAACCTCTTCTTTGTACGATCAACTGTTGATCGTAGACATCTCTGGTTGTGCGAGTGTGAGGCTCTTCAGGACCATTGACAATCCCAGCTGCACACTCTTAAGCTCAAGTATGTTTCCTACACCCCTGAAGTTGATGAAGACAATTTAATAGACCATTGTCTCAAACTTGGTGTTTAAGAGCCAGTCTGACACTGGAAATGCATGATATGTAGGCACAACATGTTTTAACAGTTTGGCTCCCAAATATATGAATATGGTAGCAAAACTGATTCTGTCTAATTCTGAGTTTGGACACAGTAACTGATTGGTGAGTTTCATGAAAAATAGTAAGTTGTGTGCGATTCTAGTGTGTTTCTACTCAAACTTGCTCTTAAAGTGATACAATTATCAGGTATTGATCATAAGGTAACGAAACATGAGCATTTTTCAAATTACAGTACAATTGTCATGTTAACACATACGCCCAGTCTGCGGTATGCCGTGAGAACCTCAAAGCTGAAAAGACGCTTGCATTTGGGTTACCAAGGCAGACTACAGCATCCTGTCATTTGTAGCTGGTTGACAAGAATCTTCATGACACCTAAAGTTGGATTTCATAACTACTCCTTTGTTGTTATTTGAATTGCACAAGATTAGTTGGCACTTATGAAAGCCAGGTTAATGCCTTCGGTTGGATTATTTATCTTTTTTTTGAAAAACTGAAGATGATCCATGATTGTAGCAGTGTTGTGAAATTAGATAAAATATATTTGTGAAAATTGTAGAGGTATCCATTGAAAGACATACTTGAATTTTTTGAAGAAACTATGCAAATTAGAAATGATGGACAATCTTTTTTCAAATGTTTAAATAAAAATAAAATTAGCTTAATTTAAGAAATAATTAATTTCATGCTTATTACTCATAGGGTTGATGTAAAATATTTTAAATAGCTTAAAATCTTCCGATCAATGAATATAGATCTTATGCTTTTAAATTTAAATTTAAATTCTACATCTATATACATTTATTTGATTGCTTTGAAATATAAGACAATATTTCTGTACAACAGAATAATTTAGAAGAGACATATACGAATATTCAAACTATGTAAATTATTGAAATGGTTTTGTTATTATTATTTTAATAATTTATAAGTTATAACAATATAATCATATTAATAATAAATAAATAAATAAATAAATTTAAGATTAACAATGGTTATAATATTATTTTGATTTTTATAAGATATTATGATAAATTATTATATATTTATATATTTATATATAACACAACCATAAAGTATTTTTAAAATATAGATTTAAGAATGTTGAATATGTTTATATAGGATTTATGCATAAATAGTTATGAATTGTTTTAGCAACATGTTAGATTCAAAAATTAAATTAAATTAAATTAAATATTGTTATTAATAATAGTAATAATAATAATAATAATAATTTAGAAAAACAATTAAATATGTTATAATAGCTAGGTGTGTGGTGTCTTATGCAATATAGATGAAAGGTCTGATTTTCTATTTCATTAGTACTCTTAGATAGTTTTTTGCTATGCAACAAGGTTTTAAGAGGTTGTAATTAATCAATAACCTTAAATATGTTGATTTTAGAAGTTTGTTAGGGACAACAAGGACAATAATTGCATAGATAGCAAAGAAGGATCTTAGTTGTTGTAAAAATAAAAATTGATGAAATTTTGATCCTCTCACATATAATATTGTAAAGATAATATCAGATAATATTAAATATTATGAAATGTTGTAAAAATTTAAATCAAATTTTGAAGACATTTTAATTGAGCTTAAATTAGTTTTGATATTCTGTTTAAGTAGTTGTTACAAGATTACAACAACTAAGATTGAAATTTATGAGAAATTTATCATTTATGTAGAAAATATTAGTTAATTTGATTTAATTTAATATTTTTGATATCTATTGAGAAACCAATTTTAAAATAGCTTATATCATGTAAAGATTTTCTGTTACTTTTAAAATTTCATCAATTTTTATTTTTGGTTGTAAGTATTGTAGATGACATATCCATGATATCTACTCATAAACCGACTTTTATTCATTTTATTTATTAATGATGCTAATTGATCACAATTATGTTAGATAAATTGTACATAAGCATGTGTATTTTGAAGAACCTCTTTGCAATTATCATATGTTTTTTAAAACAAAACTGTAGAGAATTTTTTCAAATCACTTCACAAGCAATGAGTATCTATTAGTTGACAATGTGTTATTACAGTAAGTAATTTAATTGGTTTGTATAATATTCCTTGTGTTGTACAAATAGGAAATAAAATTTTCACTGCTTATTTTGGATCTATAAGCACAAAGGTAGAATATTGGATTGGAATGTTAAATAGAAAATTTAAAAATATAAAGTATTGTTACTACAATTTCACAACACCAAAACTCATATACATATTTTCTTACAAATGCAATCAAATTAGTTACTAAACAATATGTATTTTTTTTAATGAATACTTCTATTGAGATTAGAACAATTTTGTTATTTACACTATTAAATATCTAATTGCAACAATTATGTACCACATTTTTTTCAGTGAGAAATTTCCAATGAAGAGAACAATATGAATTCTTAAAAAAAGACTTATAATACTAAAATCATAATTTATAAAAATTACATGTGTCTAAATGGTTAATATATATGTTGCATCATATTTATTAATATGTTTAATTGTTAATTAACCTTTGATAATACTTTCTTATTTTACATGTATAAGTAATGTATATTGAAGAAAAGGTATTTGAATATTAAAAAAAAGAAATTGAAGAATTTGAATAATTTCTTACTTTCAAAAACAAATTCTACTACAAACTTAGAGTTTATTTATTTATTTGTTGATTTGAATTTTTTAATTATAAAATATGTTTTTAACCTTATATTAATAATTTAAACAATGAAAGCAAGAAATTTTATTGTTGCCAATAGAAAGCTTGTTTATATTGTATATTTATTACTTCTTTGTTTGTCTTCAATACAAATCTCAAAAGTTTAAAAATGTATTGAATTCATTAAAAAAACGTACTATTTTTGTATGATTTTGTATACTTAAATTTTTAAAAGATATATTCATAAGTATTTTAACTGAATAATTAAACAGTGAATAATATTAAATATTTATGTAAATCCATTTAAATTGTAATTGTAATTCTTTATATAACTTATTATTGTTAATATACTATTGGCACAAAAATATTATTTTTTAAATTTATTTTTATTTTTAATTCAAATATGATATTCAGATTATGATTATTAAAATTTTCAAAATATTATATACATTTTTAATATTAAAACTATAAATTATTTATTCGTATGTCTTTACATTTCTATTGTAAAAAACATGTTAGCTCATAAATATGTGTACACATTGCACACTTTTTGTAATAAATATTAAAACTTTATTACATAGTATAATTGGATATTTGTACAATACTACATAACAAAAATTTATGTGCAATCAAGTTGATTAGCATTTTATATATAGTTTTGGATGTTTATGGTTGAAAAATGTAGTAACCATTACATTTTTGAAAACATTGCTATAATACATATATACAAATGTTAAATCATACTAAAGTAATTTTTTATTACTAATATATGTATTTAATTTTGTACATATTCAATGACCAACTTTAATTAAGTATTTGATATTTTTGATAAAAAACACTCAACAATGTTTTTTTTCCAATTGTGTATTATAAACTATTTGAAAGAAAATAAAGAAGTATACATATTAAACACAATTTGTAGATATGCAATGGTAAATACTTATCTCACTATTTACATAATTATTATAAATCATAAAAATAGTAATGACTCTTGTACTTTTACTTGCAACAATAGTGTATACACAATGTATTAATTTATGATATATAAATATATAAAAGCAACTTCTTAAAATAACATTACTACTAATGATAAAAATTACTAAAAAATATTATATCATTTTGGAAATTTATGTTTAGACTCTGCTGCATGTGATTTCTTCAAATCTAGTATTATATTCTAAGACTTGTGCTATAATTATTTTGTCTGAAAATTAGTCTCTTTTTTATTGATTTTATTTGTTTTTTTGGTCAGTTTAGAATGTTTTTAAGTATCACTATACTATTATTTATCTACCAAAACTAGTTTAATTTTATTAATAAGTAAAATTCTTGTAGATTTTTCTTTGTTTTGTTTTTGTTTGTTTGTTTGCTTTTTTGCTTTGTAGATGCAAACCTAAGAATGAAAATATTAGTTGTACTTGTTATAAACTGTTCTAAGTTCTCATGGATTTTTAAAGTGACTCCATGAAAAATATTTAAGACTATCAATGAATATATTTGAAGAAAAACATTTTGGAACTAGAAATGATGTTAGTAAAAAAACATTGTGACATATATTTTTACAAAAAAAAAAAAAATCCTTCATATTATATTAAAAAGGACCTTTTATTAATTTGTGGTTAAATATAAAATATAAAATATAAATAATGAAAATGAAAATCTAAACTTAGGCACAAATCCTCTTGTTGCATATTGCTTTTACAATTTTTCCCTTCTATACAAGTTAAACAATGCAACTAAACAATAAGTTGTGAGTACTGCTTAATTAGCAGCTGCATCTCAATAATTTGTACATGTTAAGATGCAGGTAAGAAGAAGAAGAAGAAAAATCTAATACATTCTAATGCAATCAAATATAAAAATGTTTTTATGGATCAAATATAATAAAATGATATTATCTAGTTTTGGTAGATAATACAACATACCCAACTAATAATAGAAATATTATATAATAGAATTATAATCTAGAAAAATAATAAACTTGTCTGTTATTGATTCATCATTTTGTCAAAATGGTCATGTAATCTTGACATTTTTAACAATGTTTATTTATCTTATTATGATGCTAATCTACCTGAATATAATTCTTTTGTGATATACAATTTTTTTTTTTTTTTTTTTTTTTCTACACCAACTCACCCCAATTCAATATTTATTAAACACACTAATTTTGTATCCAGTAGTCTTCATATTCGTAGGTCCAATATATACTAAGTCAATCTATTTTCTCTACTGTAAATATTGTCTTTAATTAATTAATTAGTTATCCTGCAAGTTTCTAAGTTCTTTAATCCTGCAAATCATACCCAACTACAATTTAGAAGAGTTCAAAACTAAAATTATCTTTTTTTTTTGAGGTATGAAATTAATCAAATACTTAATTAAAGTTTAATCAAACATCCGTACAGATTTCATAGCCTTAATATTAAAATCCTCAAATAAAGTCCTTTTTTTATCATTTTATAAAATATTCCTCTTCAATTTGCAACTTTGATATTTGTTGCTTCCAAACATAAAGAGTCCAAATATTTGAGCAAATCGATTCTTTACTCTATGAGAAAAGAAACCAAATGTGTGTGTGTTGGGTTGCTTGTGACATGTCATGCTCATTTTTGTAACATTATTCTCCAAAAAGTCGTTTCCACAATGAGGAAAGGCGGAGACCACGAGGCTTAACAGCCTTGACTCGCATTTCAAAAGCAGGACACTCGTGTTGACCTCCGAACCCGCCCCCGACCCACCATTTCTGACCAGAACCCGACCTGACCCGGCCCCACTCCCCTGCCACGTCGGACAAAGTTCTCCACCCTCAAGAGCATCTTCTTCGAATTATGGAATCTTTATGTCTGTATACATCTACACGTGATTTACATTCATGTGATTATCTAAAACATTAATGTAGATATTTTTAGATATATTGTTCCGAGACGGTTTTGAGAATGAAGTTTCAAAAAGCGAGTCACCGAGTCTGCGCACAGAGTCCACCGCAGCGCCTTTCCAAGTCGGCTTGTTACGTCGACGCCGGGAATTCTATTCTTCACAGTGAGCCTGTGCGTGAAGAATGTGGTGAGGTTTTTTTTTGGGTGTGGGTAGATCGCAGTTTTGGCACTTGGGTTTGTGCGAATTGAAGGTGGGTGATCGGAATTGGGACGAAGAGTGAGGTGGGGGAAGGGAGAAAGAGAGAGCGAGAGAGAGAGCGCGAGGGAGGAAGGAAGGAATCGAGAGGTTTTTGTGCTGGAGACTTTTGGGTGGTAGCTTTGCTGCCTGGATTGACCCAGTTCGGTGGGCGCACGGCTTTAGGGTTTCCACGTGATTGTGTACATCTTGGTGGGTGCATTTGTAGTGTGGGTTCAGAGGTATTGTTTGTAGATTCTGGGTTTGGGTTTGAGATCGGCAGATTGTGGAGTTTCTCTCCCACGCTGCGCGTCTGCAGTGCAGAATTTGAGGCGCCTGAACTCGAATTGCAGTCCATGGAGGCGCTTGGATTGTCTTCGTCGACCAAGGCATGGAACGCCGGCACCCTTGGGACGAGATGCGAGCTTCTGAGTAATCAGAGGTTGGAGAATCACACGGTTTGTGTTGGTAAGCACACTGCCCTGCCGCAAAGGAATTTTGTGACGTCCAAATGCGGGGGTCATGAGCTATTGAAGGCCGTGGAGAAGAGGCATCGGTGGGGGAGGAAAGTATTCCTCAAGGCTGGAGTCGCAAGAGCTCATGTGGCTGAGAAAGCTGCCAGTGTAGAGGAGATCACTCTGCAGCCTATTAAAACGATCAGTGGGAAAATTAAGCTTCCAGGATCCAAGTCACTCTCTAACCGCACACTTCTCCTGGCAGCTCTCTCAGAGGTAGACCGTTTTGCTCACTTGCAGATTAAATTTTTGGAATTCGTGGTTCTGCCACATTTGCCTTTGATCCGATTTCTTGGTCCTGATTCTTCCTGCCCTCTTCAGTATTTACACTTGTCATGGTTCATAGAATTGGGGGCATGTTTTATTGTCTCCTCTTTCCTGAGTGTTTTGTGTTAATTGTTTTTAGGGAGAGACTGTGGTTGAAAACCTGCTAGACAGCGAGGATGTCCGCTACATGATCGGGGCGCTCAAGACGTTGGGCTACGAGATCCATGAGGATCGTGCAGAGAATCGGTGTGTAATTAAAGGGAGCGGAGGTGTATTTCCTGTAGCTCGTGATGCAGAAGAGCGTGGCCAAGTGGTGAAGTTATTTTTGGGGAATGCTGGAACCGCGATGCGTCCCTTGACAGCAGCTGTGACAGCAGCGGGTGGTAACGCCAGGTATCAATCCTCCTCTTACCCTTCCTTCTAGTGTCTACAAATATAAATTATGGGTTCAAGAAAAGTTTGCTTTCCTACAACTGAGTGAGATGCGAATCTGCAGTTATGAGCTGGATGGAGTGCCTCGCATGAGAGAAAGACCCATCGTTGATTTGGTGATGGGCCTTCAGCAGCTTGGAGCCGACGTGACTTGCACAGAAGAATACCCTAATTGTCCTCCTGTTTTTATCAACGCAAAGGGCGGTCTTCCCGGAGGAACGGTACAAATTTCGGCCTCCAAACTAGTAGAAGCTTATTGCAGTGATGGACATAATCATTATAGGCCGTTCTGATAAAATAAAAAGGGATGGTGATGTTGCATTTTGGAAGAAAGTAATGAACGGAGTGTTCCGTCTCGTTGCAGGTGCGTCTTTCTGGCAAAGTGAGCAGCCAGTATTTGTCTGCGCTTTTAATGTCAGCGCCACTCGCTCTGGGAGACGTTGAAATTATCATGGTTGACAAGCTGGTCTCTGTGCCTTACGTCGACATGACCTTGCGGCTGATGGAAAGGTTTGGAGTGAAGGTTGACAGGCACGACGGCTGGGAACGTTTTTCAATCAAGGGGGGTCAAACCTACAAGTATGTTTGGTGATCCTCCCACTGCACCACAAAGCAGCTGTCGTTAATAATTAACTTAAAAAGTCGCTGAAATAGTAGTTGGTTCATGCAGTACAGAGTGAGGTGATGTTAGATTCATCTGTTGCCCTCCTTCAGGTCACCAGGAAGCGCGTACGTTGAGGGAGATGCATCGAGTGCTAGTTATTTCTTAGCTGGTGCTGCTGTCACGGGAGGCACTATTACTGTTGAGGGCTGTGGAACCACCAGTCTTCAGGTATGTATATTTTGTAATTCTTTTTTTTTCCTGTAATTGGAGTCAATCGGTAGCGCTACTTTTAATAAACTGGCTATCTTGATTTATTGTACGAGGAGTATTTCACATTCTCCTCTAGTTTTCATTGATCTTCTGTAAGCACTGTACGGACTTAGAAACTATGTAATCCTGTGAGTTCCCTCTTAAGTAGCCTATTGACCATAATAATTGAGAGATTTGGTTTTGGTTTCGATTTTAATACTAGTTTCAACATAAACATTTTATCTTGGTTTTGATGGTTGATCGGTGAATTCCAGGGAGACGTCAAATTTGCCGAAGTATTGGAAAAGATGGGGGCCACAGTCCAATGGGGTGATCATACAGTCACGGTTACGGGGGCACCTGCAGATTCCACAACAGGGAAAAGGTTGAAAGCCATCGACGTAGATATGAATGCTATGCCTGACGTGGCGATGACACTTGCTGTGTTAGGTCTTTTCGCCGATGGCTCCGTGGCAATTCGGGATGGTACGTTTTTGGACTTTACTATTTGGTGGCAAGCCCTTGCTTAGCAGTTGTTTGCACCAAAAAAATAGGATGTAAATGAGGTTTTCGACACGTGGTTGTTTTTGGTATTTACGACCTCATCGTTCACCTCTTTGCAGTTGAGAATTGGAGAGTCAAGGAGACAGAGCGCATGCGCGCCATTGTTGATGAGCTGACCAAGGTAGTGTACTGAACCTTCAAATCTGCAGGTTCTACTGACATGATCATCAAGGGTACTGTGATTCAGAGTCTGCATCATTGTGGGTGGCACGTACGTGTTTGTTTTAATTATTTTACTTTGTTTCGTTTTTGCCTTCAAAAACCAACTTTTTCACTCAATTATCCTCCTATCATATTTTCATCACATTTAGGGCAGTGAAGCTACCTGTTTGAAAATGAAGTTTTAAGTTGTAATCGGCAACGCTGTTACATCAAAGATCGCCGTTGTATATTAAGAGACCCTAAAGCCCTTACTAAGGAGTTGCCTCATTAGAATAGGCTAGAAGTACTTAATTGGATTGTGATTGTTAGAATATCAAGTGTCAATTAGTTGGACTGATAGTACATGATACGTGCAGCTGGGAGCTGAGGTGGAGGAGGGCCAAGACTATTGCATAGTAACTCCCCCGAAGAAGATCACTCCAGCAAAGATAGACACGTATGATGATCATCGTATGGCCATGGCCTTCTCGCTTGCTGCTTGTGGAGATACCGCCATTACAATCAGGGATCCAGGTTGTACTCGAAAGACTTTCCCCACGTATTTCACGGAGTTGGAGAAACTATGCCAGCATTAATATATTACTAGTAAAAAACATTCTCCCTCCCCCTTTTTTTACTCTCTTTTACAAGGTATAGTCAATCATTTCCGGAGCTACTTGGGTGCTCTGAATAAACAAGCCAGCATTTTTATTGTGGGCTGTTCAGTTAAGAGTAATAACGTAGAAACTAGTCTCAGGTGTTGGCCTTTTAGTTAGAACCCCAACCCACGCGGTGACCGCATGATCCATCCGAAAGTTAGATTTCTAAAACTAGAGGCAGCTTATTTTATGTACTTTATTCAATTCAATGTTGATGGCCTGATTGCATTCTCTGGCCTTGCGGTCCGGTATGAAATTGTTTCTGTATTACGAACCAAATTATTCTACTTGTTTTTTTCAGTCAATTGGTATTGGTGTACGACGCATTGTAAAGAGTTTTTATACCGTATAGCTTGCTTCGGCTGCTCATTATCTTCAAGTTGCATCAATCCATCAATCTTCTAAATTTGGAAATTCTCAACGGTCATATTGATGGTAATATTTATATATATATATATATATATATATATATATATAAATACACATTCACATTCTCATATCGTAATTTTACAGATCGTGGGTCCTCCTTTGTTGTATTTTAAGTAAAGCCTTACAATTGGCCAGAAGGTAAAGGATACCGAACCTCAACGCTGCTTAGTCGGTAAGGCTTGAGAACAGTCTTGTTGAATCTGGTCTTCAATGTTCAATTTTGATTACTCCGTTATTACAGAAAACCCAGCTGGACTTTTCTTTACAAAACCTGATGTCACATCAACGTAAACAGGCAAATAAGTTGAGAAAAACCAAACCCATTTTTTCTCTAATTTTATCAAATGGAACAACAAGCACCAAATTTTATGCACCTCTTTCACAACATAAAACCCTAAACTCTCACAAATAAAGAAAAAATTCACTTATGTGCTACAATCAACTTTTCCATCGACACTTTGTATCTATAGATAAACTATATTTTCTCCAATTTTTCATATGACCAATATCAGCATCCTTCCATACATATACAGAATTATTTAAGTAATGTTTAAAAAATAAAAAATAAAAGTAAGGAAGGAAGGAAGGACTATTCTTGTACAATCATGGAACTTTATTCTACACACTTTTTGAACAAAAGATAAAACCATTTATTTCAGAGAGAGGGCTTTATGGCAGTGGGATCCCGTAGGAATGCACAAGACCCATTGGGCACAAAGCAAGCCTTGGCCATTCCCAAGCCCTCCACAACAAAAGCACAAAGCCCATGATGAGAGAGCAACCACCCCACAAATTTCTAAATCTAAACATTGATAAATGTTCTACAATATTGCTTGACAAAATAATAATAATAACAATATCATACAAGGTATATATATATATATATATATACATATTTACATAATTGAATTTAACAATTAATAAAATTTTCTTTAAAAAAACTCTGTTTGAGACTGATTATCATTCATAATTTATTAGTATTATTAATTGTAATTTTCAATTCTATTTTTAGAAAAAATAAAAAAAACTATTATCTATTTTCAAAATATAAACCACAACTTTATTGTATATACAATGAAGATTATTTTGATTAAATATTGCATGTTTAGTATCATAAATATGATTTTAAATAACTGATCAACTATTTTAAAATAATTTAAGTAATTTATGAAAATAAAACTATTTCCAAATTAATGCCACATATTTTATCTAAAGACATATATATATATATATATATATATATAATTTAGAATTGGACTTTGCTTATATAGATTTGATTATGATGCTAAAGATAAGCTATTGTTTTGATTTTAATGAAATGTTCTTTAGTTAACACAAATACCAATTTCAGAGAGCAATAACTGATTAAAGTCAAGAATATCAACATTGAATAAAAATAAATAAATAAATAATTTAAAAAACTAAAGAATTATGTTTTTTAAATTTATTTTTTTAATATAAATTATTTTTACACATATGAAAATAATAATATGTATTTAAAATTTAATGGTAGAACAATAAATTATACAAAAAAAACACCCAATTATAAAAAAAAATTAAATTTTAAGATAAGAAAGTTCTTTGAAGCAACCCTTAATTTTAAAACTTTGTTATAAAAATCTTAAATTCCATGGTATAAGTTTTTTTAAAGTGCAACTTCATTGGTCACTATCTCATCACCAAATTCAAGTAAAACCTATAAAATTAAATCTTGCTAAAGTCACAAAATGCATATAAGTTTTCAAATTTCTTCGAATTAGCTAGATATATATTTTAATGATTTTTATTCAAAAAATTGTAAAATATCAATAATAATTTTTTTCTAAGAATGAATTTTGTATTGAGAAGTATATTTGAAGTATTTGAAAAGTCATATTTTACACATAGATAGACAATATTGATATGGAAGCTTGGAAGTAGTCAATAGTTGGTGGAGCCACTCAAAATACGGCAATGCATATAGAAAAGATGTAGAAAAAGGCATGAAGATAATGATATTGGTGTCTTTTTAGTATTCTAAGGCTCAAAGAAGATGAGGAGAAGGTGATTGTATGACCATTGCTTTTTTCATTTGAAGGGTTGTTGTCCATTGCTATGGCCTTATGTAAAAAGATTTTTTGCCATAATTGCTTTACACCTACTAGTTGTACTTGCCAATGACATGATTGTGTAGTTTTTGGTTCTAGTGTTGATATGTATAAATTTGTATTTGTATTATTGAAAATTTTACATTTATATTTTCTCTTTAATTATATATGAATTTGTATATATATATATATATATATATATAAATTTGTATTTGTATTAGTGATAAATTTACACTTTTACTTTCTCTTTAATTATATAGAATATATATATATATATATATATTGATTTTTTAAATTTATATATAATATAAAAATGTAAAATCAGTATATCAATCAAAATTTTAAACTTGTAATCAAATTATAAATTTATAGAACTGATTTTTCTCCTTGATGTTAAAAGTTCTATGTTTAAAAATACTAATCTTGGTTTGTGTGATTCAAATCAATTAATAATAAATCACAATTGTGTTGTCATTTTGAAAAAGAATTGTTCTTATAGTATACATCCTAAAGTTATCCTCAAAATTTTAAAATCCTTTACAATTAGTTAATCAAGTGATCTCAAGGTTAAAAAATAAAATAAAATAAATCTGCATTCTTAATTATTTACAAGTTATTTTCTGAGAAATTAAGGTAATTTCTATGAATTTTAAATCATTTTAAAATTTATATCTTTGCATAACTTTATTTAAAATAAATACTATTATTTAAAAAAACTATATACTACTGATTATAATTTTTTTTTAAAAATGACCAAATCATTGTTTTGTTTGTTTATGTATTGGTTTTTGTGAAGATTTACTTCTCCTTTTTCTTTTTTTTTAAATTTTTTTAAAGTAATAACTATTGATTTTAATATTTAGTTCAGAACATTATTTTTCTTTAATTGTATTAAGAATATATTCAACATCTAAAATAATTCGGTTCAATAATGATTACTTTAATAACGATTACTTTAGTTCTTGAATTTTTAATAATAATATTCTTGGAATTAAATTAAATTTAAAATGAATCGATATTTCTGTTAATATTAAATTCACATGGTTCTACCTTAATTTGATAATTCTATATAACAACATTCATGCATGTAAATCTATTTCATGACTTTAAAATAGTACATACACATTCACATAAGGAAATATATATATATATATATATATATTACATTTGTTCATGAATGAAGAATGTAAATTTTTATGTAAATTTTTAAAAGTGTCTTTGAAAACTAGGTATAATGTCAAAACAGACATTAAACTATCATAGTGGTATGTAAAAACATCACAATTAAATTATATATTTACATTACTAAGCAACATAGTCCACTTGATCAAATTCAAATAGAACACATCCAACAAAGAACAATCTCATTAATATTGTAGTTATGAAGTGGATTTAAGCAATGAAGACAAAGCAGAATCCCAGGACCATATACTTCTACACTGCAGCAGCATCCAGGCCCACAAGGGTCCACGCCGCAGCACCGATGACCTTAACATTCCGAGAGGATGATGAATGTTGTGGTTTGTCACATATTGCAACACACGGTACAGTTGTAGCTGGAGTGAGAGAGAAAGCGAGAGAGAGAGAGAGAGAGAGAGAGAGAGTAGGAGCAAGAGCAAGATGAAGAGCTGGAGCATGTCATGGCAGTGGTGGTGATGGTGGTGATACTTAAAACACCATTCGGAGCTAGTAATCTAGCTGCTGTGGGTTAGTTGGGGTGGTAAAATGTAATGAATACAGACCAGACCAGACCAGATGAGACCAGGGAAAGGAAGAGAAAAGAAGGAAGAGTGTGTCTGATGCGGTGACCAGGGAGGTCGGCGGTTCGCAAGAGCAGCAGACCAGCTGCATCTTCCCCATTTTCTCTTTTTCTAGATGCTTGCTGCTCCTGCTCCTCCTTCTCCTCCTCCTCCTCCTCCTCGTGGTGCGTGCCACCAGCCTGCCCACTCGCCCACCCTCCTGCCACTGAGACGCCGTTCTCGAGACCATGGCACTGCTCGTGTAGCACCCCCATGCGGGAATCTCCTAGAGTGACAACCACTCGAGAGTCCGAGCTAGATGATGCTCACTTAACTCACCCCACTCTGAATCACCCCCCGGTGTCGATTCCGCGAGTGTGCAGGGAAAGACCAGGAACTAGATCGTACAGACAAGGCAAGCTTCTCGTTCGGTTGGTCACCTCAATGAACCAGAATCAATGCTGGATTGTGTATCGTCTCCCATTGAAGTGGCCCTGTTGGCCAATTTTGCTGTTGGAAATACGGGTGTTGATACTCTGCTAGCTAGCCCGCAGTTGCTGATGTTCTGAAAGAGCCCGTGTTGTGCTTGAATCCAAGATCAGGAGTGAGCTGCAGCGACCTTTCATCGTTGTGTTGTTTTGTGATCCTTCTGAATTGACGGTAGGCGGTTTGAGTGTGGAACTCTCATAGCTTCCAGTTCCACCAGCCTCCTGGACTACGGTCGCTGTAGCCAGCAGCTACAACTGTTCAAGATGCGAATGCATCCACAACTTACATTGAAGGCCTTCAGAGTGCACCCACTTCTCACAGTTAAAATTCTCAGGGCTGTGCTTACGTTCCTTGTCTGTGAACATATGCGGGAACTACTATAGACTTAGCTTAGTGGGACTAACCGTAAGATGCTCTCTTGAGAATTACTGCGCAGCTAACCAGTTTAGTTTAATCTCTGTAATCTCACAACAACGCTTCTTCATAGTCACATTGACATTCTCTTCGGCTAGGCACGACACTGACTGCGTCACCAGCATGCAAATCCACTTGAGCAGTGACTGAAACAAGGTCGAAATTTGCCGAAATCGGTGCTAGTAGGAGATGTGAGGATCAAGTTGGACAGGCGACGGAGGAAGTCTTGGGTAGTGCAACATGACCCCAGCCATGGTTGCTTTCTGGATGGCGAGCTTAGCCATATCGATGCTACTTCCTACTTCAGCGTTTGCTCGAGTTAGCCCTGCTGGTAATTCATTCAATTCTTGGAAGCATTGAGAAACCGACAATTTTTGAATGTTGCTGTTTTTCCCAGTACGTTTCCCCACCACGATGAAGATGACTGAAAACTCTAGTGTATCGAGGAATCATGGTGGCGTGAGTACTCAATCTTTTTCTTCCCCCAAAACTAGAATACTAGACCTTTCTCTGAGGGATTGACAGTTAGTTTCGTTATTTTTATTATTATTTTTTCGACAGGGGAGCTGCGTCGACATCATGGAATAAAGTTCACGTAAATGTTCTGTTGTGAAGTTGCTGCCTGCTAGTCTGAAATGGGAAAGTAGCGGGTGAAATTGTGGATTGAATCTGATGAAGAATCTGGCTAATGTACCAGAATGTAACTGATTAATTGAATGCAAACTGAGACAGGGGTGACTGATCCTTCGGTAGAGACAATCACAGATCTGGAGCGGACATTGGCATCCCCCTCTGCTGATGTTGAAAAGACATCTCGGGGCATCCAAGTTCGGGTAAGTCCACCTTTTGCAATTCCATCTAAAGCACCTTGTGAAACGATTGGATTGTTCTAGAGTTCATCAGAATCTTGCATTCAAGAGAGCGAATCGGCAAAATTAGACTCAATAGAGAGGCAATCCCATATAAAAAATCGGTGTATAACCAATTCAGAGTGTGTGGTCATATCTAGTCTTTCCGTATTGAATCCCAAAAACCAAAACTTCAACAAGGAATCCGTGATTGCTTGACCCCTGGTAAACTCAAATCAACGTAGACACCTTCAGTTAATATTCTTTTTTCTGTTCTGTCTAGTTCTTTAGCATTCGTTTTCCTCAGAGAAATTTATGTGTTCACTTTACCGACGTACATTGTGGGTTTCTCCAGAGTCTAGATCGAAGAGAAGCACCTCGACAAGCAGAGGACACGATTTTTGGTCATTTCCAGATTAAAGAGTTTGGTGGTGGAATGAGCAGGAGAGGGCTGGTGGGCTCATCTCCCCCAACTTGTCGATTCCAGTGCGGAACGTGCACGCCCTGCAAGCCAGTGCACGTAGCCATTGGCAGTCCGCACAGCATGATATCACAGACTGAGTATTACCCGGAGGTATGGCGGTGTCAGTGCGGCGGTCGATACTACATCCCATAACCATATATATCAACCACTCTCTACTAGTTATCCTCAGACTGAAGGTTCTTCGTCTAGAGTTCATTAGCCATGACAACATATGTATGCTTTGAGAGATTACCCTCTGTGTTCATACCTGATTAATAGGTAATCTCTTCTCCAGATCATTAAAAATTGGAGTAAATTAGAGCTAATTTCACACGGTTGGAAACGTAAAATGGGTGGTTATGAGGCTTGGTCGACCAGGTAACTTCACGGTGGGGATAGACGCTTCCTTTCAGCGTCGAGTGATGAAAATAGTGCAGTAAGTAGCAAAAAAAAAAAAAAAAAAAAAAAACAATGCAGGTACTTGTTAGTGAAGTGGCATTAAGCTGCCCTTCTTTTGCCAGGGGTAAAGAGTCCCATATTACATATCAAACTTGGTCTGAATAAATCAACTACCATGACTTCTGTTAACTTGAAAGTAAACTTTCAGTGGTACCGGAAAAGATATGTACAACTACGATTAAAAAAAATTATGTCTAGATTACTCCTTTGATTATCTGATTGCCATGAAAGATTGACTAGAATCACCAGCCGGGGAGTTGTACATGCAGGCCTGCATGAAATGGGTGTGTGATGAATGTCAGAGTTGGGCATGAGCAAGTTATGGAGAGTGGAGAAAAGATTCCACTTCGACAATTCATTACAGCAAAGACACCTAATCCCAACACCCAGTCCAATCACAACCGCATCTTAATTTAAACATTTATGTGAATAGTGACTTACAGAGTGTACGCCCCATGTGCATCAAAACCGATGACCAGAATTGGATTATCTAAAAATTCCCTATCACATATGAGAAGCAACGTCCCCCATCTAAAACACCCAACGTCAATTAGATCCAATAACATGAGAGCTAAAAATAAAATAAAAGCATCATTTAAACAAGCGCTAATACACATTCATACAAGTCTGCAAAGCAGTACGCAGTGAAGGGCTAGAAATGAAACTGCAACTTTGTGTAAACTGAAAGGTATGTTTCTTTCACGAGATATGGGTCCTGCGCTCTTTTGACTGTGGACCTTCACCAGACTCGTTTATTTGAGCAGCAGCATTGAAACGTCGTGTGGTACCCTTCCATGGCGGCGGAGAAAGCAAAACAAGTGGCTCTTCTCTACGCAGTCTGACTGTATGGAAACAGGAAAAAGAACAGTGGGTATATCCTCCACATCAATGAGTGTATATGAGCTTGCACAGTTGGACAGTCTCTGACTGCCTTGGAAGTCTGATATGTACAACACTCACAAGTCCATGAAACTACATGTACTGAGCAGTAACAAAAGCAAAACAAATAAAGCATATATTTACATTCTTCACATTTTAACATTTTATTTTATTTTATTTATGTATTTTGCATAACCTGAGCAGTGTTTTATTATTGAAGAGGACAACCTAAGGTGTCTGCCATGGTTGAGGTGACCAAGGCCAATAGGATGTTATCCTCATAGAAACTCTTCAGAAACGCTTTGGTCCACTCCTCTGCAGCATATCAATCTGAGGAAGATAATGCTCTGCACCCCAGCTCTCCTCTGTGTAATGCTCATACAATAATAATAATAATAATAATAATAACAAAATGCATTATTCTTACTTCCTTTCTTTCTTTCCTTCCTCTTCCAGCAATGAAGTTGTTGGAATCTGAAATACATGTGGAATGCTTGTGAAAATGGTGAACAAACGAAGGTAGTGAGAGTAGCGAGTGGAAGACTTGGGTGCACAGTTTTCGAGAGGGAATCTGAGCAGCACCGAAGCATGGCGATGACATGGCTGCAGATATATTTAGATAACTTCCCAAGTTTTTGCCAACCATGCTGCTTCATCACCATGTTGTGTCCCCTTTTGTGGCTCTATTCACAAATCTAGAACTGAGAAGAAGTGGGAGAAGATGAAGAAGAAGCACATGGCAGAAGTTTTTAGTGCTTCATGATACTCTAATCTGCTTGGGAATCTTTAGACCAGTTATTTGCTTTTTGTCTGCTTAGAAGCCAGCTTTGAAGGTTTACCATTTATTTTATTAAAAAAAAAGAAAGAAAAAGAAAAAAGGTTGTGCACAAAAACTATCAAGAATTTGAACTCTTGAAGATATGATGTTAAATTTGAGTACAAAAAAAACATTATTACTTTGATTTATTCATTTTTAATTCCATTTTTTTATACAAATTTTCTTTGTGTGTTATCTAACTTATTGCCCTTTATAATTGCAAAAATTATAGGCAAAGGTTTTAATGACGGATTTAAATCATACATCTGCAGTCATATGGTTTTTTGGTTTATTGCACAAGCTTATAGTGTAATACCATTATAGTGTGATGCTTATATCTTTTTTTTTTTAAACCAATATTTAGATTTTCTATATGTCCATCAAATAGTTTTATGTAATCATAATTACTTGTATAAATTTCAAACATTATTTTTAGATTCAACTTGTTCATTTGGTATAGTATTTAGCTTTAAAAATAATTGTGCAATAATCAAGGCTCAAAACTTCATAATTTTTTTAATATCTAATTTTAAAAACTCATAAAAACTCATTTATAAATTTATTTTTTAAATATATATATATATATATATATATTAAAATCAAGTTAATTAAACTGTGATTTTTATTATTAATATATTTTTATTTTAAAAAAACTAATTAATAATATTTTAAAAATCAATAATTATAATAAATGTGATTATAGATTATTAGATCAAGTAGGCCTATATATTTTGTATGATAAAAGAACTCCATGTTTTTAAAAAAGCCAACACATTTAATTAGTTATGTGACTCTAGGTAGGAAGAACAGTGTACATTAATTTTTTGAAAAACCTCTGTAGTCATTAAAAAAAAGGGGGTTGAAATTTTATTGCAAATACAACTAATGCTGCACTAGTAGTTCAAGGAATTTATTCATTATTCCAACAAAAGAAGTTTTTTTAAATAAAATATGTTGTTTCTAAATATAAACATAGAGAAAGAAAAGAAATCTCAACAATTCTCAACTGTTCTTCTCTAAGTACCTTTTCAACATAACGTAGGTCACTGTATGTATATATATATATATACATATATATATACACACACATATACACACACATTCTTCTCATTTGTTGAATTTCAAAACTCAAAATTTGTATGCTTCTTATTTGTATGTATATATATATATATATATATATATATAAAAAGAAAATGTTCAACAACTATAAAATCAACTACTATAATTACAAATATTTTTACTAAATAGATAGAATATATCAATGAATTAATTAACTTTTATTGGATTTTTATTTCCTTTTTGTAAAAATAAACATACCCACATGGCTCTATCAACACTTCAAGAAATTGTGATAACGTCCGTTACAACGGAGTGGCAAGGAATGAAGTGCGACCACGTCCGCCACCTCACCGGACCCATTGTGACACGTACGCACTCTCCGTCACACACATGACGTGGCCCTGGGAGGATGAAATCCAATCGCACGTTCATCTAAACGGGAGCCAAGCACACGGATGGATGAATAGTTCAGCGAGCATTGGGGACTCCGCCTTCAGGCCTTCGCCTTCGCGCGCTGTGGTAGGTTCCGAATCCCTCGAGGAATGTCTCACAGACACCCGCCGCTGTTTCCGCAATCCTGAGTCTTCCGCGCTTTTGCTTTGCTGTCGATTTCTCCGTAAGACTGTGTTTGTTCCGAGATTACCCACTTCGCAAGGTCGGCAGCGATGGCGTCAGCTGTAATTAATGCGGAAGCACTCTGTGCAGCTCTAGCTATGGAACCCCTGTGGTGCTCCACTGGGTCATCGTCGTCATCGTCGTCGTCGTCAATAGTTTCTGCGTCGAAGGCATCGTTCTGCGGGGGAAACGTGGGTGGGCGGAAGCTCGTGGCATTGCGGAGCGTTGGAACCAAGGCGAGTTTCCCGAGGCGGAGCTTGTCGGTGATCAGAGCCGTGGATGGGAATTCGACCACTACCACGAGGACCCCGGCGGCAGAGGTTTCCACTTCCTCCCCTGCATCCGAGGAGGTGGAAGTAGAGGTTCCAATCGAGAAGAGGTACCCTGCATTCCCCGCCGTCTTGGACATCAATCAGATCATGGACATCTTGCCGCATAGGTTCCCGTTCCTGTTGGTGGACCGGGTGATCGAGTACAATCCTGGGCAGTCGGCTGTTGCCATTAAGAATGTGACTATCAATGACAATTTCTTCCCGGGCCACTTCCCCCAGCGGCCTATCATGCCCGGTGTGCTTATGGTTGAAGTAAGACGCCTTTGCGAATGTTGGCTGATTTTAATGTGGATGTGAAACGCACTGCCAATGAGTTATGTCAATGTGGCAATTTTGGCGTTGCTATTGCCTTCTCGTCTATGTTTTGTTGTTGAATCCTGTGCAGGGTTGCTGATATCCTGCTTATGTTAGGATCGCAGCCAAGGTTCCAATACCATTTGCTAATGCATGCGCTGAAATCGTTATGCTTGTGAGTATAGGCTATGGCACAAGTAGGAGGTATCGTGATGTTGCAGCCGGATGTGGGAGGCTCAAAGGATACTTTCTTCTTCGCTGGAGTGGACAAAGTGCGCTTCCGGAAGCCAGTCATTGCGGGTGACACCCTACTGATGAAGATGAAGCTTACCAAACTGAACAAGAGGTACGGTGTCGCGAAGATGGAGGGCCAAGCCTTTGTAGGTGGCGAATTGGTGTGTGAAGGAGAGTTTATGATGGCCCTGGGTAAAGCTGAGTAGACCACTCGACAGCCGAATTAGAACCTTTATATTCCTTCAGTTCCCATAGAATTCTCGTGTTTCGGAGCTGATTGCGGCTGCTTCACAGTCTTCGCTAGATCTGCTGTTGCTTGTAAAATATGTTTTCTTGCGAGAATCGAGCATCGATTATCACGCCTATGCACAATTCTTGGTTCTTATTGGTAGAGTATTGAGGTTTAAGCTCGTGCACCTTATCCCACAAAAACTCAACATCTAACCACCTTTGCGGGTTCATAAGTTTTTCTTTACATGTCTTGTTGTTCACCTCTTGAAGCGGCTTTAGATTTGGAGTGCATTTTATCCCACTTAAGTAACGTGAACTCTTGAAAGTATCACGCAGAAGATGAATGATTTTATTTTGAACCGGATCATGGATTTTTATACACATTTTACACATAGGGAGTTATTTATTTCTTGAAGTTCAATTTGTAAATGACTTGCAGTTCTGTGAAGAGTGTCACATATGTCAATAGCATCATCCGTTACCATGCCTTGTTCATCAGAGTGACTAGTTCCCTTTGATTGCCGAGATCCTTCTGTCTCTTGCCTTGCTGAATGGGATCTGACCAGAAGCAGCCCTAACCTGACTTGGGAATTTGGGGGACTGTTTTGTGCAGCACTTGGTGACAGTAATCTCTCTAATAACAATTAGTCATCTTGTGTGAGCAATGCTGCTAATATTACACTGTCTCTCACGTGGCTTGGCCTCTAGCACAGCACTTCACCACCGTCAATTCCTAACTTCTCAATTGAATCACGAAACCCACCTTCGAGAGCAGAAGAGTTTTACCAGCTCATTTACACAATCTCTGTTTGTGAGCATATACAACTCAATGCATTCTCGTGGATCTTCAGACACAACGGTGGTTGCTCCAGTTAATAAATTGTGTGGGAGAGTCTCTCCGGTTGAGTCACGTTTTCAAGCACTATACTATTGCATCAAATCTTTCTTCTAACAGATTTGCTCGTTAGCTTCGAAAATCACGCATTATTTTGTGCTGCTGTGGTTGTGTCCTAACTGCACTTCATTACTAATGCATGTCTCGAGCTTTTACAGTCTGGGTCGCTGGTGTAACTAATGTTTGTTTTCGCTTGTGTTATTAAGGATACGGAGGCTATGTTCAATGTTTTTAGACATTTTAGGAGATTCTTTTGAAGCAATACTAATCTTTATGAACAGTTTTATGGTCACTTTAACGAGTGCTTCATGGTTTAATTAGTGATGTGGTCAATAGTTTGAAAGAATTTCGAGATGCAAGGCCGGGATTTCATCTTGCTATTGCCGGAACGTTCGAAGAGATGGTGGTGGCTCTGGTGTCGGATATCACGGTAAATGCAGATGCATTAACTACAACCTGCAATTCAGCATTTTATTGGACCAAACAGTCGCGCAGTCTTCTGAGACCTAATGTTTATTAGACAACAATTGTATCAGTTACCACAAGATCTTCGAAAGAGGAAGACGCGACACACATTTTTAGCCTAGATTTAAGAATAGTTAAGGCAGGTGATGTGAAGAGCCAAAGGTTATGCAAAAATTTACTGTAATCATCATGTGATGGTGAATCAATGACACTAAATCCGAGTAAAGGTTTTCCTGTTCAATTAGTTGGTTTTCCTGAGCTATTTGCTGTTCCGCAAGACAAACTGATATCACAATCCATGTAAGTCTCCAATGTTATAAACCATTTCTTTCAATTCTTTGTTGGCAGAATGACAATCATTCTAGAAGGTTCAATGTCCATTTATCTGACTGAGGCATGCCCTATCTGTGTGTTTGTTCAAGAACAGAGTTTTACATCTTACAGGTGTAAGTCAACATCATCAATAAAATCAATAAATTCCAATATTAGTGTCCATTTTCCAAGCAATACGGATCTTTCTATCAACTTCAAATCAACCTAGTGTCATTGCAACTAGTATCTCATAGCAAGAAGTCCACTTCATTACTCAGATTTGGTGAGAAGTGCAGATGCACATTTTATTTCCTACACGACAATAAGATCAATTAAGTGCTTGAAAACTCAAAACTGTTCTAAATGTCCAGAATGTAATATCTAGCAAGCTCTTTACTTCTTGTTTCCTAAAATTCAGCAAGCTCTTGCCAGGTAGAGATTTAGATGGTTACTAATTTTGGAGCAAAAGAATCCGCGAAAAACTATTGGGAATTTTAATGATCATCCGAACAAAAACACTCCCAACTCAAGTATTGAGGCTTCCTCACAGCTTTGCTCTACTAAACATCACATTTTCAATCGATGCGTTTAGAGGTCGCAGGGTTTTGGAGCAAAGAACTTATACTGATGTTGATCCTCGCATAAAACAATGCACTCTTCGAGTTAGCTTTAATATTCAGCTTGTACAAATTTGTCTTCAGGATACATGTAGCTACAGCAGAATAACTATCGAAGCTGACAGAGGTTTATCTGTGCAGATTCTACAGAAGATATGTCGATGTGATTGAGAAGAATTTACACTGACAATATCCTGGATGTCGGCAACCACGATTCCATTGCAATACTCAAGTACCCACCTACTAAGATTGCACCAACAGTTAGTTGTAGTGCAGGTTTTCTACTAGTTTGTGAAGAGGGATTGACAAGACATGGAGCTACGTTCATTGCATTCATTGCTGCAGCCTCCAATGGCTCAATCAGAAGTTGCCGCTTTCCTTTTTGAGTCATGTTCGTCACCATGCCTTAGCAGACTCCTAACACCAAGATTCGCATCTCAAAAGGGTCTAATTACTAAAAATTTATCCCTACTCCACATTGACAAGATGTGTTAGCAGGCGGACTTCTGTAAGCTCAATGTCGACATGTGGAAACGAAGTTACAATCCTTGCTCTCGAAGTTGATGGGTGCTACTGTGAGGGACTGTTCAGTTGAAGAAGCAGCCATTGATATGCTGGTAGTTTTACTTTTGTATTTTTGTAACACATTGTGCCACGACAGACTGCAGAGTTGATCACTGTAGGTCAAGAAGTTTTTAATAACGCATATTTTTCTTTAGCACCAGGTGATCGATCCTGGCAGCCGTGCTTATGGAATAACGGCACGAGAACTATTCCAAAATGGCTTTCTAGTAGTGTTTGAGAGAGTCATCGTGGGGACGTCTTGTACAGGTACAAGATGCCAAAGCTGGTCACGAAGATCGAAAGGCGGGGGTAATTGTGGCAAAAACAATGTGTTCAACATGTTGAACGTGGCGGAAGCGCTTGCCGGGACCCCGTTGTGCATAACCAAGTACCTCAGCTGCGAGTTTAGTGTCCAGATGGAAAAAAAACAATTATCTTAAAGTATGCCCAGTGCAATGAATGCCGAAACCTTGAAAACTAGAATTGAAATCGCCACGAAATCAAACTCCTCACACTGAAATGTGTTGCCTGTGGTGTTTGAGTCTCATGTGGATATGCACCACAAGCTGACCAAGTTTGGTTTTGAAGCACCCACCTGAGCGAAGTTAAGTTGCAAGCTTATTACGAACAGGGAAAGCGAAGCCCAATGAACAAGAAAAACAGAATTAACGTGTGGCATGCGGAAAACTGACGAGCAAGTGAGTAGAATTTTCACTGATTGCAAGCCAGGACTGTGTTGATCGAGATGAAGACAAAGATGGGGTCCAGTGGCAAACTGAACCAACGGGGTGAAGCTACATAACTAAAAAGGATGATTGAGTGACTGACAGCAGGTGCCAGCTAACTCATCGTTGTAATAGCGCACCCTGCATGTCGAACATGAGTGCCATGACTTGGTAATGCATCTAATTTTCCTAGTCTACTCACCGCATCTGGTTGAATCCCATCTTCACGCACGCGGAGTTCAGCTCTGGAAGAGCTGTTATGCGCGTGGCTTCAGTCTCGCCGGTAGGCAGAATATAATATCTAGCATGTGCAGAGAGAGAAAATTCAGACGAAAGCCCATGTTAGAGAGAAGCTGTGGATCAATTACTCTCAATGATTGTTGTATACAGAAAAAAATTTAAAAATAAAAATAAAAACTTGTACAAAGAGCATGACAGATACTCTAATTGAGTTTGATACACGACCCAGTCATGGACGGCGATGAAGAGATGAGGCAGAAGAGATGAGGCAAGGAAATGCTCAGCGATGTGCAGATTCCGTTGAAGCAAGCCAAAACCTTTGCCCGCGGTATTGCCTTCTGAGCACATGGATTCAAGTATAGCGTATGCTCATTTCTAGCTCACACAAGCACACACTTCCACTCTGACCCTTAGAAGAAGAAGACAGAAATGTGTGATGTGGGTTGAATGTGCAAAAAACAAGGGTGTTGACCGGGTCAAACTGAGTGTGTGTGTGTGTAACGCCAGCATGACACTGCGTGATGCACATGGAGTCCACTCTTGCACAACCATTCTCTTGACATCAGTGTCGTAGACTTGCCTTGTAGTTGATTGAGAATGAAAGATGTGGTCAAGTGTATGTGGGAGAATACACAAGCGACGTCAGAGGATGGGGGCAGGCTTTGCAGGGGCTGCAGTAAAGAGAGCTGGCCTGACACATCGGAGGACAGCAACACCACACATATATACACACACACACCAACACACACCAACACACACACACACAACAGAAACAACAACTCTTGCACTGTATTATCCTCACCATGGCTCCTACTTGATCGTTTCCAGTTGTTTCTGTTCCCAGCAATTAGAAGGCCCTATGATTCTCCTTTGACCCAGCCTTGCCCTACTATTCGCATATATTTTTATTCGGTTGTTTGTTGTACCTCGTCCCTTGGAACTACAATTGTAAGAGTTGCCCAGCTCTGGCAATACAGGGAGGGAATCATTGAGAGTCTCACGCTTCCATAGATATTGAAACCGAAAACTACATGGTGGGATATGGCATTTGTCGGTTTGATGAGTATTTCATTCCTTTTGGTGCGGTTTGAGCCAGTTATAAGGGACGAGTTACAAAGGATCCAAGTTCCTCTACTGTAGTGAACATGGAGGTAGCTTTACGTTGTGAAAGACAGTAATGGCCTACATGAAAAAATGCGTTTGAGTTGGTTTTAAATTGCATCACAGACCTTGAAGACAATGGACTGTTGGGGCACTACAATACGATACAATCAAGGATATACTGAACCACCTCCAAGTTCACGAACAATCAAAACACGCTACTAGGATTGAAACGAAACCTGCGGATTCACGTGCATACACACCGTGGATTTAGAGGTAAGAGCCCATGTGATGAAGAGGTATTCCGATTTTTTGTTCGTTTGATACTTTTCTTTCTTTTTTTCCAACTTTACTGGACAGGGACCGCAACAGTCATCAAGGAAACAAACGGACCTGACGAGAGTACGTCTACATATTGTATGACACGACTGGATCCTTGCGTTGGAGGGTCAAACGATTCAGAAAATATTGAAGCATGGGATGGCCAAAAAAACCATTCAGTTCGGCAGGTTCTTCAATAGAAGTGTAATAAGCTCTCTACAAGGGACTTACAATATATATTATGTACAGCATCCGAACTTCCTCAATAGCAGACAGGACCACAGGCTAAATGCAGAAGAACGTCAATCTCCAGCCAAGCCAATCGTAATCTCTCAGGGGTCTTCATCCCCTGCTGTCTCTACCTCAATCTATGGCTTCTCTCAAAGAGTAACAAGTAAAAGAAATTAACTGAGAACTCTAAGTAGTCTTAAAACCGAAAAGAAATGGGAGTAAACATAGGAAGAAAGTACAGCCAAGCTATGTGCAACTATAGATGAATACGAAAGGGGGGGCATCCTGCCGGGGCTCTGCAATGGAACGGTAAACGTACAATTTCTCAACGTAGTCTGGTTGGTGTAACATCTCACTGTCTCTGATGACTTCCACGTTCAGATTGGGGTTCTTAGACGCCAGAAACTGAACACCATCTATAGTGACTCTGCATGAGGACATCCACAAAGCGCGCATGGACTCGTACTTCTCAATGCCAGACAAGAGAGCTTCATCCCCGAAGGGACAGTCTCGGACCTCCAGCTTCCGCAGAACTGGGCATCCATCCAGAACGTGCACCATTCCCATGTCAGTATCACCGGCAAAGGCTACTGACAGAGTTTCCAACTTCTTCGCATACGTGCCGATATACTCAAAGGTCTTGTCGGTCAAGAGCCCGGAAAGAGACAGGCGGCGAAGGTCTTTACACAGCTTGCACACTGCTCCGAAGCCTACGTCCAGCGGCTGCTTGGTGTCGCAGTCTGGATCGTAGACAGTCACCATGGCCATCCGGAAGTGAGTCATGTTCGGGCAGTTCCTGGCGAACTGGATCATCGCAGCATTTGTCATCTGCTTGCAGAAGTAGAGGATTTTCCGCATTTCCCGGCATCCATCGGAGATCGCTACAAGCCCCTTCTCTGTGACATTGCTTTGATCGTTGAAAGGGTAGACACGAAGCTCTCTTAGCTGCCTACAGGACTGTCCTACGTAAAACAAACCCCGGTCTCCCACAGAGTCCTGTACCTGAAACAAGAAGAAAAAGATAAAAACATAAGTAACAAAAAACAAAAAGGTCACAGGAACAGGCATGACCCAGTTTACAGTTTTAAGGACGGAATTCATAACATGATTAGGGTTAAGGCTGCCCACCCCTAACATGCGAGAATATGCCACAGATGAGACTGCTAGAAGTAACGCTGAATGACAGCAAGACTGACCCTCTTTGCATTCGTCTCATTCCCGCATTGTAAGTAAAACAGAATTTGGGGCTAAATGATCCTGTTTGAAAAATGATCCAGTTACGAGCAAATGCCACCAATTTTCAGAAAAGCAATCAGAAGTTTGCTTCCATTGAATATCTAGACAGCGAAGAGAAGAAACCAACCAGTAATCGCTGGATATTGACACAGTTTGTGATAAACTTTGTAAAATCCGCTGTGGTGAGTGCAACTGTCGAGAGGTCCAGGGTAATCAACTCGTTGCAGATTGGGGAACATGTGGGTAAGCACATTGGAACTAAGTCCCAAAACCCTGAAAGAGTACGAATATTTCTAACTCTCTTAAATGAACCCTGAAGCTCATGGAGTCTACCCCACGTCAGATTCTGGTTATAAGCCCCTGTACCCAGATCTTCAAGCTGGGGAGCCTGCAGAAGAAGCCTCTGCATCTGCTCCAAAGTGACCTCTCTATTCAACTTCAACTTCGTCAGCTTTGGACAACGAGCCACCAATGCATACAGCGAGTGAAAGTCGTATTCATCCAACGGTGTTTGGATATTCGCAAAATTGAGACTTTCCAGAGATGTTTGTGTCTCAGGAAACGCCGTCAACCAACCCACACCCCGGACTTGAATTTCATTTTCCTGCAGATCCAGCTCCGTGAGATGCCTGTGACCAGAAAAATCATAGAATCGTAAGGCCTCAAGAGGCAAACCAACCTTCGTTCAAAAGCAGGAACCGATCATTTACAATTAACCTCGTAAAGGTGGACATTTTAACTTTTCAAGGTATAAAAATTGAAACCAATGTAGTCTGCACGTTGTGACACATGCGCTCACTATCACGTCATCGCCATTTTCTCCGTCTCATCTGTGCATCACATGAGATGGATTCACATTGAGAAGAGTAAGACATTACCTGCAATGTCTCGTTATCCATTCCAGACCGTCAGTAGTGAACCCATCACAGCTGGTCAAGCGCAGCGAACGAAAATTGGGGAAAGCAAGGGCCACAATCCGCAAACTCTCGTCGGACACAGTCATGCGCTTCAAACGGAGACATTCCAACCCATTGTAGTGATCGGCCAAGGCCTCGATCCACGGCTGAATGAAAGCCCCCCAACTCGAAGGCACCAGACCAAAGTCGGTGAACCTCGGCCGCCCTTTCATCTCCAGAGATGTCAGCTTGGGAAACCTCCTCAGGAGGATAGTCGGCGAAGCTGCATAGCAGTTCCCAATAAACACACCCCGTCTACTCCATCCTTCAGCCCTACACCACGCTTTGCACACAAGGGACACAGAGTTTCTGTCCTTGTGATCAGTCAGAAAGACTAAAACATGCTCCAGCACCTCGTCTGGAAACAAGGAGGGCATCTCTCCCTCCAGCTCTGTATCCGAGGACTCCAGGGCTGCAAGTCTCGGAACTGCGAAAGGAACAGTTTATTTTCAAATCACCCGAACACTCCGTGCTTCTTCACTTCGTCCCCCCTGTGTGGATCATGACGCTATATGAAAAACAAACACTGACAACTTAAAATAATGGCGTCTAGAATATCCCCCGGTCCTCCCGTTCCCCACTTGTGATGTAGTTCTCCAGGGCTGGACAAATGCATTTGTCACCAATACTGCAGATGACACCTTCCTATCAGTTTCGTAAACTAGATAGGCCAGGATCTCTTCACGAACAACCTCAATTTCAGGGCTAAAAGATTCGAGGATATAAAGCCATCAATTCATTTCCTCACACAATGAAACAGCTCTATCTTGACGATGCCACTTGCAAGAGCTCCACATCATCAGCCTGCCAACAGGCAACTCTTCCGCCTCATTCAAGTGAAGCGACCACCTGGCTTATCATCTACTCCCTCCAATGGCTACTGCAGAAAATTTGAACCCATACATAATGTAGAATACCAACCTCCGCGACAACAAGGAGCCTTCAGAGCACCATTCAATAGTACCGTATCAACCATGCAAAAGCTCAGAAGGAGTAGCGAAGCTTTCTTTGTCAAGAACACGGCTTTCTGCAACTTCGGCTTCCAAATTCTATGATGTACCAAGTATCAATAATCTCTTCAACGCACGCCTGTCTAGTACCAAGGAAAAGGTGTCAAACCAATGGCAGAGAGGAACCACAAGGAACTTCACATAACACTGACACTCACCAGGATTACAAAAACCAAGCCACAACATCAAAAGTGATTCAGCGAAGACAACCTTATAAACGACTTCATGCAAAAATTTCCGCACACGCAACGACGGGATCTACGATTAATTGGTCACAACACTCGAATCTTTTAAACTGAAGTTCGATTGTTAAATCGACTACACAGTGGTTTGCGGTACAAAGTAGTGAAATTGTGCTAATCACACCGACACACTTCTTATATGAGGATCGATCGCGCGGAGCTTACTAAACTGCTTGTAGTTCTCTGAAGTTCACTAAGTAAGGTATTGTAAGATATCACAAGTCAGAGGCAAAAAATCCTCACGAATAGCATACACTTCTAATAAGTGAAGCTTATGTTCAGAATTGATTCTTCACAACAACAACAACAACAACAACGAACGAAAAAAAAGGGGGGGGAAGATTTTTAGAGGGTGCATGCTGAACATTGTACTTTTCTTCAAATATAGTACACTGTGTGTGTGTGTAAGAGAGAGAGAGAGAGAGAGAGAGAAGAAGAAGAAGACGAAGGGAGGGGACGGGGGGAGTACCCGTAACAACTACCTATTTGCCCAACCTCCAGCAGCTTGAAAGATTGGAGAATCTGTTGGACTCGGAATCAGCTTAGGAACTTACTGAGCAGGCAGGAAAACTCCTATAGTAAATCTTCCCCTTCTTTATGACCTCCACTACATGAGTTCCATTAGTAGCAGCAGATTCTCTTACTATATCTCCCTAACCTTCCTTTCTGTAGTCACCAAAGACGCCGCGGTAACCAAAGAAACTCCAAGTCATGTACAGGATTGCACCACAAGCTTTGCCCTAATAACACTGAGTTTGGTGTATAGTGAACTAGACTGTCATAATTTGATCGATTGTTGCCAACTGCAGCAATAGCTGTACTGTACTGCAGGAGCGGATAATCAAGATGGCCTATGGACATGGTTTCCAGCATAATCGTTAGACGATTCTGAAAGTGTTGCTTGAAGCGCAGATTAAACAAGGCAGAGTATCAACCCTGACATTCTTACAATTAATATTATAATTTTGAAAATAAATAAAATACATATAAATAATAATTGTAGCACACAAACGGAGATTCTCAAAGGCCTGCACACAGCTCGACGTTCTCCGTAGATTCTCGACCACATACTAATATCAAAAGATGCGATGCTAGAAGCCTAGCCACCTACTCCAATTCGCATCGCTCTCAACAAAGCCTTGATGAAAATGAGTGTTTGACAATGTGCCAAACATGAGAACGCATCCTTCACGGTATATTGCATAGAGAGACCACACCCCGAGAAAATGACACCTGCCGCATATACTCACACCCTACTTACATAATAACTATCATCCTCGTAAAACTGACAACCAAACCCCCATCGAAAACCAGGAACAGCTAACCATCAAAAAGAGCTACAACCCCCGCAAATTGACTTTCAGAACAACCAGACGCATCATCAAGCTACTAAAACACCTCGGACCTACCTCACGAAGCCAAAACTCATTTCCTTCACCTCACCATTACCCCAAGAAACTCAACCACAGTGCACACGTAACTAAGAAGCGCTAAGAAAACCACTCCCGAGCTCCAGAAAATGCCGACTCTCCTCACTTCAACCACGAACCAGTGGCCTCACCTTCACTGCCAGCAAGGAAGCCACCACTCGCAACAAGACGATAAAGCAGAATAAAACGTCGATTGATCTCTGTCCCTCTCTATCTCCCCCTCTCTCGCTTGCTCCCCTCCCTCCCTCCCTCGTCACTACCAGGGAAGAAGGTCTATGCATCCGTTCTACCTCTCGTCTCGATCCCCTGCATCGCCGAAACCTACGATTGCGTCAGCTGAAGGGCAGGAATGTTAAGAAAAACAGCCGGAGGTGACGATGACAGCGATGGTGATTGCAGCAAGCGAAAAAGACAACATCGGAGGAGGAGTTGGCCAAGAGCGGCAGCACCTTACCGCACCTTCTTCCTGCTTCCCTTCCCCTCCCCTCCCCTCCCCAGCCCAGGCCAGGCCAGGCCGGGTTTCGTTTCGGGGTGCACAAAATGACGGGACCGTCGCAAAGATCCACAGTCGACACGGAAACGGCCACGCTCCGGGGGGGGTTCGCTCGTCTCGCTTCGTCTCGGGCCGGGTCGGGAGGAGATGACTTTGTCGCAGTCGCGGGTAAGGGTGGCGACGGGTCGGGTCGGGTCGGGTCGGGTCGGTTCGGGCGCAGGGGCAGGGGCGTGGCAGGGCAGGGATTGATTGCACACATGTAGAGAGACAATTGCAGCAGACTGTGTCATACTTGAACCTTGATTGCTTCCCTTTGGTGGGTATGGATGTATGGATGTATGGATGAAGTATCTTCAGGGGCAATCATCTTCGGATGAATGGATTTGGAATGGATGGACAAAAATGATGACGTGGTCCTTTGTTCGGAGACGAAGTGCATTGGACCCTATGGGAAGAATGATGGTAGCTGTGAGAGGATGTGCAAAGGGGGGGTTGGACAAAGGCATTGTTGGATCTATTTGGCATTCTAATGATTGTAAAGTGGAAACAAAAGGAGCATTTGATTGCTGATTGGGAACTTGCCATGACTTGACTTATTGGCCTAGAAAAGTGGATTGGTGTTAGATAAATTACCACTAATAATAACAATCCTCATAATATATTTTCTTATATTCTTTGCAGAAGGAAATAGGAAACAATATATGATTATAGGCATTTTTTTTATTTTTTTAAAAATCCAATCATGTAATGCCACGACACAATCATTCTTACCCGCAGGTGAATCTTCAATAGACTATGAGTCGCTGGAGTTTGGATGGATGATAAATCAGCGACTCTCCTTCTGTATTTTCATTCATCCATTTTTTAGTGACTGCAAGCTTCTACTCTCTCATCTCTTTGCAGATAATATTGAAATTATAACCCAGTTCACGTGAATGATGATAATCTGATTATTTGCCAGCTATACACTAATTACCATACAACTTCTTCTAAGGGCTGCCCTAATTAGTATACATGATGGAGTTTAAATAACAACTATGTCTGTAGAACTAGCACCCATCTTGCTAAACCAGAAATTTTGTGCCAATAATGGTAATGCACAATTAAGGATTGCTTAGAAGGTTATATATATTGTGAAAAGGTTCTTGGATGGTAAGGATTGGTAAACATTCTGTTGTAGTTTCCAATTCCTTCTGAGTATCCATTTTGATGAAAGTAACCAAGTGATTAAAACAAACTTGTTGTATATTCTAAGTCTGATGCTTCTGGTTCATATTAAAATTATATTAAAAAAAACATTTAAACAATATTATATCTTGATGGTAAGTTGGATCCCTCACAGATAAAATTTTAAGTCAAATGGATGGGTTGACTTTTATTTTTTTACTTTATTAAAGATGTTTAAATTTTCAATTGTTTACAAAGCAAAGTAATCTTGTGACTGTTGATATTATTTGCATATGTTGCCCAATTCTTTTCATACCCATTTCAAAATGAGATTAGAATTCTTTTCACAAATGATTTTTAGCATTTAATATTTAGAATCAAATTTGATAGTGAGATGTTAAAGTTGAAATCTGGGGCAGTTCCTTTAGGATTTTTCAGCTTGGCATTTCCTGAATTTTTATTTTTACTCTTATGTTATAAGAAATTTGAGTGAGCATTGCAATGTTAATTTTAGACTTCTCATGCAATAATATTTGAGATTAAACGTAAGAATACAATAGATAAAAGACAGATTTATGTTTTGGTCTCCAATTCAGTTTTTGAAAAAAGGTGTTACATTTGTTGATAACTTTATAAAATTACAAATTTTCTCAAAAAATTAAGAACTAAAATCCATCCTCATCTGAATTCCTTCCATGTACAAATTTTGTGAATGTATTTAAAAATCAGCATAAAAAATACATCTCTTGTAAACATAATTCATAAATACACAGTGAGATGATGTTCATATGCTCAGAAGCAATAAACTCATAAACTCATAAAAATAAAAAATAAAAATCATCATGCTTTTATCCAAATTTTAACATCAAAAGTAATATTTATTTTGACGAAAAATAGATATAACCAAAAACTGGATTTTTTGAAGCAACTATTTTTTTTCATGTATTTAAAATCAATGTAAAATACTGAAGGCAAAAAAAATTAAAAAAAAATTCTGTGGATGACTGCAACACATGTAATTCAGTTAAAACATGTAAAACAATTTTTGAGAAAACGAGACTGAAAATCCCCTACATGACAAAAGCAACTTTCCATTGAAAGCAAAACAAAAATTCCCACAACTCCAGGCTCCAGAAAAGTAAAAGTGTGAGGGAAAGTGAAAAAGTGAAAGTAGAGTGGGGAAGCCATCCTCGTCATCATCCAACCTGCTGACTGGACGTAGCCTCCCTATGATGGCGAGAGGAATGATCCACCCCCATCATAATCATAATGATGATCACCATCATCACCATCATCAACATCACCATCTTCCATCCTTTTCCTTTTGCTTTTTGCCTTTTCCCCTTTTGCTTTTTTCCCTTGAGGGCTGCTGCCGCCTTGGCCACCACTGGATCTGCTGCTTTTGCAGACGAACCTTGACACGCTGGCATGCTGACACGCTGGCAGGCTGTAGGAGAAGGCCCCTTCCAGCATTTCTTCGATTGTGTACTTTGAAATGGATGAAATTTTCTCCTCTTTTTAGTTTACGTGTTTCTTTCTTTATCTTTATCGTTTTTTACATTGTCGATTTTTATTTCTTCTTTTTCTTGTATAGGTAGAAAGCCTTGGAGCCCAGACGAGATGGTTGTGTGCATGATTTCTTTCCCTTTCGGAGCATGCTTGCGTCAGTCCGCCAGCCATCCAACTAATGAATGAATGACACGTGTTGCTTTTCCTAACCCAGTCAAACAAACGACGTGGCAGTGAGTGTGACCAAGAGATAATACACGAACGGATATCACAAGATGCTTTTTCATCGATAAGTTCATTCATCCGTCCTCCTTTTCACGTGGTGGCGTCCAAAGCTGAATTGCTGAGGATGTGTGAGTGCCAAGCTATCCTGGAAAGAGACTTGCAAATAATTGAACCATTTTCTAAGAAATAGTTTTAATAAATCCAGTTTTTGTTCTTGAAAACTAAAAGTTAATTTCAACATGTATGTATATATGTATATATATTGAAGGAAAAAACTTTAAAAATGCTTGAATCATGGGGTTGACATGCACATGAACTTTCAATTCTATTGATTCATTTATTTTAATGGTAAACAATTATCAACAATCTGGCTTAATCTAAACCATTAATGATGTTGAATTGATTTCAAAACATTTTACCCTTTACATTTCTTACTTTTATCTTTTGAGCTACCCTTATATCTATTAATATAACCATATTTAAAATAAAATAACATGAGATATAAAGAAATAAAGAAATATATATATATATATATATATATATATATATATATTAAATGCTGGAATTATATAATGTTCTGAATTTTTATAAAAAAACATATACTAATATTTTAAAAAATGCACTTAAAGAACATCAAGACGATAAGTAATATTTCAAAAGAAAAGAAAACATGGCTTTTGGAAAGTTTAAATGTAATTATTGTAAAATTAAATTAATTAACATATGAGAACTTGGAAAAAGGGAGGACAAATAAAGAAAAAAGTAAAAAATAAATCAAGATTAAATATTATTTTAAGCCACAGATCAAAGAAATATGATTATGCATCAACTCCAACACTCATTGAACAGATCTTATTTTATACAACAAGCTATAACATGTTAACAAAACTTACATATCAAATTGAATTATTCACACAAAGAATTGTAATTTTAACTTCTACAAAAAGATAGTTGTAATAAGAAAACAACCATGTGTAAAATTATGTAATATAAATAATATTTTTTATTTGCAAAAAGTAGAAAATAAAAAGTTAAGGTACCCAAGTGAAGTTTTGAATGAAAATTATTATTTATATGTCTATATATGTATATATATATATATATATTTAAAATAATATTTTTTAGATATCACTTTAAATATAGTATTTTAATATATATATATATATATATATATAATAATCTAATAAAAAATACTTATAACTTTTTGGATATATTTTAAAAATCAAATAATATAAACAAATAACTAATGTAAAGATTGATTAACTTACTAAATATATTATATTAATTTATATGATTTTATTCCATTAAAGTGCAACTTAAACTAAATCATAATACTTTTAAATACTTTTAGATACTTTAAGAAATATTTTTATTAAAAACAATAAATTATTTGAAATTAGTCTTTGCAAAATTTTCCTAATCTCTACTATAACTACACATTATCTTAGGATACAATCAAAAATATTATGTTTGAGATCTTTATAAGAATTTAATTTTGTACAAATATAGAAAAAATATGTTATTAAAAAATTATATATATATGTATATATATATATATATATATATATATATATATCTACTTATATCTACTTATATTTTTTCCAATATCTAATATTGCACATATATATTATGTATGAAGTTTTCAATAAAAAAACATTTGCAAAACTTATTAACAACTTGTTAACAAAAGCCACAACATTTTAAATTAATCTAAAATATTCTTTTAATATGTAGAATATTTTATTTATTTTGATTATTATAAATAAAGTTTAGAATTTTAAATATTGTACATAATACATCTTAAAAAGGTATAAGATATAAATATAACATTTAAAATTTTACATTAGATTTAATTGAATTAATAAAATCAGATGATCAATATTTTTTTATTGTATAATAATTATAATTTTATTTATTTTTTAATTTTGATTATACGAATAATTTTTAATTCTAATATTTAAAAGGTTGATGTATTCTAATTTAATTTATTTTATTATAAATTTGAATATTTAAAAAGTAATATTAAAAAATCTATAATTTTTATTTTCAAGTATTTAAAAATAGTATGACGAATTAATTAAAAAGTGATCTATTTTAAAACTTACCATTGAAATTTACATATTTATGAATAAATCTTCATGTTTTATTTGATAAACTACTTATTTTATTCAGCAGCTAGTTCTTATAACCCCACTATTTCAACATGAATAAGATTTTGAAGCAACAAACTGGGTTTGAAGATTAAAAAAAATAAGAATGTTGTAATTATAAATTGGTATTGGTACAGGATAATGTTGTTCTACTTCAATCAAGGTGTTTCAACCAAATAAAATTCTTACATTGGTTGATGTTTAAGAATCATGCCCTAAAATTTTAAGGAAGCAATAATATCCAAAACAATAAAACTAACAAAGGCAAAAATACACACTCATACAAAAACTGTATAATCAAACGTTATTAAATAGAAAGTTGGTTCAGTAGGTACTCTCATGTTTAATAGCGAAAACAATTTCTGCCTTATTGCATTATGTGATTCGTGTGTAAAAAAGTGGAGAGTAAACTATGACAAAATCATGCAATAAACTGATGAGTATCATTCTTCAAGTATCTACATAACACTGGAGAATTTCAGCATTGTTTTTGATTTATTTTGTTCATCACAGTATCCTTCACTTAAATTGGCAACACAAACATCCAAAACATTCTCAGATGTGTCAATAACCAGTCCAGTTCTTCCCACCTTGTTATAAAATTCTACGCTTAGGTTAAGAGACTGCTGAAAGTATCAGACGGTAACATAGAAATGGCACTCAATGTCACTATCCGAAGGTTACGATTCCAAGTACAATGGATTTAATAGGGGTCAACGTTCATGACAAGAATTCAATTCAAGATGAAACTTGCACAGAAAACCATTGACTTCAGTACTGTCCCATGCATATGTGAAAGATGATTGGGACTTCAGAGCTTATTTAGTTGGGGGGGGGGGGGATGGTGGGGGGGTTTTCAACATATGACTACCAAAACAGTTGATCCGTCTAATTGCTAATCATAGTGGAGGATGTTTTGAACATCCTGTATTCGTCCAGCTGATGATTAGATGCGAGTGGCGTCACTGCAAGCATCATGAGCCTCGACGTTAACTCCAACGTTATTCGAAGAAATAACTTAACTGGAGTAAGATGACACAAATGGCGGTATTGTCTCCAACTCATGAGTGCAGATTTTTTTTTGGCTGGATCTATGTCACTTACTATGGACTGAAGCCAGTGTGTGCCACCAACCACAGGCAATACTGGCTGCACGCCCACCATCATTCATCGTTACTTGCACTGGTAAATCTCTGTTGTTGCAATCACCCAAACCCAACTGCACATGCACGTAAATCTTCATCAGCTAATTTTGGTTTCCACTGAATCTCTGCTCCGTTCCACATTGCGCAAATTGATGAGGAGCCATATCTTGATTTATTCAGTCTCGTGTTATAAATCTTAAAACACAAAGACGGGGCCTTCATGGATTATAAGCCCCAACCATGAGATGCTATCATACCACGCTTGAGAAACACCCTGATTGTAATACTCATGATACGCTTAGACCATATTCAGAAACATTCTAAGCATACATCATTCCACATTCACTGCTAAAACAATTCCACATTCCACATTTCAACTGCAACTGTACACTAGAACATGAAGATACAGTGAGATTGACACTTAACATACCTGCCCATATTTGTTCCAACCCCAGGTAAAGATCTTTCCTGATCCTAAAGAACAAAGAGCATAAATATGATGTCGATTTAGAGCAAGTTCGGGATGTACAGAATATCTCAACTGGCATCACTGAAGCGTCAAATATGCTCAATTGAGCATTCCTAGTCAACTAAAAGAGTTGTGATATTCACCCAAAAAATGGATTTCTCCATCTTGATCCTATATTAAAAATTAGAAAAGGTCATTTGAGAATACCTGTTAACACAGCACTGTGGCGCGCACCGCATGCAACTTCCACACATGATTCATCTTCCATAAGTGGTGCGTCGATCATCCGTGGAGACAACTGGAACAATTTAGCAGCTAAGGTTGTGAGAGAACTTTGTTTACAGAAAACTAGACAAAAAAAAAGGAAACTTCAACTATGTTGAAATTGATCTCTTCCAGTTAAAAAGGAATCGCAAGAAGCTAACAATGAAGGGCAATTATAAGAACCTGAAACCAAACGAATCAATAAGAAACTCATGAAAGAAATTCTCAGGGAAGGTAAGTAACCTCTGCAGCATTTCCACCTACGCCAAGTTGGCCAAATTGATATCCGCCAAAAGCATATACATCTCCAAAATCAGTAATGCAAAGCGTGTGCCAAAGGCCTGCTGCTATGCCTACGATGCGAAGTCCTCCTAATGTAGATACACAACAAGGGCTCAGCTCATCTTCGGTACTGCCTTGACCAACCTGCCAAATAACAAGGACAATACGGTATCCCAACTTCAATTTTGGGAGGGGTGTAGGGGTTTGTTTAATCGTTTATTTGTTTGTTCGTTAGTTACCTGTTTTCCCTGTAAATTCTTTGAAGAAGAGGACAATAACAATTTCTAATGCCAAGTGGTCACAATACAGACCACTCGCTGAGCCGTGCTTGAAATTGCAATGCAGAAAAGACTTCAGAGTACTCAGTAGGCTTTCTTAGAAACAGCTCACAACAATATGTGATCAAGACCCTATGAAGATCTGATGATCATGCTGACACACCAAGAATAAGTTGGAAAGCAAGGATGCAAACCTGGCCGTAGAGACCCCATCCAAAAGTTAATAACGCTCCAGCATCTATGTCATTCAGCATCTCTCTCGTTAGATTTAGGAACATATTCCAAAAGCAACAGATGTATACAAAAATTGTGATGATAGGGATAAAAGAGTGGTGTACGTAGACAGCCAATAATAATGTGGACAAGGTTGCTACTGTCAACTGAAGCAATAGTACCGTGGTCAATTAAGTACAAAAGAGACACCCAAATTCACCAAGTTATTTGTCAAAACCTATTTTCCCAGTAATAAATGAGCAGCATACATGTGCTCTGAATTTGGATGTAAGAATCTTCTCGTACCATCAAATAAGGAAAACGACACTAGTTGGAAACACCCTGTTTAACTGTACAATTTGAGTTCATCAAAGGATATATGTAGAATAATGATAATTGGTGGCATTCTTATCATAAATGACAAAGTTTGTTCAATGTAAGGGCCATTTGATGTACATTTAACTAGGTGTTTTCTACTAATGTTAGGTAGTGACCACTTCAGAAGAACGTTGGTTCAAGTAGCGTATAATGTTGCAGAGGATATTGTACTATGGTCTTGCATATGTACCTGTAACGATAGCACTATGACGGCCTCCACATGCAATTGCTTTTATGCATTTCCCAGGAATAGGAACTCCACTTCGAGCCACAGCTTTCTCTGTCAAATTCAAGCAAGGTATCTGTTGTGGGGATGACACAATCCGCATGCGGGAGCCCAATCCAAGTTGACCGTCACCTCCATAACCCCAACCCCAAACGTGACCTACATCTGTTTCCATACGATAATGAATCAGAAAATATTTGAACCCATGATGAAAATGTGATCTTCAACGACTACATGCTGGAGAATCAAATTTCAAACAGGTGATTCCGCCATACAAATATGAGAAAAATGTGTAGTGTACATGACGCAGAGAAAAAGGTTCTGAAGTATCGTATACTACATAACTTCTGAACTAATTCTGATTCCTAAATTATCCGAAGAAATCTATGCTCATATTCCAATCAAACCAGTAAGTATTCACTAACCCTGCCAAAGCTGTAGTTTAAAAAAAAGGGAAAAATTCGCACGTGAAATTAAAGACACACCTGAAAGAGCCAACGTGTGCCGTCCACCTGCAGCTACTGAAGTAATTCTGATTCCAGCATCCAAATTTACCAGATAAGGTGGAGCAAAAACATTTTCATCGGCTGCAGTAGGGCTTTCAGGAGATCCTCCATCTTCAAAGCTTACGACCTTTCTCTTTTTGAGAACTTCTTCCACAGCTCTATTTTCGGTGAATTTACACGTCAAATTACGATGGTTTTGCCTGCCAGATTGTTTAGTTCCTCCCAGCAATCCCCCAGTAAGCCGCAAAGGTGAACCAGATGAAGGTATGGGTTCACTGCGGGCGGCATTCACATTGTTTCTTGATAATAACTGTAAGCTCGTGCTTGGAACATCTGGAGGTATGTCATCTTCCTGCACTTGCTCGCTTTCTTCCACAGCATTAAGCGTTACGCTGGGAACGCATTCACTCCAGCCCCAAGTGTAAACTTCACCCTTCCCTGCACACGGGTGCACAGCCTGTGTTGGTCAATCAACAAAAACAATGAAAATTATGGTGATTCTCACTGGTGAACTTATGCGAAATTGATACACAAAATTCTAATAGCTGTGATTCCTGGAAGTAAGTGAAGCAGGAATTACGGCATATATGTTGATCTATCAAGCAAACTAAATAATTCATTCACGCTTAAATCTTCTTAGAGAAAAGAAGTTAAGCGAATACCACTCTGAAGTTTAGGCTAATCTCAAATATCTTACGCAGTGAGTGTACCTCTCGGGACCAAACTAACTATAAACTTCCCTGTGTTGAAGATATGCTGTGAACATTCACTATGTGAGCCAGCGACTAACAAGTACGAAAATGCAGATTGTGGAAGTGACTCAAAGTTCAGGCGACCAAGATAAGTGAACCAAAGTTCGCCTCTCTACCAGGTATAGACGAACATATACATATCTGCGATCGTATCTGTCTGACAAAATTGGTTTGTACTACGTCACCTAATTACTAACTGAGCAGGTCGGGTCATATTATGACAAACTCGTCATTGCAGTCACTTCTATCAGACCGTAGAATAAGAGCTATATTTTACCACCACATTTGTAAGCAACATACCCAACCTACTCTACAGCGCATCTGAAGGAAAGAGAGGAGATGATCGAGAAACGCTGTGTGCCTACAGTCACTCTTGCAAAGATTTCGCACATTACGAAAAAATCTCCTATTGACAATGATACCACAGAAGACCTGTGCGCTTCTCAGCAATATTAACTTCGAGACAAGCTGCCGAAGGCTTACAAAACTTTCTACTCGTATTCTTGAGCATAGACGACCGTGGAATTCGTTGCAGGTGCTACTGCTGTCACCAAATATATAATAGATACCATTAAAATGCAGAATTATCGATGTTATGCTCAGCGCATGAATACGAGTCACAAGCAATCATCCATCCCAATTAGCTTGCTAACCTACTTTTAGTCCTCTTAAGTTCAGGACTGCAAGAAACTACATATGCGCTTTCTAAGAATTTTTTTTAAGAAGAGTGCCTTAGGTGAGCGATCAGACCATCACTGCAAAGCCAGACAGCAAACAATGGATGTTTTTCGACGACTCTATGACTTCTATCTACAATTCGTCAAGAAGGCCTCATCTGCAACAGCTTCACCCAGTGGTAAAAAGGCCACACAGTGAGCTGAATGCAGGAGTTGTTCAAAAGCTTGACAGCTGCTCAACTCTTGGCATTAGGAGACTCATATCCCAACAGGGACGTACGGAAACAGAATCTGCCACTGCCATATACCAGGGAAATATGAACTCAAATAAATGCCAGGGAAAGGGTAAATTGGTTCTTCACGTTTATGGAATCTCACTCCAAGCTACGTGTACTGCGACTTCGTAGAGGTAGACAGTGGATACTTCGTGAGCAATCTGCTTTGCATGCAGTGTCAGTCGAAGTAATTTGGAGACCAAACACAGGATGAACTGGCGGAGGTAAGAACGTTGCTAAACCGCTATTGCACAGAAGTACGAAAAAACTTCTCTCTGGGCTGGTTTCCATGTGGAGGAACTAGGTTGAGCTGCAGAAAATCCTGTAGCAATTAAGTTTTCTCATATGAAAAACCAATCCTTACTGAATGGGAGGCGAAATTGTGGCTCGAGTATGAGATAAGGACTACACTATATAACGCACGAGATATTTGCCAGCTGGGAAAATGTATAGTGGGATAATAAGTAGTCGGATAAGCAGAAATAATATTCGAGAGAACAAACCAGAAGTTTGTGCCTAGGCTAGATGAGAAGATTCCATTTCCAGTGGCTGGTTGCAAATTCAAACAGTAGGAAATAAATTACAGGAAACAAGATTAACATTGCTTCCTTCACTATTTGGGAAGACATTTCAATAACCACCCAATAACTGTAATCATGGATCATTCTCGAATAACACTCTAAAATCTAGGTTGGTCTCGTAAAAATCTTCGCAGTGCACACAACACTTGGCACCAACCTGGATTTCAAGTAATTTATATATATACAGCAACTTATTAAAATCTCATGTGCATATGTAGGCATACAATCACAGTAGGTGAACTTTTGAGAGATTGCGAGAGGCTGAAGGAAAAGCTGCACCTGTTACAGCTGCACAATGTGCCCAACCTCCAGCTGCTTGAATAATGGGGGAGTCTGTTGACAGTGGATACGGCTCGGGAACTTCCTGGGCAGGCATTAACACCTCTAACGTAAGTAGTCTTCTTCTTGTTTGTCTCCAGCACATTAGTCGCATTAATGCCAGCGGATTTGCTCATTACGGTGGTCCACCTCCTTTCCCTTTATTTCTATAATCAGAAAAGACGTTACGATAATGGAAAAAACTCAAAGCCACATACAGAATTGCACCACAAACCCTAATAGTACTGAGTTTAGTGTACAGTTAGCTAAATTTCTTATATTATTTATTCGATTGGTGCAAGGTTGATAGCTGCAGTAATAGCTGTAACGCAAGAACGAGCACTCAGGATGAGCCAGTGGATTGGATACATAACCCGCTTTCGAAAGCTTCATGCAAATCCATAACCAGAGGAACTGCAGAAGCATAACTCAGTCATACGCCATCCTCTCAATGATGAACGATGGGGAACATTGCCGGAACATTTCCTAAACCAAGCTTTAAAAGCCTGGCAGCTGTAGACTTCGTTTTGCAGATTTGCTTCGTCAGTACACTTGCACCATCATGAGGATTTACCACTCCCTAAACTTGAAAGAAGAGGAGGAAAAGATCCACCTCATGTAAATGCTCGTCATATCGTGCACTTACCTGCTGTTTACCAGAGATAAGGTAGCATTGTCCAAGCTCTGTGGTGGAGCCCCAGGTGTTGAGCTTACCGGATTCTGCAAAAACCACCCAACAACGACAACCGTATTCACAAAACATGATCAGTTCAATGGAAAGAACCACCTTGGGGGATCCTCCCCACTTTTAGAAGAAAGCTTAACGTACAACTCGACTTGGCTTTTTCATTCCCTGTGCGATCTCGTCGGAAGTTGTGTAATCCTGTTGTATAATTGCAAACTAACCGATCAGTGAAGTGAGGGTACCCACTTTCATCGTACTATCACTACATCTATTTTGCTGCTTGAAAAATGTTATCAATTCGATAAAACATGCACCAATGATCATCGATATACATCTGACAACTCCCTTGTGTTCACAGAGATAAAATCATTCTTGCCACCCATGCGATCTGAAAATGGAATTAATCCAATCTGAGAATTCTCAAACGTCCATCTCAGAGGCATCAACCATTGAAAATTATGCACCAACCCCGCTGGCAGGTAGTTTCGATTAGCTCTATCAAAGTCGATATTCAATTCTGAGATGATGCTTGAAGCGCGGATTAACTGAGGCGCTGCATCGACCCTGATGTTCTCAGATATTCATTTTCTAATTCGGGCCACTGATTTGAAAAAGATTCGTAGAGCAAAAAAAGGAGAGTATCAACAGTCCACACATAGCTCGACGTGCTCCGTTGATTTTTCAACTTTTACAATGATTTCAGAAGATAACACTTCGCACATGTACTCGAATTCGCATCTCGCTCAACAACGTCTTGAATGAACCGAGCAAATGGCAATATTCCAACCCATTGGAATTGATCCTTCACGGTATACTGCATGGTGGGATTAGACGTTGCAACAGAAATCCCACGACACAGGATTTGCTTTTAATGGGTTTCCAGCACTCAGTCGACTGAGAGCACATGGATCGGTCAGGCTGCGTACCAGAGATGGCTATCCCAAAACCACATCCACCATTGCAGACCATCTTGAGTGGATCGTCAAGCGCCGTTGTGGGCACCGGCGTAGGCTGCAACAGCGGCGTTCGCTGAGGCGACGCGGCGGGCAAGTAGCCCCACATGCAGACCTTGCATACCCCGCTTCCCGCTGCATTACCCCTTGCCTCATTTTTCATTGCAACCCCAATGTCATATGTATGTGAACCTCCCAGCCTTGTTTCATCCCCTCCTTCCCCTCCCACTCCTTCAATCCCCCTCTCCACCCCCAAAGTGCAAGAAACTCAGCACCCACTCCCTCAGTATCTGCAATCCTCTTTGACCCTCCAAAATCCTTCAAAACACGTACACAGCCCACGACAACAGCACGTGAGTTACAAATTAATTACTGCCGACCGCTGTCATGAGACTTGGTGCAGCAAACCAAAACCAGAAGTAAAACTTGAAACGGAACACAATCTGCTATCAAACTATAAACATATCTTTCTCCATGATTCACCGCGAAACATCGTCTTTGCTAAACTCACCTCGAGCGACACACGACGCCTACACTATTCCTCGAAAACAAGAAGCCTTTTTACGCGCAGGCGATAATTGCTCGCTACTTACTGCAGCTCCAAGAAAGAAACCGCGAGCGTTGGACATGGATAAGAGGCTAATAACGACGTAGTGGCAGTGCGCCGAGCAAGCGACAGATGGACCACGCGGAGGCTTACCAAGCAGGCAACCACATTCAGCTCCGGAGAGGGTTGTGCAAGAAATTGAGAGATTGCAGAGCCGGGGGCCAGGGTTGCATAGGCCGGGGCCGCAGTTGTGGACCCCGCCGTTGAAGATATTTGAGCGCTATGTTGCGTGCCAAGTCACTGCTTGCGACACATGGCGTACAACGAGAATTTTTCGTTTTCGCAACGAATTGGATCTTGACACTTCTTGACTAACTCTTGTCAGATCCCTCGATTCTCTGTCGCTCTGTAGGCGGAGCGGGGAGGACGGCCAATAGAGGCGCCGCTTTAGATCTTTTCACATTGTCTCGTTATGCTTTTGCATCACGTGGTGGGTCCCCCTTTTTGTTTGGAGTTTCCGAAGATGCATTGTTTTTCGCTTGAATTTGGAGGAAAGTTGTTGTTGCCATCCGGGTCTACAGCTACCCCTACTCCCCCCTCAGTCTAGCGTCGCGGTGAGAGTCGGTGTAAATCATCATATTTGGCAGAGTATATAACATTGCAGAAATTCACTTGGAAGTATTCTCCGCTTGGTGAGACGAGCAGGCCTTGGAGTTGGGAACAGCCTCTCACTCGCATCTGTTTGCACTGCGCCACCATCATCGCTGCCACCAAAATGTCGCTATCTGCGCTGAAAGATTTCTCGTAAAGTTGGCGTGGTTGAATCGCCTTTTGCAAAAGCCTATCACAGTGTTCAACACCTGTTAGCAAGCACCCGAAACGACACCGGCCTTGCACTTCCCAAGCTGCAATCGACTCATGCTCCTCCACGCTATTCTCAACATGAGAGTCTGAAAAATTCTCACATGATCTTGAAATTCACCCGTTCCTAGAACGCTTGTCAATGACCTAATTTTTTATCCAAGGAATACTGCAGAATTTAATTGTAGGGCTCTCTGCGGTGGTGAGCAAATGGTTTACTGCTGGAGTTGGTACTCGAGTAAAGTATGTTTTGCGAGTTGTACAAGCACAAATGCAGTGTATCTCAAAGTTCTATCTAAAACATAAGTACTTGAACGTAACGTTTGACAGGACTCAATCAGAGTGTGTGGTGGTGGGATCAGTAAACGGAGCTGTCATTTGAATTTCACATACTCTGTGTCACACGGCTCCTGTTCAGGTGGCGCACAACTGCATCAATACATTTCGTACGCATCGGCAGTTGGTAAGATCGCGTGACTTTTGGTGTGAATTTGAAGCGACACAAATGTACTTCCTTTACAGATGAGTACGCTAATGGCGCTTTGGTTGTAAAGTTTCATATGTCGCAGGTGCTAAGGGGCATTCCCACTATGAGCAGAAACTAATTTTCAGTCAAAACTTAACACAAAGTTGCTGTCAAAATGTGTGCAATGCGAAACGAAATCGAAGAAACTTGGCATTTCTGCAGCTGAAGAGAGACAAAATTCTGAATCGTTGACGATTTTGTACGTCCCGTCTTAATGTCGTTTTCAGGAATCTTACCCTGGAACGACATCGTGATTTGCCTGGAGCGATTTGAAAGAGCGAGGAAGTAAAACTACCTCTCAGAGATCAGCAGAAGTCTCTATCACGCAGATAATGAAGACAAACCCGTACCAGGGTGGCGTTTCTGTCCCGCATAGTTATTGAAGATTTTGGTATCCGTGATCTTTTGGATATTGCGAAATACATCTGACAAGAACTATGCCACCAGAAGGCAACATCATTAATAAGCCTCTACCTGGCATATTCCACTCTCATGCAAAACTCGAAGGAGTAACTGACCACCTGGCAATGTGAGATGTGAGCTGCTTTACGTGAATGCATGGCTGGAAGCTCGGTGGACAGTTCAGCGTATCACGTCCCCCACATGATTCGCCTGAAAGCGATCCCCCCCAACTTGCAGTCCAACAGGATTTGACATAACAAATGTCTGTTTTCTTCGGAGAAATACGTCTCGATCCTTGGTGACGAGAGGATGATGGAGCGCCATGCTGGATTCATTTGCAGCAATATTTGGCGACGATGAACTGCATCACTTTACTCAGTAAATTCAAGGTTTCGAAAACGTAGATGTCCACATCTCTACTCTTTTCGTCAGCAATTTGGCTTTTTCAATTGCCAATGCAGAATAGAAACGGCTCAACTCATCCTTCTGCAGCAGTAACAAAGAGCAGTTCTAAGATGATGACTGATGCTGAGCCGATTGTGCCCTACAGTAATCCATCGACATGAGGGGAGCAATCACAGCTGCTAAGCTCTTGTGAGGAAATCAACTGCCACAGTATGCAACCCCCAAACCCTAAACCTCCTTCAAAACCCAAAACCATCTAGTGGCTTAAAACCAAAAAATAATCCATATATATATATATATATATATGTGTGTGTGTGTGTGTGTGTGTATTCTCTGTCGTGATGCATTGATGCCGTTACGCCAACGAACCGAACAAATTAGTAACTACTCGCAGGAAATTCCCCTGCAGAGCCTAGCTCAATCACCCCCCTGAACCTGCAATCACATTGTGGCAACTGGCGACTCTACGGTGAGCTCTCTTTCTGCCAGCACATGCGCCATTTGTCGAAACCTCACCATCAGAGCAGTTCCTGCAGTCCTAATCCACAACCACGCCACACGGTCATGCATTGCTAACCACTTTCTATAATGTTGAACAACAACAACAAGCTTCCGGGCAATATCGACAGGCCTAACTCTCCAACTCGGTCTATTGCTATTCACCTGAGCCCAAAGAATCGAAATTCATGTTTAGCAGGTTTTTCGAAAGTGCAAAACCTCGTGATCTACCGTTGCCTCCAAACCTGGCACCTCCTCCACCCCTCCCAGCATCACCTTCCATTATTGTCATGGACGCTAAACTCTAAAAAATACTCCCATGACCCACATGACCTTCTTCTTCCTCTTCTTCTTTTCTAAGTATTTTTTTTAAAACTGAGTGTTTTGATTAGCACATAGCAAAGCCGGTGATGGAATTCATTAAGAGTCTAGCACGGTGCAGTTGTACATTTTATTTTTTATTTTTTCTGAAATTTATATTATTACTGTTGTTGTTGGTGGTGTTGTTATTTTCCTTGCCTGCATCGTTTCGAGGACAACATTGCACATCAATCAAAGGTTTCAAATGTTGCTATTAGGGTACACATGAATTGGACAGTTGATCATTGAGCTTAATCAGCATTTCTGCTTTGGATGGGACCCTGAAGTGCCATCATTAATTATGGTTGTTAAAATCCTCAGGATTGGTTGGTGGTTTGCTACAGTGATGAATAGGGAGGGATGACGTGGCATGCATTGTGGATAAACTTGTTGTTCATTGCGACAATAAATGCCAGTGAGGCCATGCAGGTGCTGCCACGTGGGCAGAGGAGGGGAAGAAATATTGGGCGAGTTTGTGTTAAAAAAATCTAAGGAAATTACTGGGTTTCACTTACTCCCATTTACCTGGGATTTTACACATATGTTTATTTTTTTGAAAAAAAACAAATCACAGCTTTTGTGGATATTTCAGTGCTACAAATATGAGATGTGTCTTGTTAGTACATACCAAAAAAAAAAAGGAATGTGGGACAACATTCCAAGGCAAGGGGAACAAATAGTAAAATAAAGTAAAACAAAATATAAAAAAATAACATTTCTTTTTCAATACCTGTCCCATTCACCATGTGAGCAACTCTTCCAACTCTTCCATATACCTTAAAAACTTATCCAAAACACATGCCATCATGTATATATATTTATATATATTCACACACCCACGTTATGAATATTATTATAATGTATCAATACTACTATTAGGCACAAAATACACAAGTAATGAAAAGAAATGAATGTATGAACAGTTAATTAGTTAGATGATAGTATTTTTTTTAAATCATCCTACCACGTGGCAAGTTGTGGTGACGCAGGAGGTGATCCAGATCTGACACCTTGTTAACAAAAGGGGGAGGCACCAGAAAAAGGGGGATAGACACAAGCAAAGGGGCAGAGAAAGAAAGAGATACAGGGCACTGCTAGGTTGGAATGTGGATCCCAACTGGAATAACTGGAACAGGCCCTATATTTGGAGCTCCCACTGCCTAGAGGACACATAAGTAGCTCTACATGTCTATATTCCAACAACACACATAAATATATATATATATATATATATATACAATATAATATAATATAATTTCACAGACTGACTGACTTTTGGCATTCCTTAACCTCTCTTCCTCCTCCTCCTAATGGAACAAGGGACCATCATCATCATTATTGTCTTGGTCTGCTCTACACATACACTTGCTTGCCATGCTGGCATCACTCTATCTTAATAAAACATCACATAACATAGACAAGTAAAAACTTCTTTCCCACACAAAAAAAAAATTAAAAGAAAAGAAAAAAGTTGATTGATATGTATGCATGGGAGGTTGCATTGGGAAGGGGGATATATGGATGTATGCATGGATGAATATTGGGTGGATGATATTGTAAGGGATGGAATACAGGTGGCAGGGTGACCAGGTTCACAGTCCAGAATTTGTTTGGGGGGGGGGGGGGGGGCTTGATCTCTATTTTAATTTTTTTTTAAATTCCAACAAGACATCCCCTTTGTGGCATTTTGTCAAACTTCCCATCCCAGACATGCACGACCACTCACCATCAAGTTGAACCCAGCAGTTGGGAAAAAGAGTTTTAAATTTTATTATAATAATGGTTTGCTTACAATAATATTAATAGTTATAATTATTGTTATACATTCATCCTCTCCTTCTTCTCTGTATGGTTTGGCATTGTCACCAGTGGTTTTTGGGCAATGGATCATATATTCTATTATCTTGTATTTTTTTTTTTTTTTTTCCTTGATTAAATAAAATAAAATTGTCAAGACTTACAAATTTCATTTACAAAGTTCCAATTGTCATCCAATTTGATGCAACCTTTAACCAAAAAAGATGGTGACAAGTGTGAAGAGGTGCATGAGAATCTAGAAATTGTACTTCACGTCACTTGAAGGTACTGTGTATAGTAAAGATACTTCATTTTCTCAAAGAATCATGGTTCTTTAAACAAGTCGAGAAAAATTAAAGATTGCAATGTTGTGCTTTGTTTTTGAATCATATCAGTTGGACAATTCTGTGCAATGAGGATTATTCTATTGTGATGGTTTTTGTGTCTGGAGAAGGCCATTTCTTTTATATATATATATATATATATATATTTATTTAGATCCTCACATGAGTTGCATGTATTAAGCTTTGATATGATTTTTTTTGTTATTGAATATATGATTTTTGAGGTTAATGTCTTATAAAGTGTCTTGTAAGATTATTATTTCTTGATTAATCAAACCTAGATTTGTATATAATCATATGTTGACATGTATTTTTACTACATGCTTTTTATTTTTGTAGTATAATTATTTTCTATACTACAAATTTCGATTCTTAAAATTTTGTTATAAATACCAAATATAATTAATTTTATATTTATGGTAATTGTTCATATAAAAAATATATCATGTTCTCTTGGAATTTAAGAAATAAATTTATATCAACATTCACATTGATACCCATTATATTTCATAGCATAAAGAAGTCCCATTAGTTCAATAAGCTTTAAAAGATACAATCTAAGGATTGGTTTATATTTTTACCAATATTTTGGTGCAGTACTATATAAATCTACCTTAAAACATATTACATGTAGTAAGCATTATTGCATGCCAAAAGAGCATAAAATGTCATAAAATGTCTAAAGAAATGATTTAAAATATTAAAAAGTGTATTGTTTTTATCAATTAAAAGAATAATAAGAAGATGATTGACTATGCAATTGTATTATACATGAATTGGCTTATGCATAAGAAGGTTGCTAACAATCTCAACATGTGTGTGACCATGAAACAAAATACTTGCACAAAGAGGAAAATAGCAAAGAAGAGGAGTAAGAACATAATTGCAAACTACAACAATAATTGTATAATGATAAAGAAGATATTAAAAAAAAAAAAAAGAGTATCAAGAATTTTATTCCCATAGTGCATGTTCAAAATCTAAATCATTGTTTTAATCTATATAAAGAAAATTATAGTATTATTAATAATTCTTTTCTACCATCCATTGTCTATCATCTAACAGTTATAGAAAACAGACTTTATTTCATATTACTCTCATTTGTATAGACTAAAGATAGGTATATCATTTTATTTTTTAAAAATAATAATTTATTAATTGAAATACAAGAGTTGATAATCTATAGTTTTGTTGGTTTCAATGGAATCAGTGTATAATTTGTGTTGATTTTTGTTAAGAATTGGCTGGCTACCTTTAAAATGATGGAAATTCAATAAATAAAAAAGATATAATGATTTTTAAAAACTTATTATTATCATTATTTTTACACATATAAGAAGTGGTAGATATATAGACAATTGTAATCAAAATTCTATAAATATAAGTCAAGTTAATTGCAAGCCAACTTTATTTGTTATTTTTGGCTACAATCTATGGATGACCATAAATTATTGAAAAAAACAACTATAAATAGCAAGTTGGGACTCTCTTGATGTTATTTACAATCACTTTAAGCACATATTAACAACCTTGAAAATACATATATTAAAATATACAATTCTTAGACTGAGTATTGTACATATTTACATTATTAAAATTTTAAAACATATATTTTGTCTCATGATTAGCTTTCAATTGTCTTATATCATGAATAAACAAATAAATAAATCTACTTAATTTTGATGTTTGTTTTCAATAAAGATTTAACACTTTAGAACCCAATTCTAATGTTATGCTGCAATTGTAGATTGCATAGATTATTGCCTTTGTGGATATCTTAAACTTGGTGTACTTTGTAATATTTATGATAAATGTCATAAATAATTTTATAAAATATCTGTTTAAAAAAAGAAGAAGAAGAAGATGCTTCTAAAGACAACAATAGTTATTCTTGTATGTAGAAGAAATATTATAAGGACAATGTTAGTTAAAATAATGATATTTAATAACATGTAGATAGTTTAATATAATCCTATTTTTTATTATGAACTTTTTGTTTACCACATTAATATTGAAATTTGATTATCATTAAGTGTTGTGGAACACTTCTACAAATATCTATAAAAGACATAATCAAACAATCATACATTCAGTAAATTTTGTACAAAAAGGTAGAGATGAAAAAAACTTTAAACAAAATTTATCAAAATTTAGAAGCTTATTCTGTTTTGTTATCCAAAATGCATTTTTATTTTTCATGGAAAAATATTCAGTTTTAAGCTCCAAGATAAAACCAACAAAGTCCAATAATTGCTATTCTTATCTCAATCTTAATTTTAAAAATAATAATATATTTGAATAATAATACAATCAAATATTTTAAATTATAAAATTAATAAAAATTTCATTTATTTTTATTTTTATTTTTGTAATGATTGTAATAAAAGATCTTATTTTATGAAACTTTCTGACAAGAAAATTAATCTTTGCAAATAATAAGAAAATTATCATTATTAAGGTAATCTTAAATATTTAATCACAGTATGTAGATAATAGAAAAATATCAAATGACTTTCTGAGTTTGTTTCAACTTAATAATGAAATTGTTAATTGATTTATTTAAGCAAATAAAAGCTAATTTTTTACAAGCCACATATTATATGACCTATCAAATATAAAACAAGTTCTTAAAGAAATTCAATTACTTAATAAAAAATTTAAAAATTATTATTAAATTATTATTTTTAAAATACTACAAAAGTTTTTAAAAAGTCTTATTTTGCCTTAAGACAATATTTATTCTAATTTTTTAAAACATCTATTGAAAAAAGAAATCCAAATTATAAGTTCAACGATAGATTTTTTCTACTTAAGGCATATATAATCTATGAAAAATTTGTAATTTGTAAATTATATAAAATTGCATCAAACTAATGGATGAGAAGGAGAAAAGAAATAAATACTTTATGTAATTTTTGTTCTATATTGGATTAAAATAATAATACAAGAATAGTGAAAAATATATATTATAAAAAAATTAATAGAATTTTTATGCTTAAAATTTTTTATTGAAATTTATATAAAAAGTTTGATGATTACACTGACAATATATATATATATATATATATATATATTAAAAATTGCACATTTTTTTTACATATGTTTTAGTATGTGTATGTGTGTGTGTATATATATATATATATATATATATGAATTAATTTTGTAAATCTTTCACACTTTGTTCCAGTAAAAACATCAAATCTTTCTTTGCAAGCTCAATGTATGGTTACAACTACAACCAGTATTTAACATATACAACTGTGTTCCTTAATAGTCTTTCAATTATTTAAATGCCACTTTATTCTCTTATTTTAAAGATTAGAGCTTTTACTATGATGTTATGTAACTAGACTGTAAACTTATGCAATTAAACACGCATTATTATTAAAAAATAAATAAAAAGGTTTCATTTCAGGTAAAATTATTGCTAAAATGTTAACTTAGATACAAATAAACTTAAAACCTACAAATATTAAAATAAAATAATTTAAATCATAAGATTAAACTTTTATTTATTCTCTATATTTTAATTATTATTGAAAAATATAAAAGATATAAAATTATTATTTGAGAATATATCTATTAAAACCAATAATTTTTTATAAAAATTCTCGTATTATTTTTTTGTAAGTAAAAATTAAACTCAGTATTATTATAAAAAAATTTAAACTTACAGTATTGTATTTTCTATGCACGTATGTAATATAAAATTTGATGATGTTGCAATTGTAATTTTCATAAAATGTTTAATAATAATATATATGAGAAAGATAAAATATGAGAATAACTTATATTACCAATTGTTCTTATAGTTTGAACAAGAGTCTCTATTGATAATATTTATGTATAAATAAAAAATACGAATACTAGCCATGGCAAAGAGAAAATAGGAGAAGCAAAGAATATAAGAATTGATGTGGATCAATCCAATCATAATAAATACAAACTAACTTGACACCCTTAAGAAATATTTATAACATTCTTGAAAATATTTCATACAAAAGATCCACCTTAGATCAACCAACCTATTCTTAAAGAAAATAAAGAAAATAAAACAAAATAAAACAAAATAAATAATTACTCCCATCTATCAAATTTTATGTTTTTGGAGGAAAAAAACAAACAAATGTTGTATGCTTTTATTAGAGGGCACCAAATAGATAGAATGGGTAGGTAGCAAATTGTAAAAGAAATTAAAGACCAACAATGAAGTGCCAAGAGTGCATCCATTATAAGATGTAACTTGTTAAGAGAACAACAAGAATGTAAGCTTTAACTTTTTTTTAGAGAATACAATATAGAGCAACATAGTGGTGGGCCAAAGTTGCACATGCAGGTAACATCCCACACTCCTGTTATGGAACTAATTCTTTCTTCACCAAGGGTGTCACATGCTCCTTCAACCAATACTTTTTCATTGGTCCTCACCTCCTCTTCTTCAAAAACATCCTCTTTGTCAGATGCCTCCAAAAAATAAATAAATAAATAAATAAAATCTCATAGCAATCTTTCAACTCTACACACCACCTATTGTGTTGATAAAAATGGAAAGATGTCTGTGCAAGGTGGTGGAAAATGAAATAACAAAAAAAAATCATTTTGGGCATTGAGTTATCATAAGAACATTCTATAAAAAAAAATTATATTTATTTTCATTTTCAGATGGGACCAGTACCTGCATGGATGAGCCCAGAGACTCCACATGGTTGTCAACAAATCCATCACCATTAGAGACTAGTAATCACCATTTCATATAAGAATAAGAAGTCTCATGCATGGGGAAGACATTTGCATGCATGCATGTACACACATAAATAGAAACCTAGCAGTGAGTTACATGATTGGGCACTTATTTGAACCTCCCTTCCCAACTAGACATTTCATCATCATCCACTCCTGCAGTTCTACTTCTCCCCACTTTCTATTACATATTTGTGAAGGGAAATAAGTCAAACCCTGGTTTTGTGCCACCTCCCCCCTTCTTCTTCCTCTAGACCCAATACACTCCCTATTGGGAAATAGCCCTGAGTTTTGAAGCTATTAAGAGGGACCCATGTGGCAAAACACAGATGGGGACAAAAACACGAACACAATGCCCTTGAAGACTGAGGCTGCTGGAAGCCAGTTTCAATAATTTGGACAAGTCTGCTGGGAATTGGGCCCTAGGGGATGTGGAATTGGGGAATGGGAACATAGCATAGCAGAATGGCAGTCTGTCTGGGCATATCCTCAGAGCATGTGTGTTTCAGTTACACTCCACTGGTGGTGGTGGTGTGAACATATTCGCTCCCTTGCCATGTGGTCATAATTGGCACTCCAGTGAGGAACTGGCCCTTTGCTTATACAACAACTATGGCTGTAATTTCATCCTCATTGTGTTTGGAGCCATAACCCCTATTCACCAAAACTGAACCTCCAAGCCCAGTTAGCTTTGCCATATGGACAAGAAAAAAGTGTGCTGACTCCTCAGCAAATTTGAGAGAATGATTCCACCCCTTTCTTTCCTCTCTATCCTTTTTTTTATTTTTTTATTTGCTTTTCCCAAATCACCTTTTTGCCTTTATGCTCCATTAAGTGCTTTTCCTTCAAAGCTGGACCTCACATTTGGTCGGAGGGCTGGAACATGTGCCTCTGTGCTCAGTCATATGGGGGGCTCCTTCTCCCAAGCCCACTCTCTTTCCTTAAAACCTTCTGAGTTGGTTTATTTTTATTTTAGGAAGGTATGCCAATATGAACTAGAGATCATTTCACCATTGGTCCAAACTACACACCTTGTCACCTTGGCTGTTGATTGATTCACATCTCCAAGCATTTTGCCGCAAGTTTGGTAGTGCATGTCCAAAGCCAAAGAGTGGAACCAATGGTGTTGACTTGTTGGAGGTTGGTTGGTGGAGAATTGGAATATCAAAACCAATTGACACCACCAAACTTTGTAAAATTACCTTGCAATAAAAAGAAAAAAAAAAGTAATATGTATGGGGTTAAAACCATCCTAAGTATTTGTAACAATATTTGTCACAAAGTAGCAACTGGCCTTCACATTCACTTTCCAACATTGGCAAGTGAAGGATTTAGCATTTCCCTGTGTTCACACTACCTAATTGCATAATCCCACAGCCATAATAATGACAGTGTGCCTCAACATTGACTATTGTGGAAGCAATCATGTGGGTGTTGTGATGGTGGACACATGTGGGATTGGGATAGGAACAAGGAAAGTGTATTCCACATTATCAATAAGCATTGTAGCACTTCTTCCTACTCCAGGTGTGAGTTTATCATGGTTCCTATTATTGACAATTTTGATAAGTTTAGAACCAGTCTGCATATTATTCCACATTAGAATCTCATGCCTGCTAACAAAGATGATTCCATCTCCCCTCAATCAAAACCATTCAACTTGCTTACTCCATCCATGAATTTCTCTTGTTGGTTGTAGTCAAAGGGCCCAACACATTTATCAATCTTTCCATTTGAGTTTATTGCCCAGATGGGACTGTCTGCAAAGTTGTTATGTGTTCTTTTCAACACAAATTGTTGCTCTAATTCTAGTTTCATGAAGTTTTTGGTGGTAGAGGTATACAAATAATTCAAAATAATGGAAATTTTCCCCTTATACATATGTTTTTTTCAAGAAAAGTATTTGTACAGTTTGACTTCATGAAGTTTCTTTAGTTTATTTGTTTACATGATGTAAAATCCATTCGCTGTCCATGAAAAGTTCTTCAATTTACAAATCCTATTTCAGATTTACGAAGCTCATACTCCAACACTTTTGGCACAGTAAACATTTGAATAAAGCACACTATTTACATTAAATATTATCACAAGTAATGTTTACAAAAGAAAACCCCTCCTTTTTAACAGATTCATATGTCAACTCACGATAGATTGAACTAGAAGTTGATTGCTCATAAATAAAACTTCTACAATTGATCGTTTTTCATTAATAACATAAGATAATAAAAGCATGTAACTTGAGTGATCTCAACTCTGTCTTTGTTTGATTAACAGTGCACAGAGAATTGACCACTTGAAACTGAAAAAAACTCGTTTATGTAACAATCATAATAATAATAATAATAATTTAAGGGAATTAAGAAGGAAATAAGAAACATGCTAAGTTCTGATAAGAGGAGAGGACTGTGGCATTCGTTGTATGCAACGCAATTAGTCTGAAGCTTCGACAATCAGCATCTGGTCTGCCAACTGCAACTGTTTCCTCCTCTGCAGAGCTGGGGTTGGTTGCCGGAACAACAGGAAAAAAAAAAAAATGCCAACTGGATTCTATATTGTATCAAGAAAAGCAAAGCGAGGGAGGAAGACCAAAAATAAAACCTCCAATCGCCACACGGAAACGGATCAGAATGACTTACAACAGGGACAATCCTTTCTCCAGGTCCACCGTCAATCTGCCCTATGCCGCCGCTCGACAGGCTCCGCCACATCCAACTGGCTTTTCTTCTTCTTCTTCTTCTTCAACTTCTTCTTACTCTTTTCGCAGTGCTCATCAGTACCTGCTCGCATATCCTGGAGTACACTCCACAAGTAAGTCAAGAGCGGGGAAATGATCGCGAGCTTTCATATTCACGAGGCTCTTGGAAATTGTCACAAGGCATGTTAGGGTGTAGAAATCGGACGAGGTCCGGGGGAAGGGAAGGGGAAGGTGGTGGTGGAGGCCCAGTTCGTTACCGCGTGGAATGCGCAGCATGGCCCACCATTTTTACAGAACGGCGCTATTGACGGATATACCGACCATCCCGGCTGGTACCGCTCTACTACCGGCCTTGCTAGGTACCTTCCAACCTCCAATCTAGTTCCCGACCTGCCTAGTCCACCCCCCGTTCCCCGCCCCCGCCTCCGCTTCCCTGACTCCCTGACTTGCCTTCATAAGCAACACCCGATGGATGGCTCTTCTCTTTTCCCCTTCCTCGATCTCCTGATTTGTTGCATGCTACTGGCGATTGATTGTTAGTGAGGTGGTGTCAGCGAGGGAGTGAGAGTGAGTGCGAGTGCGAACGAGAGAGAGAGCGAGAGCGAGAGGGATATTGGGAGAGCGAGTGGGGGAGAGAGCGAGGGAGTGAGGGAGAGGGAGAGTTCTTGAGGGAGGAGTTCGTGAGATTTGAGCAATGTCTGTGGATGATGAGGAGAGGTTGAACAGCGGGGCGGTGGTGAAGAAGGTGAATCGGGAAGGAGTGACTGGTCGCGGGATTATCGTTGAAGTCGTGGAGGATTGGGGAGAAGATGACGACTACGAGGATGGGGTCTACGACGATGGAGCCGGGGAGCTTCTGTGCTTCTTGATGGACTTGCAGGCCGCGGCGATGGACAGTTTCGGTGGCGGCCCTGAGTTTGATCCCAAGTTGTACGTTGACTTGCCTCTTAAGACATCGTTGGAGGAAACCGAGGCCGCGTTCGAGTCTCTGCCGAGATCCCCGACCAGTGGATCCGTGGAAAAAGGTGATGGTCTTAGCTGGAGAGTCTATGTATAATTGCGTGATTGTGGAGGATTTTTTTTTTATTTCTTTTGAGAAGGTGGAGGTGTTAAGGGTCTTTAGTGTAGTTGAGTCCGTCCGATGGAGGTGACGGGTCTAAATTTGATGAGTCCATTGTTGTAGGCTACTGTACAGTGATGGCTCGTGTTGTGGAGTTTTCTGCCGATGAGTTGTAGATTGTTGATGGAACAGTTTTCACGTTTCCTTAGTCGAGTCTATGCAGTCGTGCTTGGCGTGTTTTATATTTCTGGAATAGGCTTCGAGTTCGCGACTATTTTTTCGGATGCGGATTAGGATAAGAACGAGACCCGTTGTTTATTAATTTCGGCGGCTGTAAAATAAAAGTTACTGTTGAAGAATTGCAGTGGACGATTTTGTATTATATTGGGAAGGTGAAACTAGTTTTTTGACGTACGTTGAGTTTTCAGAGTTTTTTTTTTTTTTTTTTTTTCTTTCTCGGAACAATGGGACTTTGCAGCGGAGATATTTTTTCTATCGCTGTGGACGTGATCTCTTCCAGTTATCTCATTGGTCATGGATCTCATTCCACTGTTTAATTGTCTCTGCGGTCTCCTGGAAGTCTCAAATCTGGTCAGGAAACAGTTACGTGAAACAACCTGGTTAACTCTGACGCGGATGGAGGAAAGTAAAGTCTGCGCATGCATAATTTAGGCGGGGAGTCTAGTTTTATTGCATGTATAGGCGTGAACTGGATGAAGCAGGGATCACATGTCGGCAGCTTTCTCTTCTCTGGGCCTTTTTGTCCAAGAAGTGAAGACTTCTTCCTCTGTCGCCAAGAGGCGGAGCTCTTTGGTGATTTAAATAGAATTTTTCTAGAAAAGAAGTCAAGAACTTCTCAGTTAATGCAGGAAAAGAAACTTTCAGGATTACAGGCTGTCATTCCCAGGAAGAAGAGTTCTTGGAGTGTGCACACAACAGCAGCGTGTTCTGCAAAGTCCTCTGCTTTTGCTATCTTCGTGTGGTGTGGTCTTCAGAGCTCCCTGTCATAGCTATGAATCCGGCTTTTGGTATTTCATAAGCATGAGTAGAGCACTGATTTTTATGAATCTGATTTGATGCAGACACACTCAAGGCATTCTTGAAGGAATACTTCAGTGAAGCTGGGAGTGACTTGGTCCCCTACACACCGGTGGATCACCTTGATAACCCTCCCGACTTTCTTCCTCGAGTGCGAAACACAGATGCGCGTGATTGGGGCCTGAAAGTTCATTCGCTATGGCCGTCTCTTACTCGCCTCGTCTCCCCTGCTGTGGAGAGGGAGCCAGATCAGCATACCCTACTTCCACTCAAGCATCCTTTTCTGGTACCCGGCGAGCGGTTCCGGGAGGTTTATTACTGGGATAGCTACTGGGTCATCAGGTCCGTCTTCTCCCCCCTGCTCCAATTGAAAATTTTTCGTGATTTTTCTGGCGATTAACCCTTCATTTTGACCATTAGTATACATTTGTCTGGCAACTATGACCTGCCAAGAACTTAGTAACGAAGAGAGGTGCATCGTGATCATTTATTGGAGAACAAACTCTTTTTGATTTTCCATTTCCTTTTATTCTAAAAGAAAGGGGCTAGTGACGTTCATTAATAAATCTTTTATTGGATCTTTCGTTGTTCCTACGTCAACCGAATGCTTATCTTCGTTTAACAACGCGAAAGCCTGGCTCTCCAATAACGCCCTGTTTTTTTTTGGTGTTATTTAACTTAATTTTTCCCTGGAAAACGCACTAAGTGCTACACATCTAAGTCTGAAAGTGATCCAATGTGAGATTAACCGCGATCCGCTGTTCCACCCATTTCTTGCTCTCTGCTTGTTTCTGAGATTGTCATCTACTTTTTGAACAGGGGTTTACTTGCGAGCAAAATGACAGAGACAGCAGCAGGAATGGTAGACAATTTCTTGTCAATAGTCCAAGCCTATGGATTTTTTCCAAATGGCACACGGACATATTACGAAAATCGCAGGTTGATTCTCGTCTCACACCTTACAAGATGCAGTGTCTTACACTGAGACAAATACTTTGTTTGATCACTCCTACTTGCTAGTTCTTGCGCTTGGGTGACTCCTTTGTTTACATTGTCTACTTTCCTGGATATTGGTATCTTAGAAGTGTTTTTCTGTGTTTTATGTGGAAGGTAGCCAGCCTCCATTTCTCGGCAGGATGGTGCGAGCAATATTTTCTGAAACCGGTGATCTTAGCCTCGTAGCACGAGCGCTACCAATTCTTAAAGTTGAATATGAGTTTTGGACCACAGGTGACTTTGCTGTATTCCTTTTTCAAACTTAGTTCAACTGTTGATTTGAAGCGTCTTCAGCGTTAAGTAAGCTTAATCAGCTCACTATCACTGCTCGCAATTTTCTGATTTTAGGTGATTTGTGCAGATTCTCACGCGGTATCAATACGAGACGGGCAAGGACGTGTTCATCGGCTCAGCCGTTATATTGCCCATTGGGATCAGCCGCGACCTGAATGTTCCACCATTGTAAGCTCCCGCATGAAACCTATACACCGAATTGGTTCCTTCATGCTTTGAAGCCTTTCATACAGTAGATATGTGGGCTTGTTCACATTCACATGTATTACCATTACATGCTAATTTCTTCACGAAATTATAGCATGTATGAATTTGTGAATGCCTCTTTTCCTAATATGACGATTATATTGTTGCAGGTAGCATAGCATTCATAATTCATGGCTGCTCACATCTCCTGCCCAAGGACTTTGTAGTCCTAATCTTTCGTTCTAATTCCAATATTTTCCTCTGGGTTTGCACGGTGCGCCCACAGAATACCAACCACGTCTGGCTGAACTATTGTGATCATTCTGACTCAGGATAAAAGCATTGCCGGAGGCTTCAGTAAGTTGAAGCAACAACAGCTCTATCGTGATATTGCTACTGCAGCCGAGTCGGGCTGGGATTTCAGTTCAAGATGGATGGAGTAAGCTTTACCATTTTTTGCCCTATGAGGGTCTGTCATATTGTCTACGTTTAATTTCATCCTTCTTGTACAGGATGAGGGTACATGTTTAGCATATTGAACAGCAATACTGTTGAATGTATAATTGTCACACACCACTCAATCAACCTGTCTGTCAGCTATAAGTTATTGGTAGTGTCCATGGTAGCGTTGAAATCAGGTGTTACCCATTGCACCTGGGACTACACAAGTCCCGTTCGCTCTGGGTCGGAAATCGCTATCTTTATCTGTTTGGGATTTTTATTTTCTTTTCCCATCACTTGTCAACCAGGGACTCAGAGCAGTTATCTTCCTTAAGGACTTCCTCCGTCGTTCCCGTGGATCTCAACGCATTTCTTCTTCAGGTATATATGAGCCATGCGTCTGAAGTACTCTGAAAAGAGGACGAGATATTTTCATTATGGAAAGCTTACAAATCTTTATTTTAATATTTTATTTTACTTTATTTTCAAATTTTATTTGTTTTTTTCCTTCAGAAAAGCATTAGCAAGCCTGCAATTTCAATTTTTGAGGAACAAACAGACTTTCTCACTGGATTTCTATTTTGGATTGAATATTTTTAAAACTTCATTTTAATCTAGTCATAGTACTGTTGTAGAAAGAGTGAATATGAGACCTTATTCATTTCATCTGAAGGAAGTTGACGATGCTGTTTTTCGTTGTCAGATGGAGCTTGACATTGCTTTCCTGGCAAAAGCTTTGAACGAAACTCAAGATGCAAAGCGTTTCACAAGGGCTGCCGACGCTCGTAGAAGAGCTTTTGAAGCTATACTCTGGAACGAAAATAGGGGTCAGTGGTTAGACTACTGGCTTCCCTTGCAGAAGTCTGTACAAGGAGGAAAGGTACTATCTCTTGAGAAAAGCACATACTTGTATTTTGCTTGTTCGAGCTCACGATTCTGATATCTAATTATTCGTCAATGTATTGCAGTACCTCTACATGTGGGACAGCAGCAGATCTAACCGAAACACATATGCGTCAAATTTTGTGCCTTTGTGGTGCGGCGTACTCCCTCCAGGTCAAATCCCTCATCCACTTCAGGAGGACGAAGGAAAATTATCGTTAGAACTTGTGAATTCGACATTATATATGGCTCCGCAGATGACCTCTGGAACGTCTTCAATTGACTATTACCTTATGTGTCATATGTACAGGAGACGCAAAAATTGATCAAGTAGTTGAGGCTTTGTCCGGGTCGGGCCTAGTAATGCCTGGAGGAATAGCAACATCCCTGGTGGAAACAGGACAGCAGTGGTTTGTTCTTTTCCATCCCGATATAGTGCCGTCATGCGTATATGATATGAAAGACATGCTATGTGTCTATTCATGTTGTTTTGGTCGAATGTATCTTACAGCAGAACCTTCTACACATTCTTACGTATCTGGGCTGTGTTCATTTCAGGGACTTCCCAAATGCATGGGCTCCACTGCAGCACATGATCATTGAGGGGCTTGTCTTGTCAGGTTCTCCTAAAGCAAAAGCGATGGCTGAGAGCATAACCAGGTCTTGGTTGCGATCTAATTATGTCGCATTCCAACGTGTTGGCCATATGGTTGAGAAATACGACGCAAGATATTGTGGGGAGGTTGGCGGTGGTGGAGAGTATATAACTCAGGTAAATATTTGCTTCTTTTGATTTGTCGTGGTTTATTTGTAATCTCTTCCAGATAAGATCAGGTACTTGTTGTGATTGATAATATATTTATTATGCTAAAGCAATGTAAGCTGAAGGTTCTGAGTTCTCAAGTGGATCCTAACCCCTGCTTCTTGTGGTCCACAGACAGGATTCGGGTGGACAAATGGTGTCGTTTTAACACTCCTGAACGACTATGGGTGGCCTGAAGATGTGCCACTTGACTGTGATTGTGAGTCATTACAACTATAGCTAGCTGGACAAACGCAAGGTTATCTTGCCATAGCACACAGTATTACAACAGGGTCACTTCTTTGTTACATAATTGCGGAATCAGGACTAGCTTGACTTGCTTAGTAGCAACACTTATTTTTCAGAGACTTATTGAATTCCTTCACGTAACAAGACGATGAAGTTTGTGCGCCTTCTACTGGAAGATTAAATGCCAGCTTCTCCGAGATGGTTACGTCATTTTTGTTCACCTTTGTTCATTTTATTAGAAAATCATTGATTCGTGAGGGAAAAATATGAAAAAGAAAAAATCTATGTTTTTATTGAATTCTGTGAAATTCAGAGAACTAGCTTACCTAAAATTTGTCCTATAGCTACATCTGGTTGTAGGATCTCCATGGAGTATTACGCAAACAGCTTCCATTTCCAGTAACTGTGTTATTTGGCAAATGTTTCTGCTTCATTTTACTTTCTTACGCGTATACCAGGGCTAATGTAGACAGTGGATACAGTCACAACAAGTACATGTGGTAGTATTGATTTTGATTCAGTTGTATCTGGTGGGTTCCTATTGCTGAGGCAGCGATGTATGGAAATCTATATGGACTAATACCCAAGCCTGTCGCAACAACGCCACAGTGGGATTCAACACCTAAATTATTATCCCATATACTAAGTTGCTTGATGTTACCTAATTGAAACAAGACCACAACCACACACACTGTTACTTGGTACAGTCTTAGGTTATAAACACTTCGCATTATGCTTCCAATCAATGTGAGAAGAGTATGTCACTATGTGTAGGTGTGTGTGAAAATGTATATATATATATATATATATACACACACACTTATACATATCTAAACATATACATGAATATATTGTCAAGGACATTTCAAGTTCATTGACATTAAACACTCAATAAATCTCCTGGCTACAATTGACTTGAATAATATACTCCCTATCCACACTATTTGGGAATGTTCGTAAATAGTGTGATCTACACTATTTATCCCTAGTCATAAATAGTGTGGTACACATTAGTACATGTGGGCCTGGCTGTAAACCAACATTCAAAAATAGTGTGGTCCACACCAATTACTATAGTCGGTGTAGTAACATCCGAGCGATTGGCCATTCTGCACAATGAAAGCACACTAGTGAGAGTTAGAAACTACATGTAATTAGATAAAAATGAAGCAAAAGAATTAAGTCTCGGTGAGCAGGCTTCAATGTGCGGGTAGAAAACATCCATCAAATCTACTACCATAACAGCTTTCACTTGCAGACACAGAGCACAGCACGAATGCCCCCGCGATCTGAACGTGGTGAAGCTCGGCTTAATTAATAATTCCTTGGCGGCTGGATTGCTGGACACTCCCTGGCATGGAAGGTTGTTAAATTGCAACATGTGATCCGATTCTCCGCTCACATGCAAGCGACGGTTGGAAACAAATTGTTATTTTCTGGTTGCAATCTTGATTGTTAGTGCAGCAATGGCTAGATTGTTTTCACCGCGGCTGCTCTCAAAGGGTTTCGATGATGTGTAAAGGGCGCGTGAGGTCGGTGTCAAGTACTGATCGGAGTGTCTACGGAAGGTTTTTTTGTTAGGTTTGATGGAAAAGACGGCTGCCCTGCAAAGGTCAGTTGCCGTCGACGTTGGATTTGGTTTAAGTCGCGTCCGTGTTCAATTGATTGCCAGGTGACGGATTGTACAACAATATTTCGTACTATCCGTCACCTGCGTGGGGTCCTGTGTGTACGCGGAGCTTGCTTTGTCCGAAGAAAGGGCAGAGAGTATCAAGTGGCGAAGGACGGGAGATGGTGGCCCTCTCTGCGGACAATTGACCACTCGTATCGGCGCTTGGTATTGTAAATGTTAATGCGCAGGTTGTCCAGTCGACAGGGGCGGCGTGTGTTGCATTCTAAAGTTGTACGCATGCAACGTTTTCCTGAAAAGTGTTTGGAGGGTGTCGTCAACGACGCCGTGGCGAAGACTCTTGTAATTTTGGACAAGGAAGCCATTCTTCCGTTGAGCCATGTCGTCAACGCTGTGCCAACTGCTTGGTTACGTCCCTGCGTTGGTACGTTACATTATATTCTAATAAACCTTTGCGAGGCGCATAACAATTTTCAATCTGTTAGCTTCATTAAAGAATTTGCGCCCAATTGAACTGCTTTGCTTAGATCAAAGTGGCCGTGGGAGGGTGAAAGTCTCCAGAAATATCTTCTGCTGCTATAAAGCTTTGAGAGGGGTGGTGGTTGCTGTAACTATTTCCTGTACTTGTGTAGAGTTTGGGAGAATTTTGCCTAAAACAAACAGAGAGGGACTTGACTGGCTGGGAGGTTAGACGTGATTCAATCTTTGAGGAAAGACGAGCTTACAGAAGAACAGATTGATGACGGAGTGTACAGTGACGATGTTTGTCACGGTTTATCTTGTTAGTTTCACAAATGCTGTTCTGGTCAGGGGCATAAAAATGACGGCATGCCATATGTGCGGCATCCCGCTGCTTCCAGGTACTGCTGCCTGTCAATTTATTTAATGGGATTTAATCGCAACTTGTACGAGCGAATCTTGATAACCTTGCATTCCTGTGATTGGTGGACACAAAGTAGTCGTAATGCCTGGCTCATGCAAGTTTTTAGTGTGCCACGCATAATGAAAACGTTTACACTTCAAGAAGTACGATGATCACGGAATTGTTTTTTAAACTCCGACAAGCCAACTCTAATGGAAAAAATACAAAGATGGATTCGCCATTAGTAGGGCCGAACAACATGAAAGTGTCGTGGATGATCTCCGACAAAAGAGTACCAGCGACTGTCAAGAATAGCACGCAGTCGGGAAACATGCCTCAGACAGCTGTCGAGGCCTTCAAGAGCTACAGATTCCTCGTTTTTAGGCCGGGCCAAAAGCGCCATGCGAAGCTTGGCCCCTCGATTCTACAACCTACTTCTACAGATGTGCCGTGTTTGGTTCCGACTACAGTTTCACTACACTTCCTGGACCCTCCGCCCCCCTTCAAACTTTCTATTGTTGGTCTGGGCGCATTCCTCACTCCCGTCATATTATATAATTTTCACTTTGTTTCCTACTTCACCCAGACCAATTGACCATAGGAAACTTCACGTAGGTCACTCAGGCTGCCTGAAGCTGCAAGATTGTATCCAATTTTAATGCGTCTTCGTCTAAAAACCACGCGCTGAGAAACCATTTGTGCTCAAAAACAAGATAAGTGAATCAGGAGAAACTGATGGGACTGCTCAAACCTTGCAGCATATCGCAGCCCATGACTGCGCCATGCTGTTCTTCGCAATGGATTTGTCACACGCAGACTATATCCAACAAGCCATTGGTCATTTTCAGGCAGATGATGTTCTCTTGCGCCAACCACAAGCCATAGAATGGTGACGCAAGGGAACCACGACACACAGAAAATTCCTTTTACAGTTGGTGAAATGCTTGCTTGCTTGAGTGCAACATCTGCTGGGAGACTCTCCTTCAACGAAACGGCTCCAGTTGCAACTTCTTCCACTCTCTGGAAATCGCCTTTGGATGCTCTTATCACTCCAAATGGCTTCAGGGCTCCGGCAATTTTGTTGCCGAAGACTGATTCATCCGAGCCTCCTCATGTGTGAGAGCTCAACCATTTCCTGTGCATGTGCTTCTCTTTCTGAAAAAAATGCTGTCCATGCCTTGATTGTAAGCCTCTGTGAAGGCAGCCCGTCATTTGGCGTTGCTCCTGCTTGGTTTCTACACAATGTTTGTGTGGATTCTGCACCATGCTTTTGAAAATAAGTGTTGTTGTTGTTTCATTTGGAATCAGATGTGGGTGGTGATGAGTGAGGGTGTTTTTGGGGATGGTTGAAATTCTGTTGTTGATTTTAATTTTAATTTCTTGATAGAGAATGTTGACTTTTTGAGGAAAAAGTGGATAATTTGTTGAATTATTGTGGTGGTTAGAGTGTATTTAACATTTCACTTTGATTTTTGCTGAGGCTTTATTTCTGAAATTTTGTGGTGATTGTTAGAATGTTGTCTTAGAAACAAATCATTAATAATCATAATATAAATGCTTGAGTGTTTATATAAAATGAATATTTTGTAACTTGATAATCTATGTTGCTTGATATTATTTGCTTCCACTAAGTCCATTCTAGAGTGATAATTCAATATTTCTATTACCTATTAATTAATACAATTTTAACAATTTATCAAATTATTAAAGTTATTATAACCGGTGTTGTGTAGTGACACGGCCATTAGGTGAAAGAAAAAGAGAATAATTATAATATATAGGAGTTCAAATGGAAATATTTGAGCAAATTATCTAAGAATTATAGATGATAGAGAAGAAAGTAGAAAAAAGTTAAAAGGCTAATGTTGCTTTTTTATAGGAGAGGCTTCTACTTTGTATGGCCATAAATAAGGCAAATCAAAGTATATTAGAAAAATGAATAATACAAGAATCTTTAGGAAAGAGTTAAGGTGAGATTTTGGAAAATTTTACCTTAAAATTTTTAGAGTTGATACCCGGAGAGGACCAGTTATGTGCCTAGGTTAGAATCAGACCATGAGGTGCAAAACCACGTGCCTACGGTGGATTGAGAGGTCTTTGGCAGATCAGAGAGTGGAATTAGAGACTAGACTTAAGTGGATGTGTATAAAAGTTGATTTTGAGTGATTTGAAGGAGAATTGGCTTTGTAAGAGCTTTACAAAGTTAGGGTTGTATTGAATGACTTGGGATCTTGTGAAGTAAAGAGAGGTTTATATTTTTGAGCTTTCCAGGAGTTTAATTATAGATCTACAAGTGAAATTTTGAGACTTAGTGATTACAAATGTGATTAATGTATACTCTAAGTTTGAGCTAGATCAAATAGTTCAATTAGGAGGTATTAGAGTTCAAGTGTGTTAAGATCTTAAAAGTTGAGGTTTGAGGGTTAGTGAGGGTTTGTTAGATATTTAGCAATCTGTTAATTGGATTGAGGTGAGAATTTTTTATATAAATAGTAGATAAGATTTTTTATGTGTATATGTGTTTTGAGAGTGATTGAATAGTGCAAATAGAAATTATTTGTGTTGAAAAATTGATATTAGGATTAGAGAAGAAAGGCGGCCGACACCTAAGTATAAGTTTAATCATAACTTTTGGTGGATATGTTAGATCTCTTTCAAATTTCTTATGTGTGTTGTCAATTAGATTGTTGAAAGATATGTGAAATTTGGACTAAGATCGACAGTTAGATTATTGGCCATTGTAATTTAAATCTGCTATAGGGTTTGTTAGGATTTGGGTAGGGTTTGGTAAGATTTAGTTAGGGTTTGATTAGGGTGACTAGGATTGTTTAGGATTTGTTCAAAGTTTATTTAGAGTTTGATTAGGATTTAGTTAGAATTTGATCAGGGTTGATTAAGATTTAATTAGGATTTGATTAGGATAACTAGGATTGTTTAGAATTTAGTTAGGATTTAGTTAAGATTTGATGAGGGTTGATTAGGATTTAGTTAGAGATTGAATAGAGGTGTAAAGACTAATTATTGTTATTTTCTTTTATCTTCTACAATTAGGTGCTCGGAGCATTTTTAAACAAGACTTCATGACATACAACACCGGACAAAGAATGTTATATTTTTAACTATCATAATCCTATTTATTGTTAGTTGATATTAATTTTGTCCACCAATCATCTCTAGTCATAGAAGGATTATTAAATTCATATAATATTAATATTATTTTTAATTTTGGAATAAAAATATTTCTTAATAATTTTTTTTTATATATGATTTTTTTTTTTTTTTTTTTTTTTTTTTTGTTGAGTATATTTTGGAATAAAAATAAGATCTTGCTACCAAAAATTTATAAATTCATTATAATATATTATTCCATTAAAAGTATCTATTATATATATATACATATCAATATAAATATTATTTGGTTTATTATTTAATTAAAAAATAATATTTTATTATAAATTTTATAATTAAATATATATATATATATATATATATACACTTGCCTTTGTAATCTTCAAGACCTTGGAGGCTAAAGACAAAACAACTACAATATAAATAAATAGAAGCTTGCAATTTTCCTATTTTGATACCTATTTAATGAGGCATCAAATTGAATAACCAATCATTTAATTTAGTGGTCTCCTTTAAAATAATTAAAAGATTACTTGGCATCGGCACATTCTATAGTTGCTATTTGATAAAAGAAGCAATATTTGTGCTCCCAATATTTTTATTTAAAATTATATGAGAACTTTTTCTACCACAACTTGCTTACATCGCTATCGCTTATAAGTCCTATTAATAAATTTTAATTAGTGGATTAATTAAAATTATAATTTTAAATTATTTAAATACCACAATATTAAGATTGGAAATTTTATTTGATCATTTAAGTATTCATTAGAATTTAAAAGATTTTATAAGTTACAAGAGTCTTATGAGAGAAAAGTCATAAAATTGAAGTTTTAGTAAGTCTTGGAAGCAATTATCTTAGTTACTTTAGTATATTTTTTAATATATTTATGATGAAGTCAAAAATTTTAAAAAATAAATTTTATTAGTAGAAAATACGAGGACCAGTAGCTAGTGTAGTCTTTGTAGGAAGAAAGGTGCACAAGTCTCATATGGATTGTAGCACCTTCGATGTAGGTAGGAGGATAAGACTAAGGCCTCGTGGCTTTTTTAGGACACTCTTATACACTACTTATGAGCCTTGGTGAGGTTTGAACTCTTGATCTCTTAAGCAAATTATCTTTGAGGTAAAAATATTTTATTTAATTTTTTTTATTATTTATCTTCTATCTTTAAACCATTATAACTTATTTATAGTAATTTGATTTTATATATTTTTTATATCATTAGAAAGATAAAAAAATTACTTATTTAAAAATATGACTTTTATTTATTTTTTATTTTTTATTTTTTATTAGATAAAAATATAGTGAACAGATTATAATCTAGTTTTAAATTGTATAATTATTTGATTATATTTATTTCACTTGTTTTGTATTTATCCTTCTTTTATTCTTATTATTTGCTTCCTTCACTTTATACCACCAATTACAAGCAACTTTTAAGTGAGGCTATCTTATAATTTGCATTAAAAGGTAAAATTTATCCTCACACTGCTTCCATGGAAGATGAAACATCATGTAAAAATATTCTTGAAAATACCTCTTAAGCATATTTTCTTCCAAAATCTCAATCCAATGCAAAAAAATATTATAAATACAAAGCTCATTTGTAATGTGCCACTTTAAGCAATAAATATGCCATTTCAAATCATTCAAAGATAATACCAACATTGCCCTCTAGCCATAATCTTTTATTCCATGAGTGATCCATTCACTTCTTTGATGTTTTTGAATTACAAGACAGATGCTAAAGAACCATATCAAAATTTTGAGTTCCATTACTTGGCCAAAGACAAAGTAAGGTTGACCTTCTGTAAAGTTGTGTATGGTTGTAATGTTGGTTGTGAAATCCATTACATGGTCTTGTTCATCTATTGTGGATTCTTGAAAAGACTTCATCCAAAAATTCCTTGAGTACAAAAGCCAAATCATTTTTAAAACTTTAAACTTGGAACTTAAACTTCCTTATTTATTATTATATTTAAAAAATAATCAATGGTTAGATGTGGATTTCTACACATATCTAGAATCCTACTTGATGGCACTCCCTTACCACTTAGACCAACTACACTTGGTGGTATTTCTTCACTACCATCCATGACTCCTATATGACCTCTAAGGCCACTTTAGGCCACCTTAATGCTCGCATTGTCATATTATAATACATTTATGTGGTGAAAGTATAAACAAGAATGATTTTTTAATTAATATTCAATCATCTTGGTTCAATAGAAATTCAAGATATTTAAGAAAGATTTTATAAAAGCTTCTTAGATTATTTTCTAATCTTAATAGTTAGTAGATAAGAGTTATTTATTAATTTTTCCTTCTAGATTGTAGAAACTCTTTTATTACTTAAAAAAATCATAAATTAATAAAAATAGGATAGATGAGATAAATAATTAATATGGTTGATACTAGGATTAAATTAAAGATAGGATCAGGCTTAAAAATCCTTAGAATAGATTGAATTGATACTTAGGGGTCGACCATTTGTGAGATAGGATCAAAATCAAACCTCTAGCCATTAAAATGGCTACCAAGGATAAAGTATAGAATTATTTAGAGATCAACAACTAGGATTTGAGAGCTAACTTTAAGCTCACTCTAGAAGCATAAGATTCATTTTCATAAGTTTTGGAATGACTTTGCAATCATTGTTTAAAATCAAGGCTTGTATTAGTGATTTGGATTTTATGCAATAAAATTAGGGCTAATACTCTTGGCTAGTTTGTACAATTGGTATAATATTTATAATTAAAAAATTAATAGTATGTATGGTTGATTGGATGTACTATGAGTGTATAAAATTTTATATTAATCTAATGTGTGATTGAGAGATATTTGATCAGTAGTGCAAGGAGGTACTAGAAGTTCGCAGTTTGGGGTTGTTTGGGATTTTTGTAATATCTAAAGATCTATCAGTTAAAACAAGGTGAAATTTGGCACGATATTATAAGACTTAAAGATGAAGCTATATACCAATTTTGAATTGAAGTTAATAGTTGGAGAAGGAGAAATTACTACTAGAACACATACATCAGCTTCAAATTAGGAGCCAAGTAATATCACTATGGTTTGTAGACATTTTCTTTATAATTTATAAATTAGATTGGGTTGAAATATTCTAAACATGTAGAAGACTTATAGTGGCATATATATACAAAATTTTGCATCAAATAGATGATTAGATTAAGAGTTACATGATTTGATTAATATTTAGCTAGAATTTTGTTAGGATTTCTTTAGGATTTTTTAATAATTTCTTTAAATTTTCTTTAAGATTTTTTAAAGATTGGTTAGGATTTATTTAGGATTTTTTTGAACTGATCAGGATTTAAGATTAAGATTTAATAAAGATTGCTAAGAATTATTTAAGATTTATTTAAAGTTGATTAAAGTCTAATGAGATATATCTAGGATTTTTCTAAGGTTGATAGAATATATTTAGGATAATTGGAAGCTTATCTATATTATTTAAAATTGCCAAAAAGATGTTTTTAAATACCTTATGCATTATTTTGGATTGTAAATCCAACTTCAAAATAAGATCAAATCCTTCAATAGTCAAATGCCTAGTGTATTTTCAAGCTGATTTTTATATAATATGACAATGTAATCTATATAGCAATAACACTAATAAGTAGGACCTTGGAAGAAGAACACCAACACCACAATGTGGACAGCTATGCCACAAAAGAAACAACAAATCTATAGTAGAATGATAGCATTGTTGTTGTATAGTATGATTTTCAATTTGGAAATACAATAGATACCTAATTGTAAAGAGTTTATTTTTAATTTATTAAATAAGCTCCAATAAGTGATTTATCTTCAATAAAGAAGATAAATAAATATAATAATATTAAAAAATATTATACTAATAAGAATCTTTTATATTTGAACAGGTTTATATATAAGATTTTTTATGGCATTTAGAAATTCTTTAATACCCTTTTTTATATCAAATCATAATTAATTAAATGCTGGTAACTTAGATTTTTAATAATCTCAAAAAAAATCCATAATTTATTTTTAAAGTCTCATCTTTATATATAAAATTTATCATAACTTTATACCTCCATAAAATATTGGATTCTAAAAATATCTTTTAATTTATACAAAATGCTCAAATTGTAATAAAATCCTCTAATACCTAATTCACCTACAAAAGATTTGAATTTCATCTTAAACATTAGGATCTAATATTTCTTGATTTAGCCATTCAATTTTGTTAATTTTTTTAAAAGTATAGCTTTTATTTTTAACCTTCACTATAAAAAAAATCAATTGGATATTTACTTTTGATTGTTTGATATCTCAAAAATCCTAGAAAAAATTCAAAATCCTAGGTCATGGATATCCAAGCACTTTTTTCTTTATATCTAAAAAATCCAAAATCCAAATTCTATAAAAATTTGAATATAGATTTTTAACACAATAATAAATATTCTCAAAAATTTTGAGCCAAAATCTTATCAAATTGCTCGAGATGTAGCTCAAAACACAACTATTAATTAAACAGGTTACTTACTGCCCTTAGATTTCAAGCATTGACTTCAACTCTAAATATCTCCTTTATTCCAACTTAGAATTCATCAAGCTATATATATTAAGTATAGCCAAAAAAGTGCTTTCTTCAATTCCAATTTCCAATCCTTTATTATTTTTTATATGCATGAGTTATATCTCAAAGAATGATAATAGATACAAAATTGACACCTTGACTTTGAGCGCCTATATTTCTTTAAAAAAAATTCTAAATCACTCACTTTTTGTACCAAAACCATATCCAAAATTCTAAACTTGCTGGTCCTAATCTCTAATATTCAAATGAGCTCAAAAAAAAAAAAAAATCCTAATTCCTAATAAGGCCTTAGACAACCTTTTTAAAATCTATTAGATATAATTTTTGGCCAATAGGAATGGAGATATTTATCATCCATCTCCATTCATCCACATACATGGCCTAACTACTCTTTTTGATATTAAAATATCTTTTTAGTTATTTTTGTAATAAAATTTATATAATATGTATTCTAAACATCAAATAAAAGATATACAATAAAATTTCAAAAGTCATTAATATCTAACAAAGATGACTTAAAATATATAAAAGTTATTATCAATATAAAATCAACTTTAAAAGTCACTATCAAAAAAGAAATTGAAATTGTACAAACTTCAATAGTAGTCTTTTTAAATAGACTCTTTCCAAAGTAGTAACCTAATTATATTTTATAACCAATTAAAATCCATTGACATGGCTTTCATCTAATTACATATATATATATATATATATATATATATATATATATTTTTTATGATAGTAAAATCACAACATGATATTTTAATAGTAGATAATAATATAAAAATGTGGACAAGGCACCATATCATGCACAGTGACACTATGGCTCAAATACGAAGTTATAATAATAGATTAAAAGACTAGGATTTAAGCAAAAATTGTGATAGTAGGTAATATATCAAAATTTAATAACAACTACAATAGCAAATAAACAACTACGACATGAGTAGCATACCGCAACTTGACAATAGCCTAACAATGGATAATAAAATTAGAATACGAGTGATATTCTACAATAGTGGATAACAAACTAGATGTAAACAATACCTTGCAACATTAGGCAATAGATTAGAAAGGAAATAACATCTGCAAGAATGGATACTAAGACTAGGATATAAGCAACACTCCATAATAGTAAGTAACAAATTAAATGTGAATAGCATCTTCTAACAATGAGCGATAGACTAGGAAAAAGACAGTACTTGCAATGGCAAATATTAAGACCAAACCATGAGCAACACCTACAACAATAGATAACAAACTAAGATATAATATGATAAGGTGGAACAACTACACTGTAACATAATTAAAAAAGGCATTATGATAAGATGAGAAATAAAGACAAAATTTGGAAGAGCTAATGGCAAACTAGGTTTATTTCTACTTAATTAATGAGACCTTGAGTTTGATAAAGAACAACATTACAACAGCTATATCATTAAATTAACAAAGGCAATACCTTGATAGCAACTATGAAGTTGACAATTTTTTTTTTTTTTATAGTAATATCAAAAAATCAATAAGAAACATCACTTTGTTGCAAGACCATGAAATTAACAAAGAGCAGCACCTTGCTGTGACACTACAAATTGATAAAGTATAGTACCTCATTGAAACACCACAAATTGACAAAAAATAATATTTCTTTATAATATTATAAGCTTAACAAATTAGCTCCTCACTACAATACCATGAAATTAATAAAGAACAATACTATGAGAATAGAGACCAATGACACTTTGGAACAAAGATTGGCAACACTTTAACTAGAATTTTGCTATATTTTAGGATAAAATTCTACACTACCTTGATAGTTTAGTTTTAGTCACATTAAACTAAACTAACCAAGGGCATATTGACTTGAAAATTGAGATGAAACAAGGAAACATAGGACTTAGAGAATAAGTCTGCCATGGACAAAAGAACAACTATTAGAAAACTTGTCAAGCTTTAGAGAGGTGAATCCTACAATATCATCTACTATAAGGTCTATTTTAGGATGTTGATTGATAGGCTAAAAGCAACTAGTTGTGCATTGATGATTGTAGCTGCTAATTAAATTAAATCTAGTCTAATAATTAGATTGTTGAGCAAGGGATTGGATTGGCTTGCTACTTAGATTGGCTTGCTACTTGGATTGGCTATGGTCTTAGGTACGTGGTCAAGGACTTAGTATAGCCAAAAAAGAAGTAATGGATATGGTTATGGTTGAAGGTGGTAGCTATGGCTATAGTTAAGGAGATGGCTATGAATATGATTGGAGAATGTGGACATGACCACATGAAATGATGTAGTTAAAGAAAACATGGCTATTGCCATGGTTTTAGAAAGAGGTGATCAAGGATGACGAAGACGTGATGGAAGTCAAGGCAACATGGTATAGGCTCTTTTCAATTTAGTAACCATAATAATTTATACAAATGGGACCAAAAGTCCCTGTAATGATATTAGATTTTTTTTTTTTTTTTTTTTTTTTTTTTTTTTAATTAGAATTTCTACTTATTTACTAATACTTTGTTAAATTTATTTTAATACTATAGAAAATAAGATTTATTTATGATTTCTAACTAATTTTTTTTTATTAAGACTTCAACTAAGCTATTAAGTAGAATTCTTACTTCAAACACTCATTGTGTACAACTCAACTAAAAAACAACCAATGAGCTACTTTATGAGCTTACAACATTCTTGCATAAAGAATTGAAATTAGAAGATTAAAAATTTATGGCTAAATAAAATTAAAAATTATTTTAAGATGAAAGTTGATTAATTGTTATTAAAAATCTAAAATTTATAATTAATAAATAAAAGTTAGAAGAGAATAGAATGTAATAAAATATATATATTAAAATAATAAATCCTAAAAATGAATCAAATAAAAATAAAATCTTTAATCAAATTAATTATTTTTGGTAAAATAATATTTATTATAATAAATTAAGTTGATTTATTAATCAAATCTAATAATTAGATCCATATTTAAAAAATATAAAAAAATAAAACATAAAAGATAAAAAATTAAAAAAAAATTATATAAGGATTTTAGAATTTATATTTAGAATTAAAAATTTAGGAATTTAATATTTATGGTTTAGAATTTTAAAATTTAGAATGCAAGATTCTTAAGATATAAGATTAAGAATTTTTTAAAATTAGGATCCAAAGTTTAGGAATTTAGAGAACTTGGGGTAGATGGATGGAACAACTTAAGATATGGAATGATCTAACATTTCACAAGTTTTATAAATCCACTTATACATTCTAAATAAAAGTTTAAAAAATTAAAATTCTAGATGATGTATTAACAAAAATATATATTTTTATATCAAATTTGTAACAATTGAGAATTTTTTTATTATTATTTCTTTCAAATAAATAAATAATTAAAAATATTTATTATTATAATTAAAAATATTTATTATTATAATTAAAAATATTTATTATTATAATTATAAAAATTTAATTATTATAATTTTATATTTTATATTTTATATTTTAAGTAATTTTATTTTTTTAAAAATAAAGATATTAAATAATAAAAATTTATGTAACAAATGTAGTTTTAAAAAATTAATTGTAGATAGAAAATTATACATAAGATCTTTTATTATCAATATTATTTTAATATGAAAAATTATATATATATAAATATATATATATATATATATATATATACATATATCAATATTATATTAAATATATATATCAATATTATATCAATATTATTTTTACTATCAATTCTTTCGGTTTATAAATATCATATTATATATCAATATTATTTTTACTATCAATTCTTTTGGTTTATAAATAGTATCTATATAAAATTAAGTTAAAATAAAAAAGATGCTTTTACTTATTTTTATTCCAAAAATATCAAAAATAATGATTGATAGATTAGTAAAGATGGATCAAGTGTCTATATGGATCTATTAATTTCTATTACTATTAGATTTAAACATCGTCTAATTAATATAATAAAAATCAAAACCCTTATAATTAGACATCTAATCATGGTAGCTTATAAATCTATTAGGATGCCAAACTAGAGCCATTGATGTTCTTCTTAATTTATATGATTGCTAAATAATATAAGACAATCTTATTATTTTGTTTATGAGAGCTTTAAATAAAGAAAGAATTGGATTCTATAAGTTCTATTGGATATTATTTTTTATAATTTTAATAATTTATTTTTAATAATTTAAATAGCTATAAGTCTATTATAGTTAGAATTATTATCTATTTTAGACCATTCATTATATTGATCTATAAAGAATTCGATGGATGCAAATAATAGACACAACTAAAAATCAACTTGATCATTAATTAAATATATTATAAGTTTGTTTGATTTGTTCATTAGTTTTTAATGTGTAGTGTGTTTGAAATCAAAGTATGGAGTATATTGTAGTCATTGCATCTAAACAAGATATTGGTGCAAATCATATATATTTTTTATTTTAGGATTTAAAATTTTAGGATTTAAGATTTAGAATTTAGAGTTACAAAGGTATCATAGGATATAAGTTTACAATTTAAAATAGATATTTCTTTTATTTTTTTATTTTAAAAAGATATTTATTTATTTATTTTTAGAAGCTAAAATTCTAATAATATAAATAATATGCTCTACAAGTTTTTAGATTTATAAATTTATATACTTTAAATTTGTACTTTTTAAATTAATTTTGTAATAAAAAGATTTTTTTGTAAGTTTTAAATTTGTCATCTTTTGAATTAGGTTGCAATCATATAATCAAATTTTTAAAAAAATTTTAGATTGGTAGATATTAAGGATTTGACTCATTTGATTTTTGAGTTAGTAATACAAATATATAGTGTTTTTAAATTTTTATTTGATCTACATCTTTATTTTTGGGATCTACTAATCTAGTGGTAGACTTGAAATATTTTACTAGTTCTTAGATTTTTAAACATAGAAGCTTTTACTTGCAGATTTTTTTCTTAATTTTCTTTATTTATATTAATTTTTTAATTAATAAATTTGACTAATTTGAATACTTTTAATTATAGTAATATATTTAGAATCTTAAATATTTTATAACTTTAAAATATTAGATATTTAAAATATTACAATAATATCTTTTTTACTATTAATTAAAAAATAAAAATAAAAATAAAATTAGAACTAAATTTTTTAAAAACTTGTTTAAACTTTAAAAATAAAATATTTATTTTTATATTAAAATTTATTAGGATTTAATATTTAGATTTATAAATAAAATAATATCCTAAAATAATTTAACATATTTATTTTAAAGTCTTAAATTGATCTACTTTTTTATTTTTAATATTTACAATTCTAATGGTATTATTACAAATTTGAACATGTTTTCATTTTAGAAATTATTAGGTTTTAGAAATAATAAATTATTCTTTTTTAGATTATTATTTTATAAATCTAATTTTGAATTTAGACTTGTTTATATTATAAACACAAAATAACTAATTTGAAGTCATTCTTTTCATATTATATATAAAATATCTAATTTAAAATAGTATATATTTATACTAAATATAAAATAACTTATTCAAAAGTCTATTTATTTACACAAAATTTAATATTTATGATTTAATATCACAAAAGTATCATAAAAGATTTTGATAGTTTTTTCTTTTAGTTTTGAGTTGACTTTTTTTCCTATTTCAATGCTTGTAATTCTAATGGTATAGTTAGAAACTTGGATTACATGGATGTTTCTAATTTTTTATATTTTTAATTTCAATTTTAAATGAGACCTACATTTTTATTTTTATAATTCAGAGTTTACACAACCAAATTTACATGAGAATTATTACCTCCATGATAAAAGGTAACTTCACAATATATATATATATATATATATATATATATATACCAAAGTATTAAAAAAATTAAATTTTGATTAGAATCATTTTGAATATAAATAAATAGATAAATAAAACTATAAAACAAAGAAGATTGGAATCCAAAAATTTGAAGATAGATTAACTAAACAAATCAAGAAAAAAAAGAGTGGAGGTGCAAACTAATGAGCATAGAATTTTACAAAGGTCTAAAGAGTAAGAAAAAAGTGATGGAAGAGTTGAAAATAATAATATTAGGCTTGTAGACAAGAAACAATAAATTTGCAATAAGAAAAATATTTTGATAGATAGTACCCCAACATGCATAAGTATCAAATTTAGTCTACATAAAATATTTCTAAATTCAAAGAATATTAGTTAAATTTTAATTATTAAAACTCTTAAATAGTGAATTAATCCAAAATCAAAAAATAATTTATATTCATGACAACATTCTTCTATTAGTTCTTTCCACTAGGAATAATAAATATCATGTACCAAACCAACAATGAAATGATAAAATAAGGACTTACACAATTATTTATTCATTTGGCAAATGGTTTCAAACTTTGCCATTCTTTTAAACTCTTCCTTCTAATGCTGGAACCTCTCAATCTGCAAACTGCTTGCGGTTGCAGCTTTTTCTTCCAACTTGTGATTGATTGCAATTCAAGTTCCTCGCTAGCCAGTTGATCGGTCAGCTTTTCACCTGTGGCTTCAACATTTGACGTATTTGTCATTGCTCTGATGACAGAGTGCTCTACAAACACCGCATCGGGGTGCGACGACCTCTCTGTGGTGTTCGAACATCTGGAATCAAGTCCATGTTTTAGAGCTGTAACATCAAGGTTACAGTTGGTATCAATTTCTGTGTGGGATGAATCTGGATCTGTTCGTTGACGAGATCATCTTGGTCGGATGCGGTTCCGGGACTGTTCCGTTTACAACGTGGTGGACGCGGCTACTTCACGAGCTGACATCATGCGGCGGTTCCGCAGACGCAACAATCGCTGGGATTCTGGCGCGATGACGGCCACCCACAACAGACACGCGTTTCCAAGCCAACACAGTGGATGTTTCCGTCGGTTTATCATCCTTCTGACGGATGATGACCACCGATCAGTCGCATTCTCATCTTGAGCGTGACCAGATCCAAGCAAACATATCCTCACATGGCCTCAACCACAGTTGCTTGCGTTGCCTAGCAATCGCTGAAAGGTTCGTGCCTTCTCTCTTACACGCATGCCCACACCCTGTGACATTGCTCTCGTTGGCGCAAGTAGTGGCGTCGCCGGAGTAGTCGACGAAGATTGCTTTGCCTCGCCTGCTTCCTCCAGAAAATAGGCAGTTGTCTGAACCCGGTTGGACTAGGGAGTGGTCTGCTGAGGGTGTGGTGGATTGGATGAATTGCAGCGTGAGCGCAAGTATTTGAGAATAGCATCCTCAGGGCCGAGTTGACGTGGTGGTTGAGATCACAACGAGATTCCGTGGACGGTTCGGGTCAGCAGTAGCTTGGTTCGCGTGGATTTGTCGGTAAGGGTTTGTACCTTGGCTTGAGTTGCAGAGTCACATGCTTGGTTGAGTTGGGCAGCTGCTGAACTGGGTTCTGTACGTTGCTCTCGTTGGCGCAAGTAGTAGCGTCGCCGGAGTAGTCGACGAAGATTGCTTTGCCTCGCCTGCTTCCTCCAGAAAATAGGCAGTTGTCTGAACCCGGTTGGACTAGGGAGTGGTCTGCTGCTGAGGGTGTGGTGGATTGGATGGATTGCAGCGTGAGAGCAGTACATGAGAATAGTTTCCGCATGGCTGACTGGCTACTTTCTTGAAGTGTTTTGTTTTGCATTTTTTGTTTGTTACTAGAAGTGAAAAAGTGACTAGCGTGTTGTATTGATTGAGAATTTAAAGAGAACGGATTTAGTTTATAAGTAGAAGTTGGATGAGAATAGAGTGAAGCTAAGTATCTTCATAAAATGGAAATTTTTATATTTTAATGAAATTATTTATTTTAAAATTTTAAAATATTAATTGTTTATATGTTATAGTTTCTTATAAATCATACTTTAATGTTTTTAATGCTATATTAAGTAATATCTATGCTTGTATACATTAATGAAATACTAAGTGATTTAATGCATTATGTTGATTATGTGATTAAAGTGAAGGATTTGAATACTTTGTTAAGAATATATCTTAAGTAAGGTTGAAGAAATATTTGTAAGATATATATTAATGGTTTTGGAATATTTAATTGGTTTCTAGATGCAATTTCTTTGTTGTAGAAGCATTTGTATATTTGGAGATGGGATGATGTATTTTTACTTGATGGTAGAACTATGTGGGGAAATGAACATAGATATAGGTGTAGAAAGAGCTTTGAATTGGTATAGAGAGTGATACTTTTATTATCTTTGTTTTTTATTTTATTTATATTTTTTAAAACTATAAATTAGAAATTGTAATAGTGGTGATGAGTTAATGTAATAAGTACTACTAGATCTAACAAATATAGATATTGTTGTTTTAATTGGTAAGTATAGTACATGAAATTTGTAAGCTTAAATTTGAAATGAAAGTATGTAGTAGTGTAGGTGAAATTGAGTGAAATGGACAAATGAGTCCTATTTATGATCCAATTTGTAGAATAGAAAAGGTGGGATGAAAGTAAGGTTGTGGAAAGTTGTTCTTATTAGAATTTGCATCAAGGACTTCTATTATAGTTAGATGTTTATATAGAAGATATAGTTTAGTTGGATGTTTTTTGGAATTTGAGTTGGTTTTTTAATTGAATCAAAAGAAGGTGGGTGCATTTAAGAAACTTCATATTATGATGTTACATTGTTATAATAAACTTTTTGGAGTATGTTTGCATCTTGTTGAAAGATTATTTTAGTTGTGTATCAAAGTTTGTAAGGTAGATTTTTTTAGGTAGAAGTCATTTTAGATTTAGGATTATGATTTAAGATTAGCAATTTTTATATTGAAGTTATAGGCTAAAATCAAGATATATGAATATATAAAGTAATTAAGTGTTGGTTTTAGGATTATTTAGGATTGATGGTTTAGTTTTAGAATTATAGATTCAATTTGTAGGATGCAAAATTGTATTCTTTATAGGACAATGTAGATAAATGAGTATTTGATGAATATTCTTGAAATACAAAACAAATCTAATATGTATTTTGCTACAGGTGGTGAGAAGGTGAAATTAGGATATTTGTTTCTAATTCATTATGGCATATCTTTTGGAATTAATCAAGCAATGTATATTCATGGTTTGGAGCTATTTATATAGTTTTTTTATGCCAAGATCTTCAAGCATCATGGAACAATATGACCAAACATCAGAAATGCAAAGTATTTGTGAAGATACTTGGAAAGGATCTGAAGTTTATATTGGAGCATTCAAGGTTTTATTGAAGAAAAAAGACTTGTTGAATAGAAACCAATGTGCAAATTTGTGCAAGAAAATTGAATATGTTACAAAGGTTTTTGACCATCTAATGACTTGCATCAATGATGGATTGGAGTTTGGACTTTTATTGAGTGAATTATTTTGTATAATAAATAAATCTTATTTTCTAGTAAAAAATTGTGGAGAACCAAATTGGTGTGAAGAAGCTATCTTCCAATTGAATAACAAAGAGACTTTTAGGGAACTAGTTTTGGATTTGAAATGTTGTTGTGATATAGCAAGTGATATACTTTTAAAGCACTATCCCAACAAATTTGAAGACATTGCATCTGCTACTTTTAATGTTGCAACATGTGATGAAGTAGAAGATGATGTTAAATTTCTACGTGAAAGGTTGATCCATGCAATTAGAGAAGAAGATTTTGAATGTTATGGATTAGCAAAGCATCTATTACAAAGGTTGGAAGATTTGGTTCGCATAGAAGGTGGGAAATTGGATGATTTAAAACTATTGTCGGACATGAAAAGTCTTAAAATTATAAAATGCATCAGTAAAGGAGGTTATGGAGAAGTTTATGAATCAAAGTGGTTGGGACTTTTGTGTGCAACTAAAAAGATGGATGTTGATCTTAATAAGTTTTTTATGAAAGAAGTGAGCATTCTAGCTAATTTATGCCATCCCAACTTGATAACATATTATTTTGCAATGAAAGATAATGCAAATGTAAGTGGTGACTCTTCTAAGACAATAGTAAACAAAAATTATTTATATATGGGAATGGAATTGATGCAAACAAATTTGAATGACATGTTGCAAAAAGAAGAGAAACTATCTTATATTTTTCTTATTGATATTATATATCAAATTGCAAAAGGGATGTGTTACTTGCATGACATGCATATTGCACATCGTGATCTAAAGCCTGACAATATTTTGGTTAATATTATGGAGATAAAAATTATGAATAAGATTGTTCGACATACTATTGTAAAAGTGATTGATTTTGGAGTTTCTAAGATTGAAGTTGGAAGCAATCCAGAAACTATGAAGAAAAAATGTCCTTATGGTACTGTTGCATATATGGCTCCAGAGGCATTGAAAAACAACTTTGAAATAATTACAATGTGTCCTTTTGAAGCAGATGTTTATTCATTTGCAATGGTATGTTCTAAGATTCTTTCAAAAGAAGATCCATTTGATGATAATTTTACTACAAAAAAGATATTAGAAAGAATTGAAAAAGGTGAAAGACCAAGCTTACCTTCAAATTGTGATGAATTGAGTGAGCTTATTGAAGAGTGTTGGAAGTTGAAACCTTTGCATCGTCCAAAGTTTGCAAATATTTGTGAAAGATTGAACTTACTGAAAAAAAAGTTTTTAGTTGGAATTGGTGTACCAAATGCACCATATTATGGAGCATCAAAAAACAATTGTCATCAAAATATAAAAATTCAGCAAATATATAATAAATTGCCATTGGTAAGACTTGTACTAAAAACTAAAGTAAATATGTATTGAATTAATTGTATTGATTGAATTTTATATTTGTACACAATCTTCTATGCTATAGTGATGTCTAGATGCCATCTTATGAACTCAAGTTAATATGACTAGGTTAAAATATAGTACATATATCATTCTTATTCTTTTATTAATATATGGTTGAATTTCTAATTATAGGTTGATTTTCTTGAGGAAGAAATATTTGGTAGAATAGAATATTTATCACAAATAAGACAACAATGTGCAAATAAAGTGAAGGCATTGTACCTTGTTGGGATGGGTGGAATAGGCAAGACCACAATAGCAAAGGCCACATTGAATGATGTGAAGCACATGTATGATGCCTCATGCTTTGTTGAGTGCATTGAAAGTGGTGGTGATTGCTATTCAACTTCTTGCAATATTTTAGAACAATTTAAAGTTGAACCAAAACCAAGAGATTTAAAGGAAGCTCAAGAAATGTTGAAATCATTCTTGATGAAGAACAAAACCATCTTGATCTTTGACAATGTGAAGAATCAAAGTGAAATTGAAGATGTTGTGCCTATAGATGACATATTTGCTAGCAATGGTAGCACATTGATTGCAACAACTCGAGATGAAAAGGCAATAAAGTATTGTGGTGAAGGAATTTATAAAATAAATATTGAAGGACTTGATGAAGAAACAAGTTTGAAGTTGTTTGTCACTCATTCTTGTGGCCAAGACAATTTGCCTAATGAATTCGTTGAGGCTGGCAAAAAAATTGTAAGAGCTTGCAATGGCCTACCGTTGAGTTTAAAAGTTATGGGAGCATTTTTAAGAGAGAAAAAGAGATTGAGATGTTGGGAGAGAGCTTTACAAAAGTTAAAAAAAGGAAGTGATTTGGATGGAGATGAAAAGAATAGTGACTATAAGATTTGGAAGATATTAAGAGTAAGTTTTGACAATTTGGAAGTTGAAGAAAAGAATATGTTTTTAGACATATGTTGTTTCTTTTGTAATGATGTATATCCACAAGGCATGTCAAAAGAAAGAGCATTGCGATTATGGATCAATAATAAAAAAAATATAATGGAACAAGATGTGGAATTTATTTTAGATACATTGATTAACAAATCATTGATAAAAGAAGACAAAGATGGAATTATAAGAATACATGATCAACTACGAGATATGGGTAGAAAGATTGTTGAAATTGAAATGAAGTATAAATACACGCGAATGTGGAATTTGAATGTAGATCCATTTCAAGGATTATCAAGCAAGGTAATTTACTTAACTATTATTAAAATGGCATATATAGAAGTAATATAAATAGAACAGAATTAATATTTAAAGGTGGAAATTTTTAACTTTTATATCTTTTTGTTTATATTATGTTGTTTTAGATGCATATTGATATAAAGTTATTATTTAAATAAATTAATCTTGTATTATAATTAGATTTGTGTATATATTAAGTGCACTACTAATATACAAATTTTAATCTTTTTGTATGTTTAATTGTATTGGTTTATAGTTGGAGGGATTATTTTACAACCATCAAGATAACAATAATATTTGTGAAATAAGAAGTGCTTGTTTTTCATCACTTCAATTTCTAAGTTGTAATATTGGTGGTTGTGCACCAAATATTGTTATAAGGATACTAAGCATATTTCTTATGTTGATAAAATATTCTCTTAGTTTAAAATGTTTTCTACTAGATATGTCATTTGGCATTAAATTAAAAGAAGAATTAATAGACAAAGCATTGCACATGCTATATGATAAAGATGTTTGTAGAAAGTTTAAGAATTTAAACATCTTACAATTGAGAAATTGTTCTTTTATAGATAAATTTCCAAATTCATTCTTTAAATGTCCTACTTTATTGGAACTTGACTTACAAGGATGTTCAAATTTGATCATGCTACCAAATAAAATTCAATATATGACTTCTTTGAAAATATTTAATTTGAAAGGTTGTAAAAAGTTAAAATCATTATCAACATCAATAGAAAGTCTTTTGTCTTTGAAAAGTCTTAATATAAGTCAATGCTCAAGCTTGACATCATTGCCAAAAGAATTGGGCAATCTCACATCTTTGACTACTTTTGATATAAGTTATTGTTCAAGCTTGACATCATTGCCAAATGAATTGGGCAACCTCACATCTTTGACTACCTTTGATATAAGTTACTGCTCAAGCTTGACATCATTGCCAAATGAATTGGGCAACCTCACATCTTTGACTACCTTTGATATAAGTATTGCTCAAGCTTGACATCATTGCCAAATGAATTGGGCAACCTCACATCTTTGACTACCTTAAATATGTGGAAGTGCTCAAGCTTGACATCATTGCCAAATGAATTGGGCAACCTCACATCTTTGACTACCTTTAATATAAGTTGGTGCTCAAGCTTGACATCATTGCCAAATGAATTGGGCAACCTCACATCTTTGACTACCTTTGATATAAGTTATTGTTCAAGCTTGACATCATTGCCAAATGAATTGGGCAACCTCACATCTTTGACTACCTTGGTATAAAGTAGGTGCTCAAGCTTGACATCATTGCCAAATGAATTGGGCAACCTCACATCTTTGACTACCTTTAATATAAGTTATTGTTCAAGCTTGACATCACGCTGTTGAATTGGGCAACCTCACATCTTTGACTACCTTATATAAGCGAAAGTTCAAGCTTGAGAACACAAGCTAAATGAATTGGACAACCTCACATCTTTGACTACCTTTAATATAAGATGATCGTTGCTTGACATCATTGCCAAATGAATTGGGCAACCTCACATCTTTGACTACCTTGATATGTGGAAGTGCTCAAGCTTGACATCATTGCCAAATGAATTGGGCAACCTCACATCTTTGACTACCTTTAATATAAGTGGGTATTCAAGCTTGATATCATTATCAAATAAATTGTTACATCTTTTACTACCTTCTCAAGCTTGACATTCAAGCCAAATGAAATGAATTCCAACCTCACATCTTTGACTACCTTGGATATAAGTAGGTGCTCAAGCTTGACATCATTGCCAAATGAATTGGGCAACCTCACATCTTTGACTACCTTAAATATAAGTTGGTGCTCAAGGTTGACATCATTGCCAAATGAATTGGGCAACCTCACATCTTTGACTACCTTGTATATGTGGGGGTGCTCAAGGTTGACATCATTGCCAAATGAATTGGGCAACCTCACATCTTTGACTACCTTAAATATGTGGAAGTGCTCAAGCTTGACATCATTGCCAAATGAATTGGGTAACCTCACATCTTTGACTATTTATATGGATAATTACAAAAGCTTAATATCATATCCAAAACAATTAGACAAATTGAAATCTTTTATTATCTAAAGATTAACATTCTTATCAAATGAAATAAACAACCTCACATCTTTGATTTTTTATACTATACACAATTGTTGAAGCTTGATATTATTGTCAAATAATTTAAATAATCTCACAACATTGAGTATTTTTTATACCAAGGTTTTGGGTTTTGAATTTAGGATTTAGGATTTTGGAATTAGGATTTTGGAGTTTAGGGTTTTGGAATTAGGATTTAGAGATTTAGAGGTTTGGGATAAGGATTTAAGGGTTTAGGATTTTGGAGTTAGAATTTAGGGATTTAAAGTTTTGGAGTTAGGATTTAGAGATTTAGGATTTTGGAATTAAGATTTTGGGGTTTAGGATTTAGGATTACATGGGTGTGCATAGGTTGAGGAGGTTGCACATAAAAACAGTACAAACATGATACAAGTAGTCCACAAGTGGAAGGGAAGTGAAAGTCCGAAGATAAGTTAAAAAGGTGGGGATGATTTTGAAGGCACCATGGCCAAGGTTATCATGGATGTGAAATGAACTGGTATCATGGATGTAATATGGAATAGTATCATGGATGTAATATGGAATGGTATCATAGATGTGATACTATTTAGTGTTTACTTGAGTGTTATAGTATGAATAGGGTATATTTTATAATTTTATTTATTCCTATCTCTGAAGTTGTTTTCAAGTGAGTGAGAATATATAATTTGGTTTGATGCCTAGAATGTGCAGTTGAATACATATTTGATGTATAACACTATCGTCTGATATCTGTAGACATCTTCTTGTACGATACATGATGGCCACTCATGAATTATATTCACTCTATGATGTCTTCATGATCGACTTAAAGGGATGAAGTAGTGCTCGTTGTAGCATTTAATCTATGCTTTCACTTGGCCCCAAGTTTTTTTATAATTTTAAAATTTTTAATTAATTTTTAGTATATCTTACTTAAGCTTTCAATCTGTGCGTTATTTTGTGCTTCTTATTATTGCTATTTTAGAGCAATTCTAGTGGTGTGTTTAATAGATATTTTAGGCTTCTCTGAAATCTTAATAATTAGAATTCGTTTAATCCACAGTTGGGAGTGAAATGTTAACAAGTCTTCTTCTTAGCTATATTCCAAGGTACGTCATGCACTTAGGATTTTGAAGGATTAATTTTAATTATTGGTTATGGCTACCGTCAACCAAATAGTAAAGGCGAATATTATTTTATATGAAGCGTCTTCCTAAGAACTTCATTTTTTTTTTCCTTATTTCAAATATTAGAAGGAAATGTTGTACAAAGTAATTTTTTTGTTTTTTTTTTTAAGAATGTTTTGTACTTTGGGCTTTGAAACATTTACTTGGTGATTTGGTCCCAATCTGCCATTGTGTTGTTCTATTCTATGGGCGAATTCTACTGTAGTTTTTGTATAGACGACTGATGCTTACTTGTAGGGATGGTTCGTGGCTGTATTTGGGAGGCTTGAAATTGTGCCAAATATATAATCTCCAGACCAGAGTGATTATGACTTGGCACGAGACAACATTGGTGTATGATTTGTGTAAAAAATTTGGCATATTATTTTTGCAGTGCGAGAAGCGCCATATATATATAATATAATATTTTTAAAAAGATTAAAAAATATTATTAATTTTTATTATTAATATATATGATAATTTAAAAATAGATATAAATATAGATATATTATAATAATTATAAATATATATTATTCGATGATAAGATTAAATAAATAAAAAAATCATAATTATAATTTTATTTTAATATTTAATATATTAATAATTATAGATTAATATAATTACTAATATTTTCAAGATATTTGATTTTATTTGTATTAAATAATATATAACATATTTATGATTTTCAAGACTTTAAAAAAAATTTAATATATTTTCTAAGAGAAAAAAATTACTAAAAAAATAACAAATCTTTAAATCTTAACTTTGATTATTAAAAAATAGGTAGTTGCATTAAATAAATTGATAATATAAAAATTTGCCATAAAATTTTATCTTTGTTTAATTCAAAAATAAAAAATAGACATAAGCTTTTATTATGTTTTTAAAACTATTTAATTATTTAGATTTATTTAAAAATTATTATTTTTATATTTATTGTTAATGGTATTATTTTTTGAAATTTTAAAAAGATTCAAAAAGACCCCAATGATTGCTTTAAGAGAGGTATTTTAATTTTGTTACTTTTAAGAATTGAAATAAATTATTAGATGGTATGACTAATATTAAGATATTATTAAAAGTAGAAATCATATTCTTATAACCACCAAGGTGGTTAAATTAGTATAAAAATGATTTGTGTTTTTTCTAGCAATGAAAAATGATTTTAGAAGAATGTCTATATTTTTTAACTACTATTTTATCAATGATTTTAAAATCATTAAGTAATACTATTATATTTAAATAAAAGATAAATATTTATTTATTAAAAAAATCTACATAAAAGCTAAGTTAGTTAAATTAGAATAATTTTATTTTTAAAAATATTTATTAGAATGTAGTATTTACAAAGGTTTTAGAAGGCTTGACCACCTAAAATCTTAAATTGGTCTTTTATGTGATTTTAATTATGTAATTTAATACCTATATCAAAGAAATTTATATCTAAGTAAAATTGAAAACCTAGTATATAAAAAACTTAAAAGAATTTTTTGTAGTATAAAGTGTAATAATATTTTTCATATTCATATTAATTATAAAATTTAGTATAAGAATTTCTAAAATTATAAAGTATTTTGAAGATGAAATGTATGTAAAATAATTGAATTATTTTATTACACAATATAAACCAAAACAAATGATATTATAAAGTTATCCATAATTTTTTTTGTTATATTTATTAATTTAAACCATATTTTATAATATAACAAGTTTTATTAAAAAATTAATAGTATACAAGTAAATATATTACTTTTAAATGATATACATGTTTTAAAAGAAATATTTAAAAAATTAGTGATATTATAATTATTTGTAATAATATAGAAAGAGAAATATATATATATATATATATATATATATATATATCAATTTATTAAGTATGAAAATAAATTTATTATGTATTAATAAATAATCGGTTTAAATAAAATTGACTCTATAATTATTAAAGTATTTAAAAAAACATCAAAATATCTAAATAAGAATAAAAATTTATTACAAATAATCTATGATGAGTTATTATATAATATATAAATAAAAAAATATAAATATAAATATTTTATAAAAGCATTTAAATTATAATAATTTTTTCATATTAATGGTTATTATTTTAAATTTCAACAATTATATCTTTTATTCAAAACTTATCTTAAATAATTATTTTATTATTCCAACTAATGATTTTTATTCTTTCTAAGTTTCATTAATTTAAATTTTTTTCTTAAATTTTTATAAAAAGATCATCTATTACTAAGTTATTATTATCAAGAGTTATTTTTAAAATAAAATTGAATCATAACATTAAAAATATTTTAATTTTTTCAATACTTTCAATGTACTTATTATTTTATTATTAAAAATAAATAAAAATTATATATAATAAAAAATTATATATATATATATACTTTTAATTATTTATAAAAAATTATCTTTAAGACTTGTCTATATCTTTCTTATTTTTTAGTCTTGATTTAAGTCTATACAACCTTTTATATTTTGTGCTAGCTATTCTAATATCTTTCTTCTTCTTTTTTAATATAATTTAATTTTTTAAATATTTATCTATATATATATATATATATATATATATATATATATAGTGATTCAAAAAATTATTTCAATGTTCACACATTTTAGAAAGAACAGTATATTACAAGTAAATTATAGTGAATATGACATGTGGTCAATACAACAAATAAAGTATATCTTTATAACTACCAAACGGGCTTACGTTCAAAAGAATCCATCAAATATTTGTGGAGCTATAATCAATCCAATTTGGAGCAATATTGAAATAATTTTTTGAGTGTGGTATCTAATTACTGGTTCCTATCAATTACTCAACATTATATCATTTTTCCATCATCAAGTATATTATGACAATATTAGTACTAATATAATGATATCATTAATACTTATCAATGATTATAAAAATATCATTCTCAATCACAATTCCTATCATAGACATATTCCAAATTATTGTATTCCAAAATCTTCTAAAATCTTCTGTAATTTGTAAGAACTTTTTAGACACTTATAAAATCATCCATAGGCTTCTAAAAAGTTCCATAGGCTTTTAGAAGCTTCCCTAGGCTTTTAGAATCTTCAATAGATTTTTAAAAGCTTTCATAGAAAATATCATAGATTTTTAGAACCTTCATTATAGTATAAATAAGAGTCTTTGGAACCATTCTTGCTATCAATTTTGTTCTTTGTCTTTGATCTTGACATATATCTTTGTCAGATTCTTATGTCCTTGACAATTCCTTAGACAATTCCTTAGACAATTATGAGACCCATTCTTTGCTTTCTCTAAGATAACATCACCTCTACTCTTCTTTATTCTTAAAAATTCTATGGCCAAATTGCTTTTGAACTTCGCTGCAGTAAAGATATTATCTCTAGGCTAGCAAAAAAAATCACCCTTGACAAGGAGAACCTTAAGAGAGGCAAGCCAAAGAAGCTCACTACAATGTATAAAAGAACAATCATTAGCCAAATTAACACTAACAAGGTTAAAAATGCTATTGAGATTGCCAAAAATCTTAACAATATTATCAGTAATCTTATGTGAATTCAAATAATCCAAAATGTCTTGAAGAAATATAATATGAAGATCATAGTGAAGAAAAAAAAGCCACTTCTATCTATCCGCTATCAATAATAATACTTGGATTTTACTCTAAAATATAAAGAATGGACTATAAAATATTTAAAAAAAAATGTTTAGTCAAATGAGACAAAAATCAACATATTTAGATCAGATGGTAGAAAGTGGGTGTACAAACAAAAGGCTCAGTCTTTGCTTGACAAGAAGATCTAAAAAATAGTCAATGATAGGATTGGAAATATAATAGTATAGAGGTGTATAGAGCAGAATGGGATTGAGAAGATGGGAGAGGTTGAAAAGAGGATGGATGCCAAGTAGCTTGTGGCAATTCTTGAAGAAAATTTGTTCCTTAGCATTGAAAAATTTGGCATTTTTGAAGAAGAGGTGATCTTTTAATAAGATAATAATCCTCAACCCAACTCAAAACTAGCATAAGAGTAATTTAATCATCATGGAATTAAAGTAATAGATTAGCGTGTCTAGTTTTCTGATCTTAATTCCATTGAACATCTTTGGAAGCACCTCAAACTCTAGCTCAATACCTAGAAGACAAAACCAAAGAGAGTTTGAGAATTATGGAAAAGAACAACTATAAAATGGAATAAAATTAAAGCAATTTTGTACCAGAAGTTAATAAAAAGTATGTCCAAGATGTTGGAGGCAATTATTAAGGCCAAAGGAGATATTACTAAGTATTGATATGTAATTAGATACCACATTCAAAAAACTATTTCAATATTGCTCCAAATTAGATTGGTCATAGCTCCACAGTTATCTAATGGATTCTTTTGAATATAAGCCCATTTAGTAGTTATAAAGAAGTACTTTATTTGCAACATTAATCATATGTTTTAATTCACTACAATTCACCTATAATACACCATTCTTTTTAAAATCTGTCAATATTGAAACAATTTTTTGAGTCATTATATATATATATATATATATATATATATATCCATTTAAGTACATATCTTTAATAGTTTGATAATACTAATAATTTTAATATTAAACTCTAATATTTTTAATACATAGTAAACTATGTATTTTTTAAAAGCATCAAAGTACTTAAAAGGTTGTTAATATGTTCTTTTATATTTATATTATCTTTATATTTTTAATTTCTTCAACTTTCTTATCTTCCATATTTTTTTCTTATAGATTTTTATAATATATTATAGTTCTTTTATTTATAATAAAATTTATAAATATTATAAGTATTATAGTATAAATCTAAAAATAAAAATTAGAACTCATATTTATAATATATTAATGTTGTTTACCATAATAATTATTTTTTATAATAATTGGTTATGAAGATAAAAAGATAATTAAAGTTTTTTAAACAATCATTATATCTCAAGTAATTTTTTTTTTATTGCATGGTATTATTTTAAATAATATAAAATCTACTAAAAATCTAAGATTTTTTTTTAAAAAAACTTTGATGATAACAAGTATAAATTTCATAAATTTATTAATTAAGAAAAACTTTTAATTAAACTCCAACTACAAAATTATTTTATTTTAGCATCTCAAGTCAAGTTTATTAGAAGTCTACTTAGTAGACCAGATTTATCTTAATTTTATCATTTTTCAATCAATAAGATGAAATATTAAATAAATTTGATTTATTTTTAATAAAATTTTGATTTATATGTAAAAAAATATAATATAATTTATTTAATAAAATATAAGATTTAAATTTTTTCACAAAATAATTATTTTATATCTATTTATATTTTATATTTATTAGAACTAACAATTGATATCAAGTTGGATGATGCTACATTTATTATCAAGTATTTTTATAGATTATAATATAATATAAAATAATTACTATTAAATCTATCTAATCTTTAAGTCTTAAGTCAAATAATTAACTTTGCTATCAAATGTGGTAATTAATTCTTTGAATTTAGTTCAAAAAATTGTACAATTATACTTCAACTTTTATAAAGTTTTTTTACCAAAAATTACAACTTATAGAATCTACAATTAAAAGTAGAAATTTAGATTAATAGTATTCTATTTAAACCTCTAAAGAACAAATAATGGCTTTAATTTAGCATGTAGATTTGTGTTTATATTATAGAGAATTTACATATATTATTCAACATCATCCAAAGAAATTGTGTAAGCACAAATTAAAAACACAATTATAAAAGAAGATAAGGTACTTAAAAGTTTGCCTAGTTATAATAGAGATTGTACAACTAGATTCTTATACATCATTTTATAAATTTCTTCTATTGCTATCTAAATCTTTATTTTGTTTTATAATACAAATTTTTTTAAGACCAAAAAGTGATATATTTTCTACTTATACCTTGATAAATTTCCAAGAGTTTTTTTTCTCTTGAAGAAAGATTTATTAAAAATTTCACTATATTTTTAGTATAAAAAATTAAATATGAATATAAAGAGGTCATTAATAGATAATCTTTATCTTTTTTAGATATCATTTGTAAAATCCTACTAATACAAGTAGTAATAGCATAATAATATTTAACTTTATTAAATCTTCTATTAATTCTCTTATTTGAGCTTATATTAGTAAAAATATTATGATATTTAAATAAATAGAATATTCTATAGTTTTAAGATTATTTATTTATTTATCTAAAAAAGTTCAATGTTAACTAAATAATTAGGTTGTCTTTTTGTCCATATATGGAAAACATTTATAATTCAAGGTCTATTTCTAATCACTTTAATCAATTATATCTTTTTTTTTTTTAAAAATAAATATACAGAAAGTCATTCTAACTTTTTTTAATATATTTAGTATTAAAAGTATTTAAAAAAAAAAAAAAAACACAAATATATATATATATATATATAAATCAAATGAGATTACTATAGATGGTTTTTTAATAACATTTAGAACCCACTTGTACATTCTATCTATGTTTTGAGTAATTTAAATCTACTTACTTAAACTTGACAATATTTTAAACAATTATGGAAATGAATATAGTTATTATTATTCAATACATCATATTTTTCTACATAATTTAAACTTTATCATTGTAATGTGAATCATATAGGGTTGACTTTTGAATCAAATTTCTTTTAAATGATTAATTTAAATAGAAAAATTATTAGTAGATTATATATATTTAACACATTATTTTTGGAACATCATTTACTAAGATCATTCCCTAGTAATTATCCATATAATGTTAAATATTATATAATCCATCAAATGATATCATTGTGAAAATTCAAATATAAAAATTAAATTTTAAGGTTTGAATATCAAGTATTTCAGTTTAAAGAATTAGAATCTTCCAAAATAAGTGTAACATACTTATTTTTACCACTCCAACAACACATTTATGCATCACCTTTTTGCAGTGCGATTCTATTCGTGGAATTTCAAAGCTAAGATGGAAAACTATGCACGGTTGAAATTCAAGTTTCAGCCAATTGCTAAATCTCAAAAAGCTGAGAGGTTGAGGAAGCAACTTGGACAATCGCAGACATGAGGGTAGTAACTCCCACGAATACAAAGCATCTAAAGGAGGAAAGAAAAAAGCAAAAAAGAAAAGCCAGGTAGATAATTGAAACAAGGAACCATATTCAGCACAAATAGCAGCAAAAAGTCAATATATCTTCCAAATGCAAGAAAGAAAATCTTTGTAAAACAATGAATGGCTGGTGCTGACAAAGGAAACCATACCTTGTGATCCTAGTTTAAAATTGTCCAAGTCGGATAGCAAATGCTGGGAGTACAACCTCCAGTTTGGAAGTAGTGTCCATGTAAGCAGGGTCAGCAGCACAAAATATTTGTGTCTACAAGTATTCTACTTAAACTAACAAACCTAGAGCGTAATGTGGACTACCGAATTTGAATTATCTCTATGTTTGCTTGAACTTGAAGTCCCTCAACTCCGAGACGTTGATGCGGATTGAGGGGCCCATGGTTGTGCAAACGTGGGCCGACTTCCAGTACACGCCCTTGGCTCCTGATGGCTTGTTCGCATCCACAGAATTCTGCAAGGAGATGAAAGATACAGTTAAAACATCAACAATGAAACGTAGTTTAATAAAAAAGCGGTGGACGTTTTGTTGAAGGAAAGATTCTTGAATGCAGATACGAGTACCAATTTCGTCATAGATAAGTGATTCTGGAAATAGGCGAAACAATACAAGTGGGTCTGGGTAAAAAAAACATTACCGCAACAGCTACTAGATTCTCCAGAAGATCGTCCCCTGAAAAATCAGATTTGCCAAAGAGCACATGGACAATACCGGTCTTATCTGCTCGGTACTCCACCTTACCTGCCTTGAATTCTGCAATGGCCTGCAAAGGGATACAAGTGTGTATCATTGGTCGGTTTGATTCCATGACTATATTTGACGCCCACAACGCATTCAAAAAATACTAATGTCATCAGAGGAGCAATCCAAGATGGTGCACTAGAAAGAATGAATAGGAGAGAATCGATTATGTATCCAAACAAAGACTATCAGTAACGACATCAGACATTGTCAACCATGACAGAAGTAGAAGTACGTGTTAGATTCAATTGAAGGGGTTCAGATGCATACGCTTGTGACGTCGACGGTAACTGTCCCTGCCTTTGGGTTAGGCATCAAACCCCTTGGACCCAGAAGTCTTCCAAGCCTGGCAACCTGTCATATACAGCTAGTTTAAGCATGGAACGACGATATAAGACCGTGAAATGATCCTCCCATACTGCTAAGCACAGGACCCGGGTACAAATATCATAAATTTTACAAAATAAACTGAAGGAATTCTCAGACAGATAAGTCAATTGAGGGTACGAAAAAGCGCCTTCAAATAGGAAGAGTTGAACCTTGGGCATCATGTCCGGGGTAGCAATGAGCTTGTCGAAGTCCATCATACCACGGGCAATCTCGTCGATCAAATCATCAGCGCCAACAAAGTCAGCACCAGCATTCTTCGCTTCCTGTTGCTTCTCACCTGTCACAATGCAACAAGCAAAAATATGAGTGTCGCTACTTTTCCAGAAAGGTACGAAAAAGACAATTACTCCGAGTAGTGATCCAAATTAAACAGAAAAATAGGCAACTTTGTAGTTTCTTACAATCCACAAAATAGCTTACTAAGTATATGATGTGCTACAAATTTAAGAGACCCACATGTCATAAGTAGAGACATTACACTTTGCAACAAGACAGGAGCGTTGTCGCCACCTATTGATTATTTCGAAGTCCTCCAAAACTAATGTGACTTAATGTATGAAACTTAGTGGTCCCCACGGATAACAACTACTTAATTCAGACACACTCACCCTGGGTAAGGACGGCAACCCTGATTGTTTGTCCTGTTCCCTTCGGCAAAGAGACCTGCAATATCGTCAGGTTTGGATTCAGTACATAGTTAACTGTAGCTTCAGCACACGGCGCAGAAAAACCCACCAGCACGCAAATTTACGTACTAACGGAGAGAAAAGTCGACATAACGAATGACCTAACAATAACAGACCAAAATTAGAGGTCGATACAGGGCAGAAAGCTTACAGTGGCACGGAGTTGCTGGTCTGTGTATTTAGGGTCGATGTTGAGGCGGAAATGAGCCTCCACAGTTTCAACGAATTTGAGACTAGCTGTATCCTTGAGCAGCCGAACTGCCGTATCAGGATCGTACTCCTTCTTCTTTTCCCTAAGTTTCTGAATCTCCAAGTATCTCTTTGACCTTGTCTGCCAAACCCAGAGCACTTTCAGAAACCACAAAAACAATAAGGATAATCTCTGGCTCTTCTATACCATCTTGAAATATTGCATATCATCATCATTACTGCATATTGCACAGACTCATCCCATTATGAAACTCGGTCGAGACTCACTGTTCAAGTTCAGATGGTAAGGAGGCGATTAGTGTCTCGCCATTGACAAACAGCTCATTCATCAACGGAATGAAGTTCCAAGGGCAGGTGGTACGAAAAAAGGGCTAACATTACGCAAAAGTATTCTCCAAGACAATTGACATGAGACTTAATCAACAAGCTCGCAGATATATTACACGTGACTATCAAATAAAATTAGCCTACAAAACAAAAGCGTTAACGACAAGTCCTAAGAATTTCTATGATCACTGAAATACCAATAAAAGCAGCTGAGAATGCCAGCCGCAACGGCTCATTGCGGAATTCCATAAGAGGAAACATAATCGACTGGTCACCCATGCCCAACGTCTTGGACAAAACTCTAAAGAAAAAATACGCGAGGAATAGTTCATAAGAACCTCGTAAAAGTTGCAAGAGCTAATGCTAAATAATATGACCACAAATCCAATTGAAGTCAAGCAAATGCAGCCTCTAACTTGCAGCAACGAAACGAAAGAAATAGAGTTCACCGGCAATTACACTGAGGAACACAGCTTCATCCAACAATTTTACCTTCAGCTAGGGAATGAAACGGTACAAAAAAAATAAAAACCTCCACAGAGAATCCAAATTACAAAATGAAACCAGAGTAATAATTATCCGCTTCAAGATTATTTTCTAAATCCGCACATGGAACGGCAGCCGGTTAGAAGGTAATTTAACATGTATAACATGTATCACATTGTGATTCACTCACACGGACTGCCAGCATATCTCATGGAACTCCATGACTCTATGCGCAGAAAGAGGATAGAGGTACAAACATCAATGAAATGTGGCAATCGAGGGAAACACATGCTGACACAGAATACAGTCTCCTAGCCCCACCAAACCCTCAAGATCCTACACTGGATAGAACGCCACAATCCTCCCAATAATAAACTCGAAACGAATTCTCGCCCCAGTAATGCCAGCCCCGAAGCCACGTAAAAAAAACAGAGACCAACAAGACAAAATGCACAGACGAAAACCAGACTCACCCTGTCACTCTTCAAGGGCAACGCGGCCTTGCCAGTCTTAGGCTTCACGGTCTTCACAGGCGCGTCTTCAACGGCCGCGCCCTCGTCCTCGGTGCCCAACACCTCCGACTCAAAAAGCTCCGCAACAGCGCACACACGCGCCCTCCCTTCGACGTCCTTCCTCACATCCCGCCATTGGCAACCCCTGGCAACCCCGGAAGGCACGCCGCCCGCCCTCAGGCCACTCCAGCTCACTCTCGGGCTCACCCCATTACTCTGCGATGCGCTTCCATTCCTGTGGGCCGCCGAAGCCGACGCCGCGACGTGCAGAGACGAAAACTCCAGCAGCATGGACGCTGCAGCGGTGGGCATTGTGCACCGAATTGGAGGAACCCAAAGCCAATTGCAAAAACCACGAGGTGGGTGTTGTGAAGGGATCCGAGAGAGAGGCCACGCTCCGAGGAATTGCGCAAGCGGAGGAGCTGCGACGAGGATTTGGGCTTCAAGAGGGACGCACGAGCTCGATAGCCCTCATCCCTCAAAACAGATAGTACACGACTGGTTACGGTATTCGGTATCGTTTCGGTACTCGTATGGATTTGGTATACGGATCTCGGGAACGTGGGTTCTCTGTTCCCTTATCTTGTTCTCATCGTAGGGGTTTTCCTTTAGGGTAGGTTTTGATTTTGGGAAGAATTTCTCGGTTTTGTAACTATGGTGATCATGGCGTAATATTTTTATTTTTTCTGTGTGTGTATATATATATACGTGTATATGCATCCATGGAATTATTGTATAATAAGCTGCACGTTTTTTGAGCATTTTAATTTTTAAAATAAGTGAAAATAAATAATAATAAAATAAATAAAAAAGTAAAAATATAAGAGTTTAAGAAAGAATTAGATGTCATTTTTCAATGATTTAGTGTGGTAAACTTACCAATGTTCTATGAATATAAATCTGGTTTTTATGAATTAAATTGGATGCAATTGAGTGTGACGCATTTATAGACTGATGCCAAATAAGGAATTTTTGGATTGCTACAATTAAGTGAAGTATTCAGCAAGTCATGTTTGTATTATCCACATATAAGTCACGAATAAATTTAATTTTTATTTTGCATAGTGTAAATTTAGCCAATATTGTAAAACTCGCCTAAATTTAGTCATTACAACCAAATAGATCTGTATTACTATTTTCTAATGGCTTCACCTATTTGTTACAAATGCTCCCCATTTCAATTCTTGTGGCTGATAAATGGTTGAATTTAATCTCACCTCTTGAATGCAGCAATATTTGGAACCCACTGTATTGTTGTAAAGCTTGTGGGGAAGATTTGAAGTCTTTCTGTCTTTGTTCTGAATATTTTCCTCAAGGCTGCATTTGCACATTTTTGTCAAAGAATTCGCTGGTTGATTTTCTCTTTGTTTGATTATATAATTTTTAATTTTTTAAAAAAAATATTAGATGTACATGTTTACATGATATTACTACCACTTCTAAAAACAGGTTTTGCAAAGAATAATCAAAATGTAAGTTGTTCTATAAGTTGATAAATTTTAAAATCAGTCTAACAGTATTTGCCACAAATCTTGATCTATGTTTAAGATAAAAGTAATTGATACATGATTTGAACCATCAATAATTTCCTATATCTAGGCAAAAAAAAAACCACCCAATTATTTGGTCAATACTAAAATCTTCATAACCACCTTCAAATAACACATTTAGAATACAATCTAGCATAGTATCTGCCACCAACAACATCATCAAATACCAATAATTTTTTTCTAAGGTTGTAGTACTAAATATTTTTTATTTATTTAAAATAAACATATCTTTCTTGAATAGCTTTATTTAAATTTAATATTATAAATATTGTGCCAACCTTAATGATTTATTTAACAATTCTTTAAATGATGGTTCTTGAAATTAATCTAATAGTTGCGTGTTCTTTATCTTTCTAAAACAAAATCTATATTAAAGTTATGATTGTATGTAAAAATGAGTTTGTTAGTAAACTTGTTTCCTTGTGTTTTATACCACCTCCTTATTGTTGATATTTATTTTCAGTGCACCTAAAAAATATTTAAAATAAGATCTAAATTTTTATTTTATTCTAAATTTTATCAAAATTTAAAATAACAAGAACTATTGAATACAAAAAAAAAAATCAAATCAAATAAAAAATAAAATAAAATAAGGAAAAATCTCACTTCAAACACCTTTAACTTATAGATAGGTAATGTATCTTAAGATAAATAAATAAATTCAATCAATAATAGCATTCACCATTGAATATTTTTGGATTGATTATTCTAAAATCTAAGAGTCACCAACCTTATCTACTATATAAATCTTAATTCATACTTGACATAATTGTCTTTATTATTTGTTATCTTTTAACCACAAGAAATCTAATATAATAAAAATCCCTAAGTGGTAAATATATTATTAATTATCATTTATATGTATTTTAATAATCTCACCTTATAAGTGTTGTTTGATTTTAGACATATCCAAATCTATTACAAAGTGAGTTATAACATTGATCCTAATTGATTTGAATTTGATAATGGATGCAAATGTTTTATTGAAATTAACACCAACAACTTGTAAGTATCATTTTCCATCTATTCTTACTTTGTAATCTACTAGTATATCAAATGCATTATTTTGAATAGTATTTATTATTCAAATATATCTTTAAAGTTCTTATATTATTTTAGAATATAGTTAAAAAATTTATGCAAATAAAAACTATGTGTTCTATAAATAATAAATAAAAATAAATTTAATAAATTTAATTTTTACTAAATATAATTTTTATTTTTATAAGCATAAAAAAATATTTTGATTCAATTTTTTAAATTAATTAAGAATTTTTTTAAAACTATAAGATATTGAATTTCAATAAAGATTATACTTTCTATTAAAAAAATCCACAATATTAATATTAATTAGAATTATTTTAATACTTATAACTAAAATATTTTTCTAATCTTAAAAAAATAGATTTACAAATATGATTTTTAGATGATATCTTTAGAAGATTATAGTTGGTTGTCTATTATTCTTGTATATACAAGTCTATTTTTTCTTAATACTTAGAAAATTTATTATTAAAAAAAATTAAATAAATAATTCTAATATAACAATTGTAGAAAGCATATAGATTTTGGATTTTATACAAATCTATACTATAAAACAAAGAAAGGATTTAGAAAAAAAAAAAAAAAAAAAAAAAAAAAATGATTGTAACAAGATGATATTGTACAAAAATCAAATTACATGATTAATATTGTATTTAGACAAGCTTGTTTTTTAATTGACATCTATATATATATATATATATATATACTGTGTTCTTTCATTTGTATTGTACCTCTTCTTTGGACAATGTTAGATAGTACATTTAGACTCTTAAGGATACAAATATAAATCTTTTAGCTAATGTTAAGTTTTTTCTTGTATTGTAAGAGGCTTAAATAATAAAATAAAAATTTATTAAATTTATATATTTTCTATTTTTGATTATAAAATTTTTAAATAATTATTTATTTCTAAATAAATTTAAATTAATAATTTATAAATTTAATAAATTTTTATTTTATTTTATTTTATTTAAATTAAAAAATATTATTATACTTAAAAATAAAATAAATTATTTTATTTATTACTTTAAAATTAAATAAATTAAATATTATTTTATAATTTTATTTTATAATTTTTAAAAAAACTTATTAATAATTACAAGATCATCCAATTTAACACCAATTTCTAGTTATAAAATTTATATAGCATATATACAAAACAATTATATTATTACACAATCTAAATTTATATAGTTGTTCTATAAACTCCATCATATTTTTTGTACATGTATTAATATATTGTTGGAAATATATTCAAGGTTTTTAATATAAGATCTTGTTGTTCCAAATATAATAAAAACATAAACAAAGTTAATTTACTAAGTGATATTCAAATAAATCTAATTAAGATGTTAGGTTTGGGTAACTTTATGGTTGGAACTCAATAATTAGTTGTACTTGATTGATTGAAAGTTGTATAAAATCTAAATGTGTTATCATTTGACTTATCAAAAAGAAAACTTTCTTGGTCTTTGGTGGATGTTTTTGCATTTCTATGATAAACTATAATAAAAATAACAACTTAAATTAGCATAGTTATTGTAGGAACTCTTTCAATCATTATATCTTTTTAATGAATCACTTCAAATATAAGTTGTAGATTAGAAAATTTTGGTATATTACAACTATGAATCTTCAAAATTTTATAAATGATTTTACGAAAAAAATAGTTGTTTTTTATATTATGTTGTAAAGAAAAGAATTATAGAATATTATAGAATTTTGTTATAAAAAAAGTTTTAAAAAATATAATAAATAAATTTAAATTTAAAAAGAAATAATTTTTTTAAAAAAAACTTTAGTATTAAAAGTATTAGTTATTTCAAATTTTGACAATATAAATTTGAACAAGCTTTTGAAAAGATGATATACTTAAGTACAACTAAGAATAAAGAAAGAATACTAAAAAGATGTATATTTCTAAAGTAAGAAGATACTACAATGGTTGATGTATTAAAAATTAAAAAATTAAAAATATAAAATCTTGAATCAATATTAAAATAAAAAATAAGAAATGATAAGAGGAAAGACAACTTTAATCTTACTTCTATTTGTACTTGCTAATAAGAAGACAATGTAGAAGCTTCTTTAATAACATGGTGCTTGTAGGCAAAGTGTTTGAATTGCAAGATGCTTCTATAGTGGCATTCTAGAAGTAACATACAAATGAAAAAAGTAACAAAAGCCACATGGTGATACATTTGCATCTAAAAAACTTCATCAATATTTTATAAATAATACATCTACTATCTAATATATTTCTATCTACCTCTATATGTATATATGAAATTATTTGAATATATTTATATATACTTTAAATATATTTTTTAAACTTTGATTGTTATATATATATATATATATATATATATATATAGAAAGTTTTAAATATTTTTTTTGTAGTTTTTAAGATTATATCATTTTTTTATATTTACAACAATTTACATAATATGTTTTTTATAAAGCAAATTCATACCAAGTAGGTATTATATTGCAATAAATCATTATTAATATATTTATAAAAAAGTTATAATTTATCTATATAAATAATATTTTTTAAAATATATTTTTTATGTATACATTTAAATGCCATATTTACAACTTAAACTATATCAATTCCAAATCATACACAAACTTTCACAACAACATCCAAAAAACATTGTCTTTAAAAATTCTAAAATATTTAATGGTCCCAAAGAATATTTAACTTTGGACCTCCTTGCATTCAAATAGAAAAATAAAATAGAACTTATATTATGCTTTTTAGCACTAAGTCAAAGACTTCTTAATTCCAAATTAATACACAAAATTTGACCAGTTCCAAATGACAAAATATTCTAAGTCAAAACTTTTAATTTGATTGGTTGAATATATGGTTCAAAATATGCAGTAAAGAAGAAGCCATATTGATAGAGATTATTTGACATAATAATATTTTAATTAGTAGTTAGAGAACTCAAGTTAATTCTAATATATCTAAAATATGCCTTCTATACCACCCACAAAATATTGTAAACAATTATTCACAACTTTTAGAATTATTAAGAAGCAATAAGAGTCTAAGAGTATGCTACATCCATTTTTAATAAGACAAACTCTAATTTTTGAGATAGAACCCTTGAAAGCAAATACAAATATAGAAACAATCTTTGCCACTAAACTATAATCAAAATACAAGAGATTCAACACAATTTAGTCTTTTGTTAGTAATAAGAATCAATTCATTGACCATTTTGATTAAAATATAATACAAAAAACCTCTAATGACCAAGTTTGGAAATTTATGTAGAAAGGCTTACAAAAAAACCATGTGAGAAATCACTTACAACGAATTGAAAAAAAACCCAAATTTTAGTACAAATTTTCTCAAACAGTGAGATAATATCTTGCTGGCCCCTTTTACATTCTAGACTGTAAAGATGGTACATTTGTAATATGGGAAACTAGGATACTCCATTACAAAGTCATCATCCCGTTTATTCCAGAAATATGGGTATTTAAATTGCTTCCTTATATTTCCAATCTAGGCAACAGAACTTTTTCACTTTGCATGAACAGAAAAAGAAAAGGAACAAAAGAATGAAATAAATGATAAAATAAAAAGAAGCTCATTTGCTTCTGATAGCACCTACAAACCCGGGGCGAGTTCAGATGCTGACCCGTCCCGTTCCGACTCGACCCAGCCCAGCCCGTGCTGGACGTGTCTAGAGGGAGACCCACGCAATGAGCAACATTCGCATGCGCCGAGCAACGTGTGTGCAGGAATCTGAGGACTGCAGGAACTGAGATGCCGGAGCTTCGAGGTAGGTATGGCGGTTGGGCTCTACAAGGACCTCGCAGTGAGTGTGTTGAGTTGCTATTTGTGGGTCCATCGAGGACACCATGATTCTCTCTCTCATGCTCTCTCCCACAATCAGCAAGTTTTCTTGGTGGTGCTGCCAACAGGTGAGGGTGAAGAAACCACACATGGACTTTATCAAGTCTGTTTTTCTGGTCGAGTGTGTGGTAGTGGGATGGTGGAGAAGTTGGGAGTGCCGAGGAAATAACAACCACTACCAAGATGGGAAATGAAACTGGAACATGTAGTGGAAAGCACACTTCCACGTTCAGGTCGGTAACACAAAAATGAAATAATATGGTACAATACCCTCTTTATTCAAAAAATAGGTCGCTTAACGTAAGGCCGGGTAGTGCTGCCATAAACCTTCCGTTTATGGAAGATCACTTACCTTAGGTCACTGGTTAGTAATCATAATGTGGTGTTGAATGAATTGGTATATTGAACAATGCCTATTATTAGCAAATTTTGTAGGTAACACATCGATCCTCATTGCGCAACGCGAGTCTTGATAGGCTTCAGTTTCAAGCCCAAGCTCTCAGAAGAGAGGAGCTCCGGAGGAACACAGGGTGGACTGAGCGGGCTTGTAGGTGAGGAAATCGATAATGGCCGCTTGTAAAAACTATAGAACATCAGGAACAACTCGATCGGCACTAACATGGACTGTGGTTGTTCCTGGGTTACCAAGGTTCCACATGCTTGGACCTGTGCACAATGGAGAAGATTATTTTCAAGTAAATACTCGATTTCGCTTCCTAAATTGAACTTGCTCCCATTAATCAATTCCCTATGACAACGCGGACAGCGAATTTGTTCGGGAACTGTCCAAAGAGAAAGTTGAAATGGAAAAAAATCCGCAGAAACAGAGATGTGAGAATTCACCTCAATTAAGGCTTGGTATCGCCGACTCATCGCAGTACTCATATGCACAGCTTCGCAGTGGAACGGAGAGTTTTCGCCTACAATTACCAGAGTGCGGCATTTGAGCTTTCGCATGCTTTCGGTAATATCATTCCTCCTGCACTCGCATTCGTACATAGTATGCAACAAATAAGGTTTCAATTCGGTTATATCCTTTGGCTGTATATTTCGAAAGTGCATGCATAAAAGAAGTGCAGGGAAGAAACGTACTCATTAATAGATTGGATGTACCGCATCAGGTTCTTACTCGGGTGATCATCTAAATGCTGCAAATAAATGTCCAATTGACAAGGCACTAATGTGAGGACATCGACCACCTGTAGCAACTAGACAGGCGGTAACACAACAAAACAAAACAAAACAGAACCAAAAAGAAACAAAAGAAGCGATGGCAGGATAATGGGTTAATGCTGCAACTATCAAGAACTAAATGAAACTATGAAGTTCGATAGGAGAAACATACTTTGCGGAAATTCTTCAGAACTTCTGATCCCAAGGGTGAAGCTAGCACTTCCTGACTGAAATATCGCTGCAAGAGAGCATCCTTAACAAAACTCGTCGTGCCACAATAATAGAGAATATTTATTATCGCCTGCAGACGTCCATTTAGCGAATGTGTAAATGCTCAGTTCCACTGCATTGATATTCTAGATGCTTGTGAGGCTTCTGAAAATCTACCTTAGTAGTGAAATTATTCCATGACAAAAGCATACCATTCAAATCTACCTTATCATAGATCCATTCCATCCATGAGGGTTTCCGGCAAAGTGGTGAAACCAAGATGAGACCTATGGCGCGTTCTCGATACTTCATCTGTCAAACAGGAAGATCGATCGCACAATTAATTGGTTTGATGCTGATATGCACTATTAGAAACTTCAGACAATAAAGCCCAGAATGTGAAACCTATTACAATCACCCATGACAGCAGCAATTCTAGTAACTAGTCCAGATGTCCTTGAGTGTCAACACACAGAAGCATGGCGAATATCACATACCGCAAAAAGATTTAGTACGTACGATCCAGCACCCACACCTAAGCAAATTGCTTCATGCACACTGCACAAGAATTACGACATCAATATTACAGAAACGTCACGACAGAAGATTATGGAATATGATTGACAACTAGCACTACAATCATGTGGAAGGAATTTTCTAACGGAATTAGCTTTCATTCAGGGCTGAGTCATACAGAACATAACAGAAGCGGGCATAAAAGGAAGGCTTCTTGTGCATACCCGAAGTGGTCCAAGACTTCAGCAACTTGGTCGGCTAAATCCTCAACAGATAGAAGGGGATGGTTGTCTGGAATCTCGGTAGCGCCATCCTGCATACATGGTTTCACTTTGAGAATTATCATGGGTAAAAAAGAAAGAGATAAAAATCCAGGTCTTTCTAGAGCATGAGATTTTCTTTGCACCCTCGATCAAGAACCCACAACGTGATCCCAAAATTATGCATAAATATTATAAACAAGATGTAGCCCCGTAAATCTGTTGAAGCTAATAGAGATTATGCAAGTAATACCAACCTGATGGCCAGGCGGGTCTAAGTGATAAATACAGAAGTTGTAGAATAGAACAGAAGAAGCCTCAGGACATGAGAATAGTCCTTCAAAGCATGCCAGATCTGCCACATCAAACGTCGATTACACAATTTTAGCACTGACAAAATTCATGCAAAAAAGAAACCAGGGGACTGTGAATTTAGTTTCAGTCGTATATGTGACTACATCTTCACAGAGAAGTTCATCAGCGATGAACTTACAATTTAAACCCACGTCGGGGTAGGTGACAAGGGCAGGCTTCGATTGGTCTCCGCACACAAGAACTGAAATTGGCCCATGAGGTGTCTCAACTTCACGTCTCTGACCAAGACAGATGAGATAAGTATCAGTGACTAGTGCAGTGATTTATCACATCTACTGTGTACATAGGATACTATTGCAAGAGTGAGATTCAGAAACTGCAATTATAAAGGGGAATGTTAATAACCCTTTTCAGAGCCTTTCCCTTCTAGTTAAGTTCTACTTGGGATCTCTGTCGGACTCCAGTATCAAGCTAGATCATCAATTGAGATTTAACTGGCGAGGACAAGGAAAACAATATTTTGAAGAAGATTTCAAAATAGAACGTACTTCTCCTCCCCATGCATCAATGAAGTTCGCGTCCAAGTTGATTACAACATCATCTAGCGCCATCTGACAAACAGATTCTTCAAACTGCTGAAGGCGCCTCCAGGCTAGAAGATTTCCAGGTCGATATGACACTAATTCTTCAGAAAGGCTAATAGTTACATCTTGTCAGTAACGCAATCGAAAGGAAACGAGCTCCAAGGTTTACTGGCTTCCTGTAATTGTAACCTTCATAATATCATATGGGACGGTGCCGTCTCCTCAGTACTCTGCAAAAATAAAATTCGTGTGTTAAAGAAGTCATCCAGATGCAGTGCAACTGAGCAAAACGGAAATGGGACTTGAAGAGACATGCTAAAATTTTCATTACATGGCGGGCAGATTGCATAATTCTGCAACGCATTCACCGATACACTTGAAGGAGGACAATACATGCGGCTAAATAGACGTCCTCAGAAGAAATTCCTGGACACCTTTGCAGATGATGTGCTGTGCACAATCTGGACACCAGCCGGTGACCAACTTTACTGTGCAGAAGTGACTACGGGCAAGTGTCTTTAAAACTAATTTGAGGAACAGCTCTTGAACGGAATAAAATCTTCGACGAAAACAGGGATCCACTACATGATGAACTACTGCACATTGAGTTAAAGGTATTCTAAATCTGCTTCTGGCGCTCTAGGTGCAAGCTTGCGGTACCAAAAAAATCCTTTATAGTTACTTTCCTCCACTGCTAGAAACGCACTAACACTATTCTTTGATGTATCGAAATGCTTAACAACGATTAAAAATTGCAGTTATGCGGACATCCCCATTCATAACTTCTAACGCTAGTCAATCATCAACCAGATGATCTGGTCTACAACACTGCGTATAATTCATTGAATTTCGTTGCGGATGCCAGAGCCGCTAGCATCACAACCCAGAGTACCATGCATGTTGGAGCAGCCAGCTCCTTGCCTCAGGATCATCAAATCCTGATGAGTTTGTCTTGGAACCTCGCTAGAGTCGAAGCAACCCTAGGTCACATCCTCACTCCGAATCACCAAGATAAATGCATTGCAGTCAAGACTCACGATCCAAAACCTCCGCAGTAAGATCACACCTCCAATACTCAATTCAGACTCTTAAAATCACCTCTGCGACGGAAGAGATGGTCCACCACATAATCAACAGTTTTTCAATTCCACGCCCCGAACCCATGTACACTTAACATTGTTGCGCTTAGAGTAAGAGAGAAACCGCACATTGAGCTTGCACCATAATCACGCCGTCGGAAGAGATGGCTTCAATCGTAAGAGACAGCAACGTAAACGAAATTCTCCGTGGATTTAGAAATGGCCAACACCCAGGAGAGGCGATGAAGTCAAGCCACAGGAGAGGGGGGCAGGGCAAGGACAAAGGGAAAACTCACATGATCAGCGACACACAGCTCAATACCAGCAGTACCGCAAGGCGTACGTACCGCTGCCCGAGTGGTGAATGCACCAGAAATTACACCATCACCACCCCAAGCATTCAAATGGAGATAGGGGAAGCGGGACTAGGCAGCCGAGGGGAAGGGTGGGGGGGAGGGACAGCCGAAGTTCGGTACCCAATATTAGCAACAATTCAGAATAATACCAACAAAACATAAAGCAGGCGCGGCAGAGGAGGGAGGAGATCTCGCGCTCCGCGAAAGAGGCAAACGCAACCGGAGGAAGGGGCGCAGGTGCAAGGAAGCTGAAGGTTAAAATAGACCCCCGACGCGCATTCACTCCACGTCACACACACACACACGCAGTTGCGCATTCCGATTGCGCATTAACACTCAAATCCCAATGTCGAGTCGGCTGCATGAGCAGTGCGAGTGAGAGAGCGAGATGAGAATCGGAATTTGGGTTACAACCATGAGCTGCAATTGAGGTGCCACACGGGAGGTTCAACTCTGGGGTGCGAGAAGAATTCTGACCACGCTGCGGGGCTTGAATGAGGGGCGCAGTAACGCCAAGCCTTAACGACTGAAAACCAGCCGCGCCATGCCCCGCGCGCGGAGTCACAGCACAGAGCTGAGCCAGCACGCTCACTCGCCGCTTGTGCTCTCCCCCGCTACCATCGCCGCCGCGCCCGCGCGGCTCTTTCCAGCTCCGCCCTCTGCCACCTTCCGCTGCCCGGTGGGGTCTATCGCCGTGGTCTTGTATTTCTCATCCATCCGCCCTGCTCCCGTGTCGCGCTTTCATCCGCTCTGCGTGAGTGCCTCGTGTTCATCTGTTTGTCTGGTGTCAGCATCCTACATCCATCCGCCTTTGTGCCCATGTTGAAACTGGTTCTATATATATTTTGTGCATTCAATTGTGAAAGGTGAAGTAGAAAGCAATGTGAAAAGGTATGATCATTTTCTCTTTAAATAGATTGCATCCATTCATCTCCATTAGATGAATTTTCTTTAGGAACTTGTTAAAATCTTTTTAAATTGACAAGGTTAGGAGGTTTTTATGCTTAGAAGTCTATTTTGAAAGGAGGTGGTCCAAAAGTTTTGTGATGGTTTTCTTCTTGGGAAGAAGAGTTATTATTTGGAAGCTTGTGCTTTTGGAGATAGTATATAGTAAAAAGAGGTTATAAAAAGAAACACATCATTTTTTAAATGATATGTTTTTTAAAACAACAAATCTATTATTCAAGTCTATTCAATTATATGATACATCTCTTATAATAAAATAAAAAAATATGGATAGATTATAGATTATGATACTTGATATTATGTAAAAGAAAATAACTTATTATATAAATTAATTATAAATATTATTTATTTAATGAGACATTAGATATACAACTCATTTATATGAGCTAAGTAAAGGTTTACAACAACACAAGAAAGTCAAATTTTTATTTAATCTTCTACTTGTATGTTTGTGAAATATTTATTTGGAGTCTTAAAGAACAAATAGATGTTTATATTAAATGTATTAATGTACTTTTGAAAATAATGTTGGATAATTTAAAAACATGTATCGTATTATATGCTTTATATATTATAAGTAAAGATATTTTTGATACAATTTAAATTCACAAGATTGAAAAATAGTTGGAAAATGGTTATAGGGTAGTAGAGTTTAAAAAAAAAAGAAGAAAAAAAAAAGAAGAAAAAACTAGAATTCAAAAGTATACAAGCATTAATTATTAATTATTAAAGTATGAAATAGAATTTAAAATTTAGAATTAGAGAGGTATTTAAAGAATATATATAAATTGATTCTAAAAGAAATTGATGATAAGTATAAAATATTATTAATCAAAATTAATAATAATAAATTATATTGTAATAGGCTTCAAATCCTTATAAAGTAATTATTATGTTTTTATAAAAATATAGTTTTACAACAAAATATAAAATTATATTTTTAGATTTATATAATTTAGATGGTATAAAATAATAAGTATAATTTTTCTAATACAACTTTCATATGAAAATTTACATTGTTTAGAACTTTACATTTAAAATAAAAATTATGTAAGAAAGTTTTAAAAGTTAGAAACAACTTGCTCCAAAATTCTTTATAATCTACTATAACATTTATTTTTGAATTAATTTTTTGGTATAAATAATTAATAAAAATTAGTTTTATTTATATAAAATAATTGATCATAAAATATCTTATATTTTACCATTATCTTCTTTTTCTTTGGTTGTACTTGTTGATATTTTATTTATAACATATATTATTGCAAAAAAATTTAATATTACATTTTGTCTTCAAAAACTAAGTTTTAGATAGTATATATATATATATATATATATATATATGACTTCTAAAAATCCTTACCTATTTACCTCTTAGTTATAATGAAGTTCCTCATTCTAATGTCTTTTTTTTTTTTTTTAAAAAAAAAAATTCTTCTTCATAATTAGGTCATTTTCACTCAAATTAATAATCATGTTTGACTTCTTCTTTCTTGCAATTTTTTTAATTTTTTAATTTTTTATATAAGTTGTAGCTTCTCCTATATATCAAGAAAATCTTTTGTTTTTGACAAAATGACCTAGAAGACATCTCTTAGTACACATTTTTTTCTTCAAGTAATGATTTTCTTGCTGCAACAATAATATTTTTTGTCTATCTTTTATGTAAATATATTTTCACAAACCTACTGGATAAGAATAATTTTTTTATAATTTTTTTGCAAATTTAAATTATTATAACTAGACATGGTTATTAAAGGATTGAAATATCTAGTATATTCCAAACCATACAAACTTGAACTCAACATACTTATATGAAAAGATGCATACTGAGAATGGTTCATCTATGATAAATTTTGGTTCTAAGTTTTAGATTCAAATAAATTTTCATCTTGCAAACATCTTTTTATTCTAAAATATATTTTTAATATTTAAAATTAGAAAATTAAAACGAAAAATAAAAATAATAGTATCTTAATGTAAGAAATTGTGCAAGAAACTAACAATGACAACTTTGCTTTGATTGGCCATAAAACTTCTTTTAATGACAAAGATCAACTATAAATAATAAGTAAATTTAATTTATTCTCACATAATAGCTAGATTTAATATATACACATTAATATATTTTTTAATTTTCTTACTACAATTAAAAGTGTATTTATTAAATATTTGAAGATCTGTATAAAAACCAAATGTTAAGGACAATATTATGCAAATCTTGGAAGACATCATTGTTTATGCCATATTAAAAAACAATACATTCCGCCTCATGTTTTCTGATTATGACTTTTGAATAGATTTTTCTAACCATATAGTTAAGAAAATGAGGCTTTTCAATTTCACTCAATTAGAGGTTTTGAAAATTGTGGCCTCTTTCTTCTCTTGATGAGATCTATAATATTTTAGACATGGTTGTGTAGCTTTTGGTCTTAAATTCAAATATGTATAAGGTTTTTAATTTCTTATTAATGGTTTACAAAAAATAATATATAAATAATTGTGTATATATATATATATATATATATATATATATACACACATTGTATGTACTTGAGTGTTTTAGATATTTTTGCAGAAGTGTTTTATCAATCAAACCAACATGCCAAATTCTTTGATGGCTTAAGTTTGAATTGAAATTAATTATTTATTAAGAGAACCTATAAATTTAAACTTTGACTTATACTACCATACCAAAAGAAAAATTTGGCATAAAATAAGATCTATTTAGCTTAACCTTTATAAGAGAAATTTTTATTACCATCTACAAAATTCTATAAAATGTTTACTATTTTACTAGAACCCAAATGTTTATTTTATTTTATTTTCCTGTATTTAAAAATTTACTATATTAAATTCAACATTACAAGATGCTTTGATTAATTATCTTATTATTTTTTATTATCACTAATACCCTTCTGCTACACAAGCATCCAAATATAATTAAATTTGAATACAAATTTATTTAATTCTTTTTGTTAAGACAATACACCAATTTATTTTGTATGAATTTAACAGTTTACACATACACTAAGGAGATCATACATGTAATCCGAAATTGTCTATTTTCATTAACGCTCATTAAGTAAACTTTCATGTTTTAATTATATAATCAATAAAATACTACTAACCTCATTTAAAACAAATAAAAAGTGTAAATTTCGAATATTTAATCTCCTTGTAAATAAAAATAAATAAAAATCTAAATATAATCTTTTTCAAATTGTTTTTAAAATATCACATAATAAATAAAAAATTATGTACATGTGAACACATAGTAGTTTTCCATTGCATACTACAAACTAAACTACAAATTTTTTACTATTCATTTTAACCTTAACACCCCTTACAGATATTAATTTTTATCATTTTTTCACTATCTTTTCATTCATCCTTAACATACTGATGTGATTCAAGTAAGATTTCAATTGTGGCTTTCTTATGAATATTTTAAATTGGTTTCTACTAAATTGTATTCTTGATTTTATTTAAGAAATAATGTTGCAAATAAATAAAATTAATGCCTGGTAGATTGCTATTGTTGCAACCTTATTAGATTTAACACAATTAGTTTAATAGCCATCAATAGAGCATCAGATTTTTAAAAATTTAGAATGAATTTTTTTCACTTTTGAAATAAAACCAAATGATAAACTTTTTAAGAAGGTGATTGTACTGCCAAGATTGTCAATATAATTTCAGAGTGATGCATTGAAGGTTAAAACATTTTGATGGCAATATAACATAGATGATAAAATCATTATAAATAAATTATAGATATAATTGAATAAATTGATGGCAATGTTAATTTTGATTGTAAAATTATTACATGCTTTATTTTTTTCTATATATGTGCAATGATTATTAAAAAATAGTGTTATGTATTTTATTGTAAAAATAATATCTGTATATACTATGTTGTGGCAATGTTAAATACTAAAATTATCATCTAGTATTATTTGTAGTGTAAATTGATCATATATGTGTATATATATATATATATATATATATACCATAATAATAGGTTTAAACATTGCACTTTGTTATACAAGAGCAACAACAAAAACGAAAAAATAAAATAAAATAAGATAAAATAAACAAACAAACAAACAAACAAGGATAGCTTCATTGGAATCAACTTCAACACTGAATCATTGTTTGATTGTTTTAAAAAATATATATTTATTCCTTAAGAATGTATTATATATATATATATATATATATATACATACATGTATATACATCAAGAACAGATAAAATATAATCTAATGGGCGACAAAAAAAAAATGTATTAATAGATGGTTTGTTTAGAACAAGATTAATTTTAAAAATCAATGTTTCTAATGAAAGTTATGCTGATTTTTTTTTTGTTACGAATAATGAATTAAGGTATATATATATATATATATATATATACATATATAATCTTTACTTACATATCTTTATCTATAACTTTACTATAAAAATGTAATCTTCTAGAAAAAAGTATAAAATTAAAATTGGCATTAAATAACTTTTACAAGTTTCAATTGGAATCAAGGAATTCAAGATTCACTTTGTGTTTTTTCAAAAAGACTTCAAAATAAAGTTTTCACTTTTTGAACTTAATCCTCAATAGGAGACGTTTATGGAAGAAAATGTACCTAAGAAAAATGTTTAAAAAATATTACAAACTAAGTAAGCACGACATGTGTAAAACACCTATACAAAAAAAAAAAAAATTATGTTAGAAAATAAGAAAATTATTTTTCTAAAACAACTTTGGACTGTCTTTGTAGAAACCACCACCTTAGCTACATGTTGATGACCTCTAGATAGTCCAATTAAGAAAAACCACACAAACGTCAAAAAGAAGCACTAGTAAAAGGCACAACCTAGTAGAAGAGAATTGTGCCACATGTATCCTCAAAGACAAAAATTCAACCCATTCCACTCTTTTTACACCCACTAACAAAAGCAACATTTTTATTTACTTAAAGTAGTTGAAAGGAGTCATGTGTTCAATTCTGGGTGTCAAAGTGAATAGTTTCTGTTCTCACACCCCACAAAGTCTGTTCCCAGAATACATATCCAGAAATGTTCCACATGGGCATTCACACTGGAATTGAATTTGAGATTAATATTTTTTGGCTACCATGAATAAAAGCCAGAATTTTATGGTTTCAATTCAGTAATAAATATAATCTTTCTCAATGACATGTATAGTCAAAATATGCACTGTTATCTTTGGTGAACTATGTAATTATGCTAAATTACGTGCTTAATAAACCTTCATAAGTAAAAAAGTATGATATCAATGCATTTATTTTCTTATAGTTTTGGTGTTGTATTTATTGATTTATTTTGGTATATATATATTTTTGTATATTTTTTCAAAACGATTGTGATGATAACAAGATGATTAGAAAGTGTTTCACTTTAAACTTTTGTGATGTGTTATGGTTGAAATTTGTTGTTTTTCAAGTAGTTTTTATTAATGTTGGATAAAGAAGATTTAAATCATTTTATTATGAAAAGATATTCAAATGTAACTTTTTATGTTTTAAAAATAGAACCCCATAAAATTAAATGTGATTTTAGAATTATTTTATTGTATTAGATGTTTTTCATCAAGAGTGTTGTGAACTCAACAGCAAAGTGGTTGTGCACAGGAGGCACCTATCTTAAGCAATTTGTTAAGAAGATTGGAATTGTTTGAACAAGCCGATCACAAAAGAGTGCATCATTACTGAATTTTCTACCTTCCATTTCTTGTAATAGAAACAACATGAGAAAGGATAGTTTCTTTTTTGCATCAAATGAATCGTGTTCCAAACCCTTTCATTCAATGTACTCCTTAATTCAAATACAAATCTATACAACAAATTAAAAATCATACACACACACACACACACACACATATATATATATATATAAGGTATTGCTAATGCCACCACATGCCACCACAATTTTTGCTATTGTCACCACAACCCACCACTCACTCAACATATTTTTTTTAATTTTTTAATTTTAATCAATTTTTTTGTTAATATTTCTAATATATATATAGAAAATACATTTAATTTTAATAAAAAATAATTTAAAATTTAATAAGAATAAGTGGTCATGGCAGTAGCAAAAACTATGATGGTCATGTGGTGGATGGCAGATTGTGGGAATAATAGCAAAAATTGTGGTGGTATTAGCAACACCCTCTATATATATATATATATATATTTATGTGTGTGTGTGCACACACATATATTTATATATACACATGCGCATATATGTTGTGTGATGAAACATGTTGTGTGATGAAACAAGGGGAATCTGTCATGGTAATTTTTTTTTATTATAGAAGGAACCATTGGTAAATAAAACCAGGTCATGTGCACAACATAAACATCCACACCCACCCACATGATCATTTTCAGCACTTGATCACAAACAGTGCTGCAACTATAGTGTCGAGATTCAAATGAAGGAGCAATCTCACACATCCTCAACACATGGCCAAAAATAAACATCCACAGAGTGCCCCACAACCACAAACAGCAATAAAAACACTCCCCATAACACACACACATAGTGCTAAAAAAAGAGAATATATATATATATATATATGTACACACGTTCGTACATATTTATGTGCAACAGACAACAAAATGACAGAGGAAGAGTGGGGATGGGAGGCCCCCCGCTTCCCACCTCGGAAGCACTCCCAGTTTCTACGCGTCCCCCCCTCCAGCAAGATGATCTCGTTGCGATGCGCGTGACCCAGACCCATCAATCCAGACACGGACACAATCTTCGCACAACAACAACTACAAAACATAATTTTGCGAAAAACGAAGAAGAAATTACGTTCTAAGCATCAGTTTCATTCATGGCAAACCATGCGTGACTTTCACCTACTTCAGCTTTGTTTCCAGTTTGAAAATGCGCACACGAACTTGAACCGGGGCAAGCGTCGGTGATGCTGCTGCTGCTGCTGCATCGGCTTCTTCAAATCGCAATGCGATCACGAGTATCTGGTGGCGCGATCCCCAGCCTCACTTTGAATCCCTTGCGGTTTTGGTGGGTTTTTTTTTTTTTTTCTTTCTAATTTCGGAATCCAGTTGAACGTTTTCCAACGTTTCTTGCGCGAGTTCTATATTTGACGACGGAGGCGTCGAAAATTCTCACAGCCTGGCAAAGGCGAGTCGTGGCTTGTGTGGTGCCAGAATACGGAGGGCTGGAAAGTTTCGAGAATGGAATATGCGCGGGAGAGAGAGAGAGTGGTGATGCCATGTGTGGAGGTATTGCGACAATTGACCAGCTCGTGGATTATGTATGGAAAATGTAATAGCTCAATGGGCCTAAGTGGGAATGCGAGACGAAGATCAGGTCGAATAAGCTTAATAGATCACATGCCTTCGGATCGATACTGGGATCAGTTCACATTCCACGTTATGTTCAACAATCCAGAGGCACTCAGTTTGCGAAGGTCCATGTCCTGAAGTGTTTTGTAAAAGTGGTTGCCGCAGAAGGATTGTAATGTTGAAGGTTGAGCATGTCGTTCACGAGATTGCTCTGTAACCAACAGTGACCCGCTCTCTCGTTCAGGCGGAGGGGTGGTGTCATTCTACGATGCAAATCAACGAAAGTCCAGTCTCGCTTATACTTGGAGCACCCGAACCAGAAGGGGTCATGTTCCATCGTAGATTCGTGTTCTGAAACGAATATTGTTCTCACAATCAGGTCGAATTTCCAGCAACAGTCCTCGTGTGTGACTACTTGTAATTGGATGCTCCCTTGCTCGAGATCGTTGATCGTTAAAGGAATCAGTACCAGAGCATAGCAATAGATCTAAATCTTGTTCTGATGTTAATTCATATTCTGATATTCGTCGTTTGTATCATAATGCGGGCGTTCTTCCAAGGAAGCAAAGAATTCTTAAAGCTACGGCTTTGCTGAAGTTGAGGCTGGGGATCGACACACAAGCTAAACCTTAAATGGCATGTTCCGATGCATCACAATGAAGGATACTTCTGTGAGAATCCTGTGGATATGAATGTGCACAGTTTCTGTTGCCAAGGAAATGAGATATTAATTGACGTGGCATTAAAGTCCAATGCTGCATTCAATGTGTTCGCTCACAGAGAGATGGAAGCTCATTACTGCTCCGAGCAAAGGATACGAGGATCATTAGTTCCATACCTCGTATCCTTTCAGCATTTTTTCACAGACGAGTAGGACATGCAATTTCATTCTTGAGGTCGATTGTTGAGAATGCAAGATAATTTCAAGGTGCTGTGCAATCTGGTGCTGTAGTCTGGCCATCAAGGCAACTCCTCAGACCGTCGAATCTGGACACATGCACAGCAAGGGATGGCTACCATTACGGTGTTCTATGAAGCACCAAGTTGCGTTTGCGATCAATGACGGTACAAAGAGACTGCTCAATCCTCCTCACAGTGACGCTGCATATATTCTTAAGAGATTGCACAATGCCTTCACAGCGACATAACGTAACATCGGATCATTCTAGACCTGGACTTTGCATTGGAGCGGGAGAGCAGTGGAGTTAGACACTTTCGTTCCGGGATATGCTCAATAGTGGGCCTCTTATCCTGCGTCAGTTTTACCTCCAATTCCCGCTTGGATCGCACTATCCTCGACAGTGATTTCAGCCCTTTCGCTTGGGCTTCGAACCTCCCCGTGTTACTCAGCAGTTCTTTGCTTGAAATCTTCGAGATGTCCATCCTCGTCCTAGGCTTCTCGGAGGATGTAACAAAACGATTCCATGTCTTGCTCCTGCGTTTCCTCTCTGCAAAGGGCGGCCATAGCTTCTCCTTCAACATCTGAACCCTACTCTTGTCGTCTTCAAAGGACGTTGAGGAGGAAGGTGAGGCAGATGATGCATTGGCGGACTCTCTGCTAGAGGCCAATCGATCCGAGAACAGCACTGTCGATTTGGGTTCATCTCTCTTGAGCTTAGGCATTAAGTCTTGGAGCTTCGCTATAGCACTAACTCTTTGATTCGAATCGGCTTCGGGCCTGGGCCAGACGACTACTCCCCCTGTACTGCCGGTGTGAGACATCTTGGACAACCCACAAAATGAGACTCGAAACTTCAACTTGGAATGGCCTGATTGCGGAGAGGCTTGCTTGATTGGCGAGTCAGGAGTGACCGCGTCCAAGCAAGAGCATGCGGCGCACTCTCGTAGCTCTCGCAGCTCTTGCAGTCGATGTTTCACCGCCTGGAGTCGAGGAGGCAGCTGCAGGGGCAGCAGCTGGTTGTAATGGAAGAGCTCATCAGCTGAGGCAATGGCGGCGTCATTGCTCAGTCTGCGAGTGTGACCTCTCATCGCGATAAAGTTGGTGGTGCCGCCGAAATCATGCTCCGAGGAAGATGACTGCGGGGACAATTTCTCCGGGCTCGCTGACCCAAGCTCCTGCATCATGTCTTCCATGTCTGCAGATCCACTGCCTCTCTTGGGTGTGCCTGGAGTCACTTCCCAAGCGAAGGGAATGGCGACATGGATCTCGCCAATCGGCGAATCTCCATCAGCACATTCCTTCCGAAAGGCTCGTCGGGAGCTGATTGGGAGCACACCCATACAGAACGGGCTCGACGCCGCGCTCCCATTCGAACTGTTCCGATGCTTATTGGAGAAACTTTCCAGGTGCAAAGCTGCAAATCTAGCTTTCATTTTACGAGCTGGAAGGGAGTCCCGCATTCGTGCCAACATTCTAAACAAGACTACGACGCTGCAAATCCAGCAATATCTCCTTCTAACATACAGCCCACATGAGGGCTTACTTACCTGAGAACGACTGGTGTGACCTGCATTCCAAGTATTTCAAAAAATCTGCAGGAGAGAGTGGTCTTGATATAAGTGTATACAGTAGCTCTCGCTTTTACATACTTCACCGTGACTACCCGGGACCGAGGAGACCTCGATTGTTAACCAGATTCCTTCACTAATTAAACACGCAGCCTCAGCTTCCCAGAACGAAAATCCCACCAAAAACCCATGCTTGGAAAGCATCTGTACGTGAACCACCAGTCCTACTGAACCACGCCTTCTAGACGCGGAATACGTTCGCCGTGCATCGTAACTGCGAGGTGAAGAAACACATTCACTCGGAGGTAAAGCCGCAAAAAAACTTCTTCCCACAGTTCGAGCCTACTTGCAATCTATTACTATCTGTCACGACAAGTAGATGCTTCAGGGAGATCGGAAGCGTGTGAGTTGGAGTCCAACAAACGTCACCCGATTACCCTGCTCGTCAAGCATCGGTCCCCGGCACGTCAAACCTGTGCAACAAAATCTAGCGTGCACTCTGCACTTTCTGCAGCAACGCTCTCCTTGTCCAACATGAAAAAAAAAAAAAAAAAAAAAAAAAACTACACAAAAATGCAAATTATACCTGAAGTGGGTAACTAGCCAAACTCAGACATGCAAACTCAAAAACGGAGAGTCAAACTAAGCAAGAGCTGCACATCAGCTAATGAGCCAGCTTCATCCTCACGGTGCATCAATGACACTGTGGGCTTTACCAGCGATGGACTTTGTGCAGAATTGTTTGTTATTGTTGCTGTTTTAGCAGCACCTCAAGCAATCCAGCAAGGCTGCAAAGACCATGCAGCAGGGTGTTGTTGAAGGCACAAAAAACAAGCATGGCCAAGCTAGGCTTGCAATCCCATGGGAGTAGCTGGGCACCCATTGGCATGATCCCAGGCCCTCCCTTTGCCTTTTTGCTCGATGATGCTGATGCTGTGGCTTTCGTGTTTGTTTGCCGATCTGCCTCAACCCTGTACTGCACCCCAGTTGCTTGCTTCCTCCAGGTGCTGCGATCCTTCCATCTCCACATCGTCTCTTGCTCATTTTGTTCTTTTCGCTCCATGCTATCATCTTCTGTAGTTGTGTGAGCTTTTTTGTTGAAGTTTGTTGTAGTTTTGGTGGTACCGCTTCTCAGCTTCTTTGGGATCCCATCTGGGTGGGTTGTGTGAGTGTATCATTTTTGTGTTTGTTTTGCTTTTGCTACTTTTGGTGTAATGTTGTGGATTTTCCTCTTCTTTTGGTGAACCATTTCTTGTAATACTGTAATTTTAGTTTTAGTTTTAGTTTTTTTTTTTTTTTTTTTTTTTTTTTTGCATAGTTCTGCAGCTAGATTCTTTGATAAAATAGTCTTTGTTTGATCATAGTTTTTTTTTTATTTTTATTTTTATTTTTTTTATTTTCTTTGCTTTTCTTTGTTCAAAGATGTTTATGTTAGTTTTACTAATTTTAAGTAGAATCATTTGTATTGAGGACACCTATCAAGGATTTGATATGTTTTAGAGAGTTTGAAGTTTAGGTATTTTGTAGTATATTGTTTGACAAGCACAAATTTTTTTTAATATTTCAATGTTTTAAATGGTGTAATTTTGTATTACAATGATTTATATGACTATTACATTACAATTTTTTTTATTTTTTTATTCTAAGAATTAAATGATACATGCAACAGTAAGCTAGGAATATTATTGATAGTAATATTAAAGATACAATAATAATAATAAACCAACTTATGATATATAAATATCTATTTTTGTATTAAACTTTTTTATAATTTATTACATGTTGAACAATAGTTAACACAAGGTTTTCTTGCTTAATAATGTGTTTGGTTTAAAAAAATAAAAAATAGATAAGTAGTTAGAAAATTATATTTGAATAATTAAGAATTTATCTTTTGAGTTTTTAGAAAAAAAATATTCTAGTAACTTTTTAAAATTTATGAAAACTATTCAAGTGATCTTTATGAAAAGTAAATTTTTATTATTTTTTAGTTATTTAGGAATATGAGCTTCACTATTTAATATTATAATAATAATAATAATTATATAAATAAAGATCAAACATCCAAGCTAATAGCATTAAGATTAAATTTCTTAAAAAATTTATAACAATATATTTTAAAAATAAATATAAAGCTAATGATGATTTTATTTTCAAATTTAAAGATGTCTATTAGATTAATAATTATTTTATGTGTGTATATATATATATATATATATATATATATTTTTCCTTTACTCTTTTGTTGCTAGATTTGTAAAGCATTCACTAACATTTATAAAAGTTCTTTAGTATTTTTGTCAATAAAATAAAAGTTTGGTACTTATAAACTTTCATAACAAAATATTTAAAAAAAATTAGCCATGTTTTGTATTTTATAATTTTTATTAAAATTATATTTATTATTATTACTATTAAATATTAATTACAAGATCAAAGTATGTAAAATAAATATTTTGTAATACATTTTGTATATATTTTTTTGTATTTGTAACAAAGATATTATACAAACAATCTCTATTGTTCAAATGAAAAGATTAAAAATAATTATATGTCAGTTTTGACATATCCTCTTATATTTTTGGTAAAAAAATATTGCCACATGCATTATAAAATATAAATTTTAGCATTGGTGATTTGACAACATATAGTTATTTAATTGGTTTATAAATATAAAGTAATAACAATTATATATATATATATATATATATATATAGCTTGTTATTCTTTAAATATAAATTTAAATGTAAAAAAATTTGTTGAGAAATCATTTTTATAAAATGGTTTTATTATATTCATGTATTCAAATCAGTTGTCTATATTTCTTATATTAAATTAATAAAAAAATATTAACTATTAGAGCCACAAATTAACCTAAGCCTTCTTAGAAGGTAAAAGAATACTATTAATATATTTTTATTATAATTTGAATATTAGTCTCTTAAGTATTTTTTAGTTTCTATAAAAAAATAAATTAATATATCAAATAACCAAACCTACCATACTCAAAAGCATTTTGGATTCAAATCAACTTTTTAATAATTATCTTGCTTCAAATAAATCCACAGACATTTTATTATTAGTACTTCGATCCATTTTTACAAACCAATCAGATTATAAATTTCATAAGATCATCAACCCACCTTCATTGTCTTTCATACATTTGAAACTACAAAATAACATGTTTTGTCCTTCCATCTGCATAAAGGTAACATTCAAATTTCACAAAAATTGTGCTTCTATGAATTTTTCAAAAGAAAAATTTAGCATGATTAAATAAAAAGTATAATCTTTTTATTTGTTTTGCTAAGCACCTTTAGAATCCCAGAAAATAATAAAATAATATATTTATTTTGATTGCCCAATCAATTTTTAGGCATTGTATTTTGAAGATAAAATTCGGCACTGGTGGTAAGCTAAAATAGTCCAAAAATTGTGTTGTTTTGTGTGGATCCAAGTGAAATTACAAAATCAATCTTTGAAAAACAAGTTGCTCTTATAATTAGTTGAAAATCAATTTCTTTAGTAATAAATATTTTTGTACATTATGACTTGCAAATTCATCATCTTAATTTGACCATTGCAATCTTAGACTAATATTTAATAAATAATTTTTTTATGCTACCATGACCAAATTGCAATTAAATTAACAAAGAATATCCAATTTGCATGCTTAAATGTCAAATGCATGATTTAAAATGGAATCCAAAACATTTAGAAAAATTGCACAATCACAAATCTACAATGCAAAGGAATGTCTACTAAAGGAATAGATCTCAAATTCTACTGTTGCTATTATGGTTCTTCAGGAATCATTTTGATTTTACATTTTAATAAATCATTCCTTATTAATTTTGGTCACTATGGCATCTCAAAATCCAAGGGCAATCTTAGCTACACTTACGAAATAACCGACCTAAATGTGATAAAAGAAATCCTTTGGTGTGCAATTCCTTCAAATTAAAATTGAAATACCTTCAAATATAAAAGTAATTGGAGCGCAAACATTCAAAAACTGTTTATCATTTCACGAAAAAGCGTTCATCCACTGAAGACATTCATTCACGAGTGGACCCCTGAGAGACACGTCAGATTCGCTCTACTGGTCGCCAACTGCGCAATAGGTTCCAAAACGGGCTGAGATGGCAAAGGGGTCGCAGACCGAACCTGACGAGAAGGTTCGGCCCCGAGCCTCGGCCTCAGGAATCCGCAAGGCAAACTTTTCGTCGACGACCGTCCATCACGACGTGGTTGTTCGTGGTCAAACTTCCGGACTTTGGCAAAGCCTGCAAACACAGTGTGAGAGAGACAGAGAGTGTTGGGCGCCATGGGCAACACCATCCCAGTCATGGAGCCTTTGCAGGTCTACGAGATTGGGCCTCTCCAGGTGGGGTCGATCCCTTTTTCTAAGGGCTGCTCGGTTGCAGTGCTGTCTGCGGGTGTTTTTTTTGTTTAGTTTTGGTTTTGGTTGTTTTTGGTGGTGTGTTGGGTTCTGAGTTTGTGTTGGTTGCAAGAGCAGGTCGAAGAGGAACAGGTTGAGGAGGAGATCTCCTCCGAGGTATACTTTTCCGTTCAATTAAAGGAAAGGAATAGATATTCACACCCTTTCCCTCTTTCTGTTTTTCACTTTGTTTGGAATTTGTCACGAATGTTTTTCCGGAGCTCGTTCAGTTGTTTCCTTTTCGGATTTTGTTTGTCTTGGACATGATGTGATCGGAGTTCGTCGAGGTGAGGAATGTGGAAACCTTTTTTCATGTTCCAATTCTTGTTTTCTTTGTTCAGAATATTGAACTCGTACTCAGCTCACGTGTAGCTTCTCGGTTTTTGGCCGCTTTGTTCTGGTAGATTCGAATGGAATGTAGATTCGCCTCGTCCTTAAACTGCTGCATGCAATCCCTAAAGGTTTAATTTGACTGAAGTGTCGTAATCCACTAGTGTATGGGTCTGTGGGCGGAAGTATTATAATTAAACGAAGTAGTTGCAATTCTGAGGCATCTCAATGAGAATTTACCCCCTCTGTTTCGTATTTTTTAAGATTCGTTTTTATGCTTTCTTCATAGCCTCTGTGAAGCTTATATGCATTTCAAGCATCGAAGAAATATGTTTTGGGATTTTTTCAGGAGTTGATGTACATACTTTGCTAGTTGACTTGCTCTTTGTTTATGTATATCCCGGTATACAGAAGGTATTTTGAGGTTCGGCATAGTTCATATGTCTTGATTCTGAATGTAATCGTTTGTTGGTATTTGCAGGAAAGAGGTGAGGAAGAAACATCGGTTGTAAGTGCAAACCTCCCTCGTGCTTGACTCGAATTCTCTGTCTTGTAGGGTCACAAAACATCCACCCGTCACTTACTGCTTGCATGCCAGAAATTTGTAAACATTGGTTTATATTCGTGACAATCATCAGGTCACTGAGTTGTCTTGTTGATCCGTTTCAGAAGAAAACGGAAGAGGCTCCTGAGGAGGAAAAGGACAAGCTTAAGGTCACTATGATTGTCAGTGCTCTCGATACTCTTCCTTCGATTGCGACCAATAATTACGTGTACTGCGAGATTTAATGGCGATCCTTTTCATCTCAGGGCCTTGCTTCTACTGTCAGTCACATATAGCAGGCTTTACATGCGAATGCTTCTAGGTGAAATTGAGAACAATATGGAACTGTTCTTAGGTGGATGAAATAAAGACAGCTCCGATGGAATTTCGATTCCCAACCACGAAGCAAGCGAAACATTGTTTTACTCGCCATAACGAGTACCACAAGTGAGTCATGGATTATGGACCATTCCTGGAATGTTGGAATTGTTTAATCAATTCAGCAGTTGTTTGATCTACACGAGGATTGCATGATACGTGCCTGAAGAATTATTTCTTCTTAGCCGATTCAATAATTTATCTTTGTAGGTGCTGTTGAGAAGGGTGATGATGATAAAGCGTGGCTTATGTATGCCAGATACTATCGCTCATTATGCCCTGGTGAATGGGTATGCACACGTACCTGCGAACACTCGTAGCTACTCACTAAACTGTTGACGTGTTGCTACCCTTTGGGTAGAAAATCTCGCGATTCCGGGTAATGTGATATTGCAGGTCATCCAGTGTGTAATTATAACTGCCATGTGAGACATTGCCTAATCCAGAGACTCAATGCAGGTCGACAAGTGGAACGAGGAGAGGAACAACGGCATCTACGCTGGTCGTTATTGAGGAAAATACATGCAACAATGCTTACTTCTTCGCGGTTTTAGTTTTTGAGGGCTGTGCAAGTGTGCGTGCTCATAGCATTTTGCCTCGTGATCTCACAGCACTTCGAGATAAATGAAGTAGTAGTCCTGACCTGGTTAACGTAGGGAGGAGCACTAACGCAATCAAAGTCGATCTTGTAGTTTTACCCTCACAAAGACTATTCTGTAACAAGCTGAGACATACGGGGAAACTTATCCTGTCTCTGGCAGCAGAAGCCGTCACTCTAGCTCGTCAAGTGGATTATTTGTAGAGTATTGTTACTGCTTGTGCAGTGGAGGAATAATAACTGTTGGATTATTTGGCAACTGCAGTGCTTTCTTCACTTCAGAAGTGAACTTCTCCCTCTTGCTGATTGCTTTTGCTTCGGCCTCGATACCTGTTTTGCACAAGATAGGAACCAGTTCTTCACTTTCCTGAAAGCAAAGCAAAGTGTAAGATGTACACCCACATCTACCAACAAAGACCTTGTAGTTTGAACGTCTCTGCAGCGTGCCATTGTAAGAGAATAATTCACAGTCTCGGTGGCTCCCCTAGTGTCGGGTACATGCCGTGGATTCCTTCCAAGTCCGCCTCCAAGAATCCAACCAAGACCCGCCTTCCAATTCCACAGACTTGAGAGACTTTGTTGTTGTTTCTCACATCGCGCACATTTCTCGTGCGCCCCCAATGCCTTGATGCCGCTGTGGCCACAGTTCCCTCCAGGAATTGCAACCACTGCAGTCATTCATTCAGTCCTCTGCTGAGGTAGCTTACTTTCTGAGATCGGAAATGATTCCTTTTTCATCTGCTGCGGTGTTTATGACGAATTCTATCACGTTGATTTTGTCTCTGCTTGTGATTGTTTTCCGGAGCAACGATGAGGAGTCGTGCATTTTGGGAGGTGTAGGGGGCAGAGGAAGGGGCAGATTGTGAAGCTTGATTGAGTCGCATTGATGTTTCTTTGAGATTAGCTGGTTTGTAATGGTAGTGGATGGTCGGTTTTGATCAAGTTGTTGCTTAAGATTTGTCGGAGGTGGCTCATGTGATCGGTGGGTGGAGTGGAGTACCTGGCTCGGGAGTAGAGCAGGTAGTGTTTGCAGGCAGTAGCACTGGTTGTGGATTTGATGGCGGAAGTTTGAATCCTCGAGGCTAATTTAGTCGCACGTTAGGATGTGGGCTAGCGTTACGGTCTGTAGAATGTATTAAGGTAATTGGCGATGCGAGTGATGCGCCATTGTCGGTATCGATTTTGAGGCTTTTGCGTGGTGTTTTTACTAGGGGAACTTCCGAGCAGTCTAGATTGAGTGTTAGTATGGAAGATTCAGCTCTTGGTTAAATCTATCAAAAGATTGATGCAGTATCGATTCCTAATGCATTGGTTTTTCAGCTGCGTATAATTTTCGCTTCGTTGTGAGTGCCGATGGACTAGCTTCAATTGTGCAAGGCATAATGTGATGAGGGTGGTGATGAGAATGTAGAGATTGAGATATATTTCTAGACATGCTTGTCCACCAGTTGAACGCTTCTCATGGACCACAGTGTTAGGGTTTTCTCATACTCAAGTTGGCCTACTAGCAATGGCAGATGGGCTTTCGCACACTCGCACACCGCACTCCGCAATTTCTGTGAACAGTTTTGGGTAGTCCGAGTAGATAGCCTCACGAATGGCTGTAAGAGTCTTGGAATTTCACTAGTGTCTAGTGAATGGCATTATGACGTATTTGAAGAATTAGAGATAATCGAAATTTTTAGTTGTAACAGGTGCTTCGTTTTTGCAAGTTTTGAATCCGGAAAAGGAATTTGCGAATCTTGCGCAGTGGGAATAATTGTGATGCAATCATTGAAATGTATTGCGCAATAATTCGCTAATGGATTAAATGATAAGGTACTCTGATTGAGGAAACTTTGACAAGAGAATGTTGTTTATATGTCGAGGGATCTAGACTGAGAGGCACTCATTTTAATCGCTGGTGTGGAAATAACCTCGACGATTCAGAACCTTAGTTGTGCGCAAGTTGTGGTGTCGCATTTGCAGGAAGAGGATGATTACACGCTAGAATTTTGCATCGCAGTACTCCATTGGAAGTGTAGAGTGGACATCAAATGTTGACACTTTGTTTCGTCGCTATGACAGATGGCTGTGTTTTAGAACAAGAATAGTGGGAAACTCTCATTTGGTTTGGCATGTAATACATGAAACTGGATTCTACTTAGCTATGGTGGAGCTGACTGGTTGATGAGCGGATCCGTAGGGGCGTTTCACAATACTCGGAGACCTTTGGGGCCAAGAGCGACTGAGGAAATGATTGATTACCGTCTGATGTTGGAAGCTCTGTAGTTGTGGGCTGTGTGGAAGCGGGGGGAACGCAAATCCTGGCATGCAAGGGAAGGACATCCCAGGAGTCAATGGCGGAGGGCCCATGTGGTCACAACTTAACAATGAGCCCCCTGACTCGCCCACACACTATAGTGACGATGAACTCATGTTGGGCTATCGGGATCCAGGGATGGAAAGTTTGGATTACGAGGTCGTTGAAAGCGTGGCATATCGAGAGGATCAGGTAAAGTTGTGATCGAGTTTTCTGATTGGGTGTTAACTGCTCTGGTTATGCAATATTGCAGATGATATTTCCAACCTATGTTTTCTATAAAGAATAGGTGTGAAGTTGGATTGGGATTAAATGATATGTGGGGGGTGGTCTTACTAGACATACTTGTAGAATGAGGCTACAATGACGAGTTTGAAGTTCAGAGACTTTCTATAAGGTGAAGAACAGATGCCGACTGAGCATCTTTCTTTGATGTCACACAAAGGATGGCCATAAGTGTAGTTTTATTTCTTGCTTGATACTTTGCTGAGAGACTGTTGTCGTAATGAGAGCACGTTGCTTAAAGGTTTTAAGGCTCGTTGCAGGCTCAACGGGGAATTTGGCATCATGCTTCCTATGTAACCTTAAAATGGACCTTTGCACTTCTCATTGGTATAGGTATGTCTTAGCCCTTTGTTCTTCTTTTGGACTTGTGTTCGGTTTTGGCAATCTTGGAGCCTTCTTATGCGTCCTCCAATGCAAGCTGTAGCATTCGAGGGACGTTTTGAACTGGATCTACTTCATCTGAGATCACTTTAAGTCTAATTATAGATCAAGACCTTGTCAAATTTGTATAGTAGGAAATTATTTTTTTGTGATTTTCGTGCTTTTAGTGTGAACACGAGATTGCTATGCTTGCAGGGACTGGGCTTGCTGCCTTCTTCATTAATATTGCAGTCGAAAATTTTTCGGGATGGAAGTTTGCTGCCGCATTTGCTGTCATGAAGCACAGTTACTTTCTGGGCTTAGTCGTCTATATTGCATGCAATGGGGCTTTAGTTTTCTCATCAGTTTACATCGTCACCCAATTTGCACCCGCTGCAGCAGGGTCTGGTATCCCTGAGATCAAGGCCTATTTAAACGGTATGGAACATATGTGTGTTACGTACTTTCAGTTGTTTCCTTGCGCCTGTTTTTTCGGTTCTGTATTACACCTTCAACATTTCAAGACGACGACAAATCATTCATTAATTTAGGATTTCTTGGTTTGTCTCACAAATTGAAGCGCTAAAAATGTAGAACTGTTTTGCAGGTGTTGATACTCCTGGCATTCTCTTGTTTCGTACACTTATTGGAAAGGTGAGAAGTATAGGGTGTATCACAAATTAAATTGGCTGCAACGAAGTATTATTTCATTTCAATTTTTGGCGCCAATTCGATATTGTAGCGTAATTTTGTTGTTGCTAATAACAAGCAAGAGTGTGCTGATACGAGAATTCCCAACTAGTCACGTACCAGGCTGCTTGGATGATGGAAGATCAAAGATCTTTGGATGATCAGTCAAACAATAAGTCCTCAATGTTTCCTGTTCGTATGGTGGGCAGATTCTGGGTAGTATAGGTTCAGTTGGAGGAGGATTGGCCTTAGGCAAGGAAGGTCCTCTGGTGCACACGGGCGCCTGTATTGCATCTGTACTTGGACAGGTAAATGATTTCAACTTCTTCAGTCCTGGTTGATAGAGAGATTTGATGATATACTTGAATACTTTTGTTTCACAGGAAGGCTCTAGAGGTTAACATGTGTCAGTTTTAGGTTTTATAACGAGAGCAGGCATTTGATGGATCTTGAATGCTTCTTAATGTGCATTTTTTATTTGTTTATTGTTAATCCTACTTTGCAAGTGCAGGGTGGTTCAACCAAGTACAATGCGAATTGGAGATGGCTTCGAAGGTTTAAAAATGATCGTGATCGTCGTGATCTTGTAAGCTCTACAAATTTATACCGTCAGCTCATTCGTCTTCTAATAGCCACGTTTTCTTCCATGGACAGTGTCAAGAACACGTGAAATGTACAGTAATGTGCGTGCTTGAACGTTCGTGATGAGTTGATGGATATTTTACTGTCCATATGAGTTCGTGTACTAAATTTTGGAAGTTGATGAAATCATTGGATAGTAACACAACTAGTTTCTGCCACCCATGATGCTGTGGTGATCTTAAACCCAATCATTGATCGATATGAGGATAACTCTTCGGTTCAGTTTCTCTCCATAAGTGTCTCATTTCCATCAACCTTGAGCACTGATGTTAAGTATGAAGTGCTGATATTCGGTTATCTCTTATGTCTCTGGTAACGGTTTACTTTCCTGTTTCAATTTTTTTACTGCTTCTTCTTCTTCTTCTGGGTTTAGAGAAAATGATTCAAGGGCGTTAACTGTGCTATTCACTTAGGTGACATGTGGCTGTGCTGCTGGGGTAGCTGCAGCCTTCAGATCTCCGGTCGGAGGTGTCTTGTTTGCACTTGAGGAGGTTACCTCCTGGTACTTTACTTTCCCTCAACAATTCCTGACTGGATGGCAGCTGCAACCTTGTCTGCTCACCTAGTGCTGTTATTACTTTGGTTAACATAGGTTAAGTAACTCTAGTAATGTACAGGATGTGATTGTCTTCCACATTAGCAGTATCTGAAAACGCGGTGGTTGGTTAAGGTGGAGGAGTCAGCTTTTATGGCGGGTGTTTTTTACATCAGCTGTGGTTGCTATTGTGGTGCGTGCTGCTATGGGTTGGTGTAAGAATGGTAATTGCGGACATTTCAGTTCTGGTGGATTTATCATATGGGATATCTCGGGGTAAGCTGTGGGTTGCTTGCGGAGGTGAAATGTTTGATTTTTGTCGTTGTGAGGAAAGAAATTTTAACTATTGCATTTTTGTGAGAGACCCTGTACAAATATGAAGTGCGTTTTCAGTTCTTGACACGCTTTTGAGAATGTTCAGGTGTCTAGTGTATGTTCATTATGCTTGTCATTTTACACCACTTGTTCATGTACAGGGGTCAGGATGATTACTCATTTTATGAACTTCTACCCATGGCTATGCTTGGTGCCATTGGCGGACTATTGGGTATGTGGCAGTTAACTCTGTTCAGCTATTACTATGCAGGCAAATGATTTTATTTTCCTGTTAAGAAATTGGATTTGTGATATTGAGTCACAGTTTACTCAATTATTGTGTGCTGGTGCTTAAGCTTGAGGCTGATATCATTTTTCTACCGATTTGTTTGCCATTTAAGAATGATTTATGTGGCAGGAGCACTTTTCAACCAGCTTACCATCTGGATCTCCACTTGGAGACGAAATGTGTTACACAGACAAGGCAATCGTGTAAAGGTACTTAATTCGTCGAGTGGATATTTGACGAACGGAAGTGTTTTTAATCACCTTTTATGTCCGTTGCAGTTGTGGAACTATGGCCACACTTGAATTTTGACCAGTTCAAATTTTTGCATTTAGCGGCTAGTATTATGTCAGATATCGTTTTCTCGACTACTTCTTTGTAAGCTTTCATTTATTGTTTGTTGGGCCGATAGAAGCCAGTTGTTTAGTACCTTGATATACTGATGCTGCCTGCCTCGTGAACTCTGACTTCGCTTCTGAAATGGTGCAGATTATTGAGGTTCTGTTGGTATCATTGATAACATCCATTTTGTCATTTGGTTTACCAATGATGACCACTTGCAAGCCTTGTCCGGACCCCGCCAAGTACCCAGATGTGACATGTCCTCTCCCTTCGGGCAATTATGGAAACTATGTCAATGTAAGTTCTTGATGTGAAGGATCCTTCTTTAAGGTGATTTGCCGTGTACGTGGTAAATACATGTATACAAGCCCAATGTGCTTATAGAAACTTATATTTGCTTAAGTGGTCTCTACTGCAAGTAGGGATGTTTAGCAGCTCAGATTCTTGGAAAAGGGTGATCATTTTAGGATGGTCAGTTTTTTGTTCAAGGGTACGTTGTTGAAGCTCATCTTTACAATGTGGTATTCTTTGTGCTAAGCTGATTTCGTGATATATTCTTTCATGTCTTGGAATTTCACATACACACACACACAAAAAAAAATATATATATATATATATATATATATATATATATATTCAATTAACTTTGTGCTTTACCATGTGTGAAGGGTTCGGGAAATAATACTTATCGTTCTTTTCTTTTCCTTATTTTGAAAATGATTTGACCTGTGCAGTTCTTTTGTTCAAATGAAAACGAATACAACGACCTTGCAACAATCTTCTTTAATACACAGGTTAGATATTTGTCCTCTTCTGGAGCTCTCTGTGCCTAGTGAGACTGGAGATGGATTCTGAAGATAATCGTCTTTCCAAAACGAAGTAACTTCACCTTCTACAATTTGCTGCAATACGTCCAAAGAAGGAAGTGATTCATAAATATCTCAATTTGAATATTGCCAACCGGGATTGTCTTGATAGAAATTATGTTTTGCTTTGTCTGATTTGTTTAACAGGATGATGCAATCAGAAACCTTTTCAGCACGAATACCCCAAATGAATATACAACTCGTAGCCTCCTGACCTTTCTGGTAAGTCATATACTATCTTGCAATGTGTTGGGTATTGATCATGCGTAGATGTTAAGCTAGTGTTCACCTTTCACCATCTCATCTGTCCAAAGCTAGACCAATAAATACTTCATCCTTTTCATCTGGGCCTGTGTCATTTTGCTGTTTTCAGTTACCTAGCTCGTCTTGCAAATTCTAAATGAATATGTGCAGGTTTTAGATCACTGAGTGTAGAAGGTGGACTATGTGCAGGTAATGTTTTTCTCTCTTGCGGTGTTGACGTTTGGAACAGCTGTTCCTTCAGGGCAGTTTGTACCAGGTATTATGATTGGTGCAACTTATGGGCGACTTGTCGGGATCTTGGTTGTCAATGCTTCGAGAATGGATAGTATTGACGAAGGAACGTACGTTTTGGAAACTTCCAACTGACCTGTTCTTTCATGATTCTGTTGGCTTTTTATTGTTTCTTTGGTTCTATTTAGTGGCCCTTGTAGATCACGGGAGTGTTTGTTTAATTGTTCGTTTCCGTTATTTAATCTCTTTTGCTTGCTTTGGCACCTGGCTGAAGGGCGGAATGATTTTCCTGCAGACGATGACTCGTCCTCTTTTCTTCAGGATAACCTTAGCCGCTGGTTACAGATTTTAATTCTGCTCCGGAACATTTGTGCATAGGTACGCTTTGCTGGGGGCTGCCTCGTTTCTTGGAGGCTCAATGCGGATGACTGTATCATTGTGTGTTATTATGGTGGAGATCACTAACAACCTTCAGCTTCTTCCGCTCATTATGTTGGTCCTCCTCATCTCTAAGGTGTTCAATCTCTGCTATAAATTACTCCCTTCTTGTGCTTTTATTAACGGAAAGTTTGATGCTGTCCTGCTTCATAGGAGCATTTTTATACCTCCGCTTACAGTTGTGATAGTGCAGGCCGTTGGAGATGCCTTCAACAATGGTTTCTATGAGGAGCAGGTTAAGCTGCGAAGTCTTCCTCTTCTTGAGTCAAGGCCTCAACGTTTTATGCGGACTTTGGCTGCAAAGTATGCTATTAGCACAAAAAAGGTAAGACAAATTTGCTTCAAATGAAGGGATTGTTTGAATGATGGAGTAATGTGGTGCTCTTCATTAATTCTTGTTACTGTAAGCTAATCCTTCGAAGTTATTTGTGTGCTATTAGTTACTAATTTTGTAGTTTAAGTCATCAGACCTTATTTGTATGCACAAGAGGCTTATTCGTATCAAACATCTTATAACTATTATGGAAGGTGTACGCTGAAAAGTTTTTGGCACTGCATGGAATTGCAGGTGGTGCAGTTCTCAAGGGTGTCAAAGGTTAGTCAAATTGTAGCTGCCTTGCGAAGTACCAACCATAATGGCTTTCCGGTAAGTTCTAGATATGTAATTACATGCTTGCAAGGCACTCACGTTATGTTTTCATCACCCATAATGTGTTGCTTTATTTATTTATTTGTTTGCTTTTCCCTGGTTCCCTCTACTCTTCAGATGCGGAACTGTCAAGTGGTATACGAGGGAGCAGCTGATTGACCCAGTCGCATAGTCTATATGTTGTTTGCGTAATTGAGGTTATCATTGAGAAGTGTAGACATGCAGATTAAGTGTTTTAATGAAATCACATCACTTCAATATCAGTAAGAGTTGTTGCTTCAATTGACTCTAATGAGGTCCTTCACTGTGAAGGTTGTTGATAACCTTGATACGGGAGAGCCTGTTGTGATTGGCCTTATTTTAAGAAGGTGCATTTTCATCTATTTCTTCGCCTCCCTTCTAATATTCTTGACATTTATCTCTTGAACTACCATGCACATCTTACATATGATAATATTATCTTCTTTTCATGTTCAGTTTTAGCTAAGCGCATGTTGTGGGATATGCAGCTATTTACTGGTTCTTCTTCAGGCCAAGACAGATTTTCAGCACAACCCCTTGCCCGGAGACATAAGAGGTCAAATAAATTTCAGGTAACAGATGGCTACTACGTGGCTCTACTTTCAGAGTTTTCTAGGTTTAGGTATTTTGTGGTCTTTCTGAGAAGCACAGCACACCTTTCCTCTCAATCTGAATTTTGAGTTTTACGTTGTTAGATTCGAAAAATTATTGCATGTGCTCTCTGTTACTACTTAGTTAATATTGGCTAACATATGGAATTTAGCGATTAAACGCCGATGTTGCCCTTCGCAGATATAACATGCGAGATTTCACAAAACCAGTGTCTAGTAAAGGCCTCTCTATCTACGAGATCAACATCAGTCCTCAGGAAATGGATATGTATATAGATTTGCAACCATTTGTGAATCCTACACCATACATTGTTCCTGAGGATATGTCACTCACAAAAGTACGTCTTATTTTGTACTAAATCTAATTGTTTGAATTAGTCCATTGTGTGTTGTTCTTTTCCCCAATGCAGCATCTGTGGACTGAGTCTAATCATGCAGGCACATTAACTGAATACTATCCTCTAGCTACTCTTAAGCTCAGCTAAATACAAGATATATTATATTCTCTAACCCCTCAAATTAAGCAGTGAAACCTCTGAAATCAATTAGTTCTTCCATCCTTTCTAAATGCAGCAGTGTCTTTGGTTGATGCTGTTAGTAGGTAGCTGATAGTTCAATTGAAATCGTGCCAGGTTTACAATCTATTTCGGCTGCTTGGATTGCGGCATATATGTGTTGTGCCACGGCCTTCACAAGTCGTAGGAGTAATCACTCGAAAGGATTTGTTACCTGAGGTGAGCCAGCCTTGCTCATTTTACATCTTGAATCATGCTTAATCAGTGATCTGAAAGCTCATCTGAACGGATCTTAATTTTCCAGGATTATCACTATGAAGCTTCCGCAGATCACTTCCAGTAGAGTTATAGAACACGTTCAAGGGGAATTCAGTCTATTCGTTAACACATGGTTTGCCACATTATCACAAACTTTTCCCTCTGCATGAAAGAATGTTTGATGTTCTGGGTTTTGTAGGAGAGTATTCACCTCGTAAAGAATACTTTCATATTAATCATTGATTCTGGTCTGGTATACGCCTCAATCTTTTTCAATGACATCGATACCCCTGTTTCTGGGTATTCTTACAGCAAACTATTCGGTTTCTGTTCTCAGGTGCTGGAAGAAAAGAACAGTTTGGAAGAGCTAATGAGCAGTCGAGGAAGGTTGGGTCCAGATGCATGATAAACCATCCTCTTTTTATATGACAAATATATGCTCTCTTTATATATGCTCCTCAGACCTCAGAGCACCTCAAATCAGTGGTCACAAAATGTAATGTGACCCTGGTCCTACCTTCTAGGGGTTTCAAAGCGTTTGCACATAATAATCCTTATGAAAAGGCGTTGCTTCGAACAAATATCTTCACGGCATTTTGAAAGTTAAACTCCATTTACTATTCTGTTGGCTACTACTTGTGACTAGTAGGGAATGAAAGTTTCGTTGATGATGTTACAGGTATTTTCTTCCCCAAGATCGAAACCAACCACTCCTGGAGGACTTGATGTGAAGCTCCGGTAAGTGCAGGGACCGGCTGCAAATGGATGCCACGGACAGTGACCTGCTTGAACACTGGATTTCAACCTCACACAACACTGCAATAGATTCCACATGTCACTTCGTTTGCTCGAATATTTCTGTTTTTCCAAATTATTAATCAGCAACGAATATAGTTGCCTATCTTTCCAACCGGTGTCATAGACCAACAGATCATCAATATCACATTGCACAATGTCTGCTGCATTTTTTCACAACTGCAAAATCAGCACAAGCATAGAATGAGTGCATGGGAAGGGAGTTGGGGGGGGGGGGGGGGGGTGTGTGTGTGTGGGCTGCAACATGGGTGCAGCAAGCTACGAGAAGCATAGTGTGGCAGCATGAGTCTCAGAGAACATGAGTAGTCACGAAACTGTGCATCCTTCCTGAGCCCCCTCCCCTCCCTTTGCATCCTTCCTGAGCCGAGCTTGGAGTTGCACCGTGGCTTCGTTACGGTGCCGAACGGCGAGCAATGCGGCAAGTGTGGCGCAAGCACACGCTCAGACCTTATATACAAGACCGAGAAGGTTTCTCCTTGATGTCTCCTCTTCTTATCTCGGCCGCGTAGCGCAGTGGATTAGCGCGTCAGACTTCGGATCTGAAGGTCGTGGGTTCGAATCCCATCGTGGTCGCAGCTTTTGCGTTTTTGTCTCCCTTCCGCTTCTGCAAGGTGGACAGCATTTCTGACCCAAGGCACGCACACCCATCTTGGGGACCCTATGGATTCATGAATATCAATGAACGAATGTGTACACGCTGAAGCTTCCAACTTCATCTCCGCTCCACTCTTGTTTCTCCCTCAAACTCCACTCTGTTCCTTCCTCTGCATTCTCCAACCACGTCTCTCTATCATTCTGGTTTATGGATTTTCTTAATCATTTGTCTCTGCCTACTTGGTGCTTTGTCTCCACTCAACCAATGCAATCTAAAGAGTTTTAGTATGTAAAAAAGAAAAGAAAAAAGTGTAATTTGTTCAATCTTGCATTTACACCACCATGGTTTTGCAAGTCTTGTGTGCTAATTTAAATTAGCACACAATAGCAACCACAGCTGATGTAAAAAACACACGCCATAAAAGCTGACTCCTCCACCTTAACCAACCACCGCGTTTTCAGATACTGGTAATGTGGAAGACAATCACATCCTGTACATTACTAGAGTTACTTAACCTATGTTAACCAAAGTAATAACAGCACTAGGTGAGCAGACAAGGTTGCAGCTGCCATCCAGTCAGGAATTGTTGAGGGAAAGTAAAGTACCAGGAGGTAACCTCCTCAAGTGCAAACAAGACACCTCCGACCGGAGATCTGAAGGCTGCAGCTACCCCAGCAGCACAGCCACATGTCACCTAAGTGAATAGCACAGTTAACGCCCTTGAATCATTTTCTCTAAACCCAGAAGAAGAAGAAGAAGCAGTAAAAAAATTGAAACAGGAAAGTAAACCGTTACTGGTTATTTAAGCATATGCTAAGATAACAAATTCCATGAAATTTCAAATTAGGTGGTCCACACTTTGATGGTTTATAAAAGTTACATTTTTGACAATCTGAAGTATGGTGTGTGTGTGTGTGTGTGTATATATATATATATATATATATATATATATATTTTTAGAATTTTTGAGAATTTTGTGGAGTGTAGAGTGTATAGTATGGCTAAAAATGGCAATATGACATCACTAGAAGCTTGTAATTATGAATGTTGGATTTGCTAAATTCTACTTTAAACAATGAAGGTACAAAACCTTAGCTTGTAAAATTAAATATTGTACCACTGGCTTAGTGTCAAGATGCAAAAAGAATCCAAGAAAATTTAAATTAGCACACAAGACTTGCAAAACCATGGTGGTGTAAATGCAAGATTGAACAAATTACACTTTTTTCTTTTCTTTTTTACATACTAAAACTCTTTAGATTGCATTGGTTGAGTGGAGACAAAGCACCAAGTAGGCAGAGACAAATGATTAAGAAAATCCATAAACCAGAATGATAGAGAGACGTGGTTGGAGAATGCAGAGGAAGGAACAGAGTGGAGTTTGAGGGAGAAACAAGAGTGGAGCGGAGATGAAGTTGGAAGCTTCAGCGTGTACACATTCGTTCATTGATATTCATGAATCCATAGGGTCCCCAAGATGGGTGTGCGTGCCTTGGGTCAGAAATGCTGTCCACCTTGCAGAAGCGGAAGGGAGACAAAAACGCAAAAGCTGCGACCACGATGGGATTCGAACCCACGACCTTCAGATCCGAAGTCTGACGCGCTAATCCACTGCGCTACGCGGCCGAGATAAGAAGAGGAGACATCAAGGAGAAACCTTCTCGGTCTTGTATATAAGGTCTGAGCGTGTGCTTGCGCCACACTTGCCGCATTGCTCGCCGTTCGGCACCGTAACGAAGCCACGGTGCAACTCCAAGCTCGGCTCAAAGGGAGGGAGGGGGCTCAGGAAGGATGCAAAGGGAGGGGAGGGGGCTCAGGAAGGATGCACAGTTTCGTGACTACTCATGTTCTCTGAGACTCATGCTGCCACACTATGCTTCTCGTAGCTTGCTGCACCCATGTTGCAGCCCACACACACACACCCCCCCCCCCCCCCCCCAACTCCCTTCCCATGCACTCATTCTATGCTTGTGCTGATTTTGCAGTTGTGAAAAAATGCAGCAGACATTGTGCAATGTGATATTGACAATCAAAAATAATTGTAATTAAAATCTACAAAGAGTTTTTCTTTTTCTTTTTTCCATTTATTTAAGGAGAAGTTAAATAGAAGTACATAATAATTGAAGGGTCATTTGAGAGTATTACCAAAATAAATAACTTATTGAATAATTTTAACAAGGATGCTACAAAGGAATTTTCTTCTTTAAAAAAAAAATAAAACATCCAAAATATAATTAATAATATTAGACATCTCTCTTCACTTTTATTCAAAGAATTTCACTCTTTTGTAGAAAATAATTTATGTTACTAATAATTTTCAATAAGAATAAAAAATGCATTGTAGAAATATTAGGTTTTTCCTTAAATGCACTAAAAATATTTTTATAATAACAACCAAAATGATCTAATATTTGAAATATATCTATCTATTTATATTAATGGTATTTTTTTTATTTTAATTATATTTGATGTAGTATTCATAGAATATATATTATATGATATTTTATTATATTAAATGCATTGTGATTCATTATTGTGTTATAAATTATTTTACATCAATAAATTTTTTAATATATTATTTCAAATCTAATGTTAGTATTAAAAATATTGATGTTTGTTTGTTTGTAGAAATCTATAAAATGACATTTATTTCTTTATACATTTGTCCATCTATGAGCATATTCAAATTGATATTTAATTCCTACTTCATTTAAGTGTCTTAATAAATGATTATGACAGAGAAATATTTAACATCCAAAATTTGATATTAAGAGATTTATTCTATAGGTTTTATTTATATTATAAGTTGTCCATCCTAATTGAGATATATGATATTTATTTTATTTTTATTTAGTCATTTTGATTTTGTTGTTATGATACAATTTTTTTTCTTTAAAATATTCCTATGTAGCAATGATTTTTTATCTCTCCAATAGTATTTAAGATCTCATTGCTTTAACTTATTACTTTTGAAGTAGAACAAAGGATTCCAATGCTAATATGTATCAAAGATACAAGAATATAGAACAAGAGACTTGATGTTAAGGACACAAGAATACAAAACAAGAGACTTAAATTTAAAAAATGATTCAAAAAGAAATCAACAAAGACTTGAATTTTCTAGATGAGTACATAAACAACACCAAGAAAGGTGAGCTAGAACTCCGAGAGATGCATTATCAAGATTAAAGAACTCTTCAGCCTCAATTCCAATATATATTCATATTTAGGAAGCTTCTTGAGCGGCTTCTATCAAACTAAGAAGCTTTTTGAGCAGCTTCTACCAACTTGGAAGCTTCTTGAGTTCCTTCCACTAATTAGGAAGTTTTTTAATCGAATTTTATTAATTGAAAAACTTCCAAAATATTCTAAAAGATTCTATGAACTTTCAAAATATATATATCTCTAATATCATCCTCTTCTCTAGTAATAAGTTCCAAGATGAGCTCATATCTTCAAAAATCTTCTTACATACATAAAAAATTAAGAATACATTATATTAATGAAATTATGTATTCTATTTTTTGTTCTTAGGGAATAGGTTCTATTGATTCTCAAAAAAATCATCTATGGCCTTGAGCTAGTATCTGTATTGTTGAAACATCCTATTCAAGGATCAAATCTTCATTATGGCCTTCAAAACATCTTTTAAATAAGATCTTAGGCTTAGAAGGATTCATCTTTCCAAGCTCAAGCAATATCACTAAAGCTTGAGCATTGAAATCAAGACTTATATGGTTGAGTGTTGCTCTTAATGGCTCCAACCATGGTCATACTTGGCGTTGGAATGTATCGTCCTCACTTTGTTCAATTGAAGGCTATGAAAAATGTACTAGTTCTTTTGAAGCTTATATAGCTAATGAATCTCTTAAATCTTATTTTGCTAAATCTTTTAATATTTGAAGATTTGATATAATGACTAACTTGTTTCTATAATTCTATTCTATCTTAGAATAGATAACTACATACTCATAAGGGCTTTGATTTGACTCTTCTTTTCTTATACATATTCTTCAAATCTAATCTTTATCAAAAAATTATCATCAAACATGTTTGAATTTGTGGGAATAGAGTGAATGAAACTCTTGTATTTTTGAGGTGTATTAACAAGATTTTCAGTTGATTTTCATGTACGCTCATTGATATTATAGTCGCGTCAATGAATAAGATATTTTAATGTGTCCCACCTTTGCTATGAATCAAATATCTTTTTGACCTCATATTCTTCATGATTTTTTATTTCAATACTAAATGACAATTATTGTATTCTTTTCGGAATATACGACTTTCTATAAGATTTTAAAATATAGATATAAAAAAAATGAATGTACTTTCATAAAAAATGGTAGTTCTAAGTGATATACTACTGGATTAATTTGATTTTGGTTGAAAAATGGTCTTAACCTCCAATAGTCCAATTTATTATATGGCTACTTGGTCTTGATGTTCCGTCAAAGAAGCCATATTTTATCACCAATACAAAAAGTAAGCAATTGATTTTTGAATTTATTTATAAATGCTTTGTAAATACCTTGAGTTGCTTGCAATTGAAGCTTCAAGGTTGTTTGGTGTTGTGATAAATGCTTTATAAATCTTTTAATTATTAGATTGTTATTTTTTGATATATTCTATAGATTAAGCTTTGAATGATATCAATAGTTAGAATAAAATAATATTTGTTAAGCTGAAGTATCAACAATATTATTATATGCAAACTTTACTAACAGTAGATACAAGATCCAATCATTTTATTGATAGTTGATGTTGCATTGTAAATATTGCTCCAAAATTTAGTTAACTTGTTTTGTTTGGCCATCAATTTGAGAGTGGAAAGCCAAAAAAAGTTTAATATCTATCTTCAATATTTCAAAAAGATATATTTAAAACTTAGATATGAATTGAAATCCTTAATTGGATACAATATCATTCAATAGGCTATGATATCAATATATATTATCAAAAAAGAGCCTTGCCATTTTTTTTATTAAAAACAATCTTTTTATAAAGAATAAAATAAGCCATCTATGTGAGTTAATCAACTACCACAAGGATACTATCTAATGAATTGGATGGTGATAGATACATAATCAAATCCATTGAGATACAAGGCCATAATTATTTAAGAACAAGCAACAACTATAAGAATCTATAAAAGCAATGTTGAGGATTTTTAGACCTTGAACAGATGTCACAAGAGATCACAAAGTCTTTCACAGCCTTTTATATTTGAGGCCATCAAAAATCTTAGAAAATAAGTTTCAATGTCTTGTTAAATCCAAAAAGATCTGTAGTTGGAAAATCAATGCAAGATTAAAAAATATATAGTCGTGTTGGTCCTTTTAAGATATACAAATGTTCTTCAAAATATAGAAGGTCTTCCTCAATCTTAAACTTGTCAATATTTTTATTTAAGTGACACTTGATATCAAGGGCCAAAGCATCATTAATAGTTGTAAGATGCATTTCATTAAAGAAACTAGAATTAATAGGTACTGATGTAATAATGACGCAAAAGTAAAATTGCTTCAGTTTCAATAAAGTTGCATATTCTTAATCAAATACTGCCTCTCATGTCTTTGGTATAAGATATAATATCTTTAATAAAATATTGGATAATCCTTGTTGCTTTCTAAGTCAATAAATAATAACAAAATTAAATCAAGATAATTATATATTCTATTGAGCTTGACGATGATTAAAAATTCAAGTTGATATAAAATATTTCAAATTCTTGTGATTTGTATATACAATCATAGGATACATCGTTCCTTCAAGAAAACAATGCTATCCTTAAAAAGAATCTAGAGTAGCAAGAAGTTCCTTATCATAAATTTTATAGTTAATTTTGATAATAAAAAAATTTTAAAAATAAAATATAACAAGATGGAATTTATTGTCTATATCCATATGTGAAAGTACGACCCTTAATACAAAATTCAAAACATTGGTCTCCATATAGAATGCTTTTGTATAATCTAAATGTACCAAAATTGAAATTGTGGTGAATGTTGTTTTGAGATCTTGGAATGCATTCTTTACTTTAGGCCTCCATTCCAACTTATCTTTATATGTCAATTGAATAAAAAGGATAGAAATTTGAGAGTAATTTTTAATGAAGATCCTATAGAAGTTAATAAATTCAAAAAAATATTATATATCTTTTATAATCTTTGGAGTGGCCCATTGTACAACCGCCTCTATCTTCTTAGGATCCATCATCAAACTTTCAATAGATACAATATATTCCAAAAATTTCATCTTTGGTTGATGAAATATATATTTTTTAGCTTAGCATATAAACTTGCATCTTATAACTTTTGTAATACCAATTTTATATATTCTTTATATTCCTCTGAATTTTTTGAGTAAATTAAGATATCATCAAAATAGATCTCTATAAACTTATGTAAATGTTCTTAAAAGATGTTATTTATTAAATACTATAAGATAACAGATGTATTTGTTAATTTGAAAGACATGACATTATATTTAAAATGTCTACATCTTGTCTAAAATGTGGTCTTCCATTTGTCTCCTTCCTTGATTTGTACCAAGTTGTATGCTCTACAAAGATCTATCTTAATATAAATCTTGGCTTAGCCGAGTTGTTCCAAAAGTCCTGAGATTAATGGTAGTGGATAATAATTCTTTATCCTTATCTTATTCAATTCTCAATAATCAATAATCAATATATATATATATATATATATATATATATATATATATATAAGTATCTTTTTTCTTCACAAAGAGTATAGATGTACCTACTAGAGACTTTAAATATCTAATAAAGTTTTTTGTAAGGTTTTTATCAATATAATATCAAGGACATGAACTAGAAAAAGATGTATAATCTAATGAAAACTATATCAAAGAAAAGTCATAAAATAGGAATAAGAAAGTATGTATATTCAAAGACAAACTAGAATGGCTATTGCTAAAGACTAAAAACATGAAGATTCTTGAAACTAGACTAAGATCAGAAAAGAAGTTGATAAGAGTGAAGAAGGCTTTGTTCTTGCCTCTATAAATACTATCTAACTAAGATCTACGTGGCGGTATTCTATAGGACCTCTTACACGTGTCAAACTTGCATGACAAGTTTCCCACATGTGCGCCACGTACTTGGCTTGTTCCGCAAGCTATCAACATGTGTGACACATGGCTAGCTTGTTCCACAAACTATCAATATGTGCGCCATATGGCTAGCTTATTGACCAAGTTTCTAACCTACCAATCACCTATAGACATGTATAAAGGTGATTCCACGTCTATGAAGCTTCTAGAAAGCTTTTCTATTAAATATTATCAAATCAACTTATTTTATCTACTTCTATTGGTCTATATTACTTAAATAATTATTGGAATAAATCTTATATGACATTATCCCCCCCTTTTAGGGACAAGTTCCACGAGGAGCGGTGATTACATATTGAAAAAGTCCAAGATACGTCGAATTGTGCTTGCCACATATTCTGATCTTTGTTCTCTTCAAAGATAATTGATAGGTCGTTTCAGCCATCGTTAATGTCCCATATTAGGACAAGAGAACCACCTTGTTATTTGATCATTGTTAAGGCCTTCATAACTCCATTCAAAGAAAACATCAGGAACACCATTAGGAGTAATTTTTACCTCTAAAAGTATCACCAAACATCATGAGTCTCTTCCAAGGTCGTGATATCAAACACATTATATTTTGCCATCAATCCAAAGAAGGACATGTCATTCTTGAGGGTCTTCATGTCTATTCCATCGTCTAGAAGGTTGTGATAATCTTAATGTCTTGTTTGGTAAATTAGCAAATGATGGCTCTTGAGCTGAATTTGCTGGTTGTTGATCCTCCATCTTTTTAATACGAACAAATCTAAAGAAATAACAAACAATAAACTAGATAGGATGAAATCTTTATAGAACTTGCTTTGCTTTATAGCAAAGATTTTTTTCATTCTTTATCTTAATTTTGACAAATGTTGTCGATAAAATGCATTGATTTTTATTGGTGCATTTGCTAGATTCTTGGATGGCTCCCATGTGCGTTCACTAATATCGTATCCGCGCCAATGCACAAGATATTCTAGTTGATTTCAGCGCCGCCTTGAATCTAAAATCTTTTCAACCTCGAATTCTTCATCGTTATCGACTTCTATAGGAGGCGGTGGCATTTGTCTTCTTCCTTGTATATCCACTGTCTTGTAGGGCTTGAATAGTGGTACGTGGAATATAGGATGGATCTTCATGGACTTTGGTAGGTATAATCAATATGCAACTAGATTGATTTATTCAGAAATAGGAAAAAGTCCAAGCCTACAATAGTCCAATTTATCACAAGGACGATTAGTCTTGATATTGTGACAAAGTAACCATACTTTGTCCCCCATGTTGAATTGTGGTTGTTCCTTGCGATACGCATCTACATTTATTTTTTGTCGTTCATGAGCTTTTTTTAATTGCACCTTCATTATTGCATGTAGCTCTGACAAATGATTTATCAAATCTTCTGCCACTGGATTATCAACTTTTGAAAAGTCAAAAGCATCAAGTCATTGGTGGTAACCATAATTGGCAAAGAAATGTGTTTGTTGTATAGAAAAATATATTGTATTATTATAAGCAAATTTTGCCAATGGCAGAAGAGCTGTCCAATCATCTTGTTGGTAGTTGATGGTACACCTTAAGTACTGCTCCAAGACTTGGTTCACGCGCTCTATTTATCCATCAATTTGAAGATGAAAAGCTGAAGATAATTTTATGTCCACTTTTAAGATCTTGAAAAGGATCCTTCAAAATCTTGACACAAATTGAGTTCCCCTATCTGATATAATATCCTTAGATAATCCATGATAGTGATAGATATTATTAATGAAAAGCTTAGCTATTTCTTTACCTATGATAGATTTTGTGCATGGCACAAAATGTGCCATCTTGGTGAACTAATCTACTATCACAAATATAGAGTCATAAGATTTTGAGTTTAGAAGATCTGTGATGAAATCTATAGAAACAGAAGACCATACTTATTTTGAAATAGATAATGGCTAAAGAAGCCCAAAAGGTCGATGACGAGGAATCTTGGATCTTCAGCAGATATCACATGATTGTACAAAGTCTTTGACTACCTTCCACATTTGAGGCCACCAAAAATCTCTTGATATAAGTTCCAAAATTTTATTGTATCTAAAATATCATGTTGCTGGAAAATCATGATGTGCTTAAAGAACATGTAAACATGCTTTTCCTTTTGGAACATATAGGCATCCTTCAAAATATAGTAGCTTATTTTTGAACTCGAATTTAAAAGAATCATGAATCTTGGAAGAATTATTCTTGATATCATGAACAAGAGGGTCTGAGGACATATTTGACAGAATTTGCTTGAAAAAAGTTGAATCAACAGTCAATGTTGATTTCATTGCTCGAAGATGAAATTGCTCTAGTTTTAAGAGGACCGTTCTTTGTTGCTCAAAAGCTGCATCTCCTTCTTTTGGTGCAAAATAAGAACGTTTAGAAAGAGCATCAGAAAAACCTTATTGTTTTTTTGGCCGATAAATGATAATGAATTCGAATCTTGACAAAGACATATTCCAACGAGCTTGATGACGATTCAACACACGTTGTCGGGTAGAGAGAATTTGCCTTGGAAAAACGCCAGATTCGTAGTTGCTACTAGAACTAGCAGGAAACATGAGAGGAAGCCGTGCAAGTATCTTCTATACTTGCACAATATTTGTTCAAGATTTTAAGTTATACTTGTATTATACTTGTATAAGTCTTGTATAAATATAAAGTATAAATACTTGAATAATACTTATATAAATACTTGTATAAAATAGTATATAATTCTTGGTATAATACTTGTATAAATACTTGTATAAATATTATATATAATACTTGTATAAATACTTGTATAAAATAATATATAATCCTTGGCATAATACTTGTACAAATACTTATATAAATATTATGTATAATACTTGTAAAATATTTGTATAAATACTTGATATAAATACAAGTATATATACTTATATAAAAGGTATAAGCAAAGTATGTATGTATTCAAGTATACCTCAAAATACAACCGCATATGAGGAATACAAGTTATACAACAAGCTGAAACTAAATAAATCACTAAAAATTCATCCAAAGGTCGAATCAAGCGTGCTTATAGCCTATAGAAAGCCAATAATCCATTGTAAAACATATCAAAATTTCACAAATAGATGGCTTACTGTTTAAAAGTTATGGCTAAAAGAAATAGGCACTAAAATTTCCAAGCGAATGCAAAGGCAGCAAAGCTCCTCTTCACTTCAGCCTTTGTTGTGATCACTTCCCTTCTCCAAATTAGACATGCAATAGCTTTTTAGAAAGCTCACTCCATCATCTAACTTGTTCTAAAATTTCGCATGCATGCCTCTCAAACTCCAGATTTTGTAGCTAGTTGATTCTTCTCTTCAAACCCTAGCAACAATTTGTCCTCTTTGACACTTCATGGCTCATTAAACTTTCATCAAAGCTCTAAATGTATTGATTTTTGTATTTTGTAGAAAGCTTACACAAGCTACTATAAGCACCTAAATTATCAAAAAGATTGAAGAGACTGTCCGACTTGGGTGGTTGAACAAAGTCTCTGCCCTTCTTCATAGGGTGGCAGCAAATCCTTTCCCACTCTCAAGTTCACAACTTTTGCTCTCCAACTCCAAATGCTATAAGAGATGTCTTGATAGAAAGCTAGCACAATTTTCCACACTTTCTATAAATTTCACTAAGAAAGAGTCGAAATCAAACTTGCAGTAGCAGCTCGAAGTTTCTGCCCCTCTTCGTTGGGTGGCAGCAAATCCTACTCTACTAAAACAATCATAATTTTTTGCTCAAAATTCCAAAACAAGTAAGTGAGCAGGTTGTAGAATCCTCACATCTTAAAGAACACACCCACCAATTTTCATGACAAACGCTTCTATCTCCTCAGAGCTATCTCTCTCCAAAGTTCACCACTCAAAACTGCTTCTTTTCTTCTCTCGGTCTAGCAAGAGGAGTATATCTCCCTTTCTTTCCATATTTGACTATGACACGTCCACATGGGTAGCCAAATCCTATTGGATAGGCCCTATTCACCCCATGCTCTTCTTTCTTATCCCTCACAAGGTCCATTCTACTTCAAAAGTCAACAAGAAAGGTAAAACAATCTTTACTTTTCTTCTAATTACAAAAGAGTCTATTCTAGGATATAAATAAGATAGGAAAAAAACAAATAGCCATCTTAATTCACTAACTAAGTGGCTATAATAAATCCTCTCCTTATAATATCTTCTAAAATAACTTCTAGCACTCACACATATATTAATAATAGATACAAGATATATAATATTTTTATATACTGCACGTAAATACAATACGACAACGTGTCGACATGAAATACTCGAGATTCTTGTGATCCATATGTACGGTGATTAGAATGGAAGCGCTTTCTAGATAATGACGCCATTCTTGAAAGGAATCCATGATTGCAAGAAGTTCTTTGTTGTGGATCTCATAATTGATCTCGGCTCTTGAAAATTTTTTTGAATGAAAAGCTACTAGATGAAGTTTGTCATTTATTACTATTTATGACAAAATTGTATCCAAGGCAAAGTTTGATGCGTCTGTTTCCATAAAAAATGCCTTGAAAAAGTCAACACAATACAAAATTGGTGCAAAAACAAACAATATCTTCAAAGCTTCAAAAGTTGCTTCCGCTTCTTGATTCCATTGGAGTTTGTCTTTACAGGTCAAACGTATAAATGGAGCTGCAACTTGAGAGAAGTCTTTGATGAAGATCCAATAATAATTGATAAATCCCAAAAAATATTAGACATTTTTTACCGTCTTTGGAATCTTTCAATTCATGATTGTCTAGACTTTCTTAGAATCTATCATGAGACCATCATTTGAAATGATGTATCCTAAGAAATCAACTTGAATAGTGTGAAATATATACTTTTTCATCTTGGCGTACAATCCCGCATCTCTCAGTTTTTGTAATATTTGACGAACGTGTATTTCATGTTCTTCTACGTTCTTAGAATAGATCAAAATATTGTCTAGGTAGCAGACAATAAAATTATCTAAGAACTCACAAAAAACATCATTTATAAGATATTGAAAAGCAATTGGTGCATTTGTAAGTCCAAAAGGCATGATATTATATTCAAAATGTCTGTACTTGGTTTGAAATGCAATTTTCCATTCATCTCTTTCTTTAATGCGTATTAGATTATATGCTCCTCTTAGATCTATTTTTGTATAGATCTTAGCTTGATTTAACTAATCAAAGAATCTTGATATCAAAAGTAATGGATATCTATTTTTGATTGTGATCTTGTTGAGTCCTTGATAGTCAACACATATTTGCAATGATCCATCTTTCTTCTTCACAAATAGAATTGAAGCTCCTGTTAGAAATTTAGAATGGCATATAAAATTCTTGGCCAAATTCTCATCAATATATGCTTTGAGTTCAGCCAGCTTATCTTGTAATAAAATGTAGATTGGTCCAAATGGTGGTTGAGTTCCTTCCTTGAGGTCAATTGAACAATCATATAGACGATGCTCCGGAAGAATATCTGCATTTTTTTTTCTCAAAAACGTCTTGATAATTCAAATATTGGCTACGAATGCCACTTAAAGTCTTTCCACCATAAAAAATGGGTGTGGCATAAATAGCAAAAGTTGATCCTTCTTTTGTTACACATATAAAAGCTTTTGCACCTATAAGTACGGATTTTATTATACTAGACTTATAGCTTTTCACTTGGTCGGCAAGATGTTTAATAATATTCTGAGAAAAGTCGAGTCTATGAGAATTCCAATCTATTTGAGGATTATATTTTTTTAGCCATGATATACCTAAAATAACTGGATTAGATAGAGATTTAATTATATTAAAGGTTACGTAGCTATTATGACCTTCTATTGTTACTTTTATAGGACGTCTCTAAAAGATAATGGATGACCATCTATATTTTCTACATGTACAGGTTTAATTTTTTGTACTAAAGATATTGTACGATTCTTAACAAATTGTTCATCTAGAAAGCATGTTGAGACTCATGAATCTAATAAGGTAGAGGCTTTGTAGTTTTTTGGTCCTAAATATACATCTATTATAAAACAAGGAGAGGGTTCTGAGGAGAGAATATGACCTTCATTAGGAATTGTACAAGGTTCCAACTGCACGGTCCCTATTGTAGCTGGACAACTTCGTTTTTTGACATGTTGTCTTCTTTGACAGCCGTACTTCTCATTTTGTAGTTGTGTCATTTCTTTGGACAATGTTGAGCAGTGTGCTTAGGTTCTCTACAATTTAAACATAATCTTCTTTGACAACGTCAAATCTTTTCTTGTTTAGTAAGAAGTTTAAATCATATCGCATCAATTTACATGTCTTCTACTTCCAAATGTACGTTTTGTGAGGACGTTGATGTTGCCATTGAATAATAACGTTGAAGCTCTCTTGTACGACTCTTGGATCGAAACTCAAAAATTTGATTGCTACACTTCACAACAAAATCAATTGTTTAACTCAATGTTTGAGGATTGGATAAATTGAGCATTAATTTTTTTATTTCATATTATAATTTGTAGAGAAATTGGCTGATGACTGTAGCATCATCCTACTTGATATCAGTTGCTAGTTGTCAAAATTGTGAAGCGTATAATGACATTGATCGATTTCCTTATCGTAGGATATGAATCTTGTTGGTAGTAACACAGATTGCATCATGTTCTCCATACATAGATCAAAATTCCGCTAAAAATGCGTCGAAATTATCCAATATTGGATCATGTCATTCAAGAAAAGATAAAAACCATGATAAAACAGATCCCGAAAGTAATGTTCCAATAAACCTAACTTGAGATCTTTGTATAGGATAACTTTGAGATTGAAGTTCAAACACCAATTGTACTTGATTGACAAATCCTCGAAACTTAGATGTTGTGCCATCAAACTTCTCAAGCAAACTAATTTTTGGTTCTCTAATGTTTGAACAATGCTCCATCATAGGTGAGGTAGTATAGTTTGGTGTAGATATCGACGCAGCTCCAATCATCTCTCTATCTTCACTTCTTGCTAATCTTGTTGCTCCTTGTGGTAGTAAACTAAGTTGATGCATAACAAGCATTAGCTCTCTCATTTGTTCTTGCATTTGTGCCATTGCACTCTTCATTTCCGCAAGCTTTGCCATGATAATATAATAGGAAGGAAGATGTCTACTTTCACTTCAAGAAATGTAGAATAACACACTCAAAAGAAAAAATTCTAAAAACAATATTAGTTTAGAAGTGGGTACTCCACAACTTCTAAAATGCATATGTCTTATCAAGAAAAAGGGATAATCTACTCTTAATCAAGAAAAGACAAAGCTCTGATATTGTATGTGTATTCTTATGAATTTATTAAGGATATGAATTAGAAAAAGATGTATAATTTAATGAAAACTATATCAAAGAAAAGTCATAAAATAGGAATAAGAAAGTATGTATATTCAAAGAGAAACTGGAATGGCTATTGCCAAAGACTAAAAATATGAAGACTTTTGAAACTAGATTAGGATCAGGAAAGGAATTGACAAGAGTGAAGAAGGCTTTGTTCTTGCCTCTATAAATACTATCTAATTAAGAGCTACGTGGACGTATTCTATAGGACCTCCTATACGTGTCTAATTTACAAGACACGTGTCAAACTTGCACAACAAGTTTCGTACATGTGCGCCACGTACTTGGCTTGTTCTGCAAGCTATCAACATGTGTGACACATGGCTAGCTTGTTCCACAAGCTACCAATATATGCGCCATGTGGCTAGTTTGTTGACCAAGTTTCTAATCTATCAATCACCTATAGACATGTATAAAGGTGATTCCGCGTCTATGAAGCTTCTAGAAAGCTTTTCTATCAGATATTATTAAATCGATTTATCTTACCTACTTCTATTGGTCTATATTACTTAGATAATTATTGGAATAAATCTTATGTCTGTGACATATAATCCTTCAATATTAAAAGTTTTTTCTGAAAAAGGTTATAAATTGAGCCAAAAAGTGATTACATTCTTTCTTGAAGATCTATGGTACAATTATATAATTGGTGCTCTAATAATATATCAATATTTTTTTTTTGAAAAACATCTTAAAATTTATTATACTACTTTGAAATAATTGTTGATGAAATTGTATCTTTTTTAATTGGAATTGCATAAATAACAAATGAAGTACCTTCTTTGGCTGATCTTATAAAGGCCTTTGCTCCAAAAAATAAAAGCTTATCAACTTATGAGTTTTTATAAAGTTTTCTTATAGAGATTTCTATTAGAAATGCCATTCTTTGCAACCTCCAATTTATAGATGGATTATGCTTTTCTAATCAAGAAAGTCCAAGAATAATAGGATTTGAAGGAGTTTTAATAACACTAAACATAATTTGGTTGCTATAATCTTTAAATAATATTTTTATAGGTATTATTTTATAAATATTATTATTAAATAATAAAAATCATCTATCTTTTATATCTACATAAATAAGTTTGGATTTTTGTATTGAAAGAATTTTATGAAGTTTAACAAATGCTTCATCTAAGAAACAAACAAACGTCCTTGAATCTAAGAAGGCAATCTTCTGAAGCTTCTGAAGGCGAAAATACAAAAGAATTATACAGCAACAAGCAGGCTGAGCAAGAAGAAAAGAACTTGAATAGTTTTACAATGTTGAATTGTCTAGTTGCACGGTTCCTATTATGGTTGAATATCTTTGTTTTCTTGAACAATTTCACTCTTGGTTTTGATAATACGTTGATTTTTTTTTTTTTTTTTTTTTAATTTTTTTTAATTTTTAAAAATAATTACAAGCCTTGTGGTTTTTCTTGCCATAATATAAATATAGACCTTCTTCAATTTGATATTTCTTTTCTTGTAGACTAAGATATTTAAAATATATCATATCAAGCTCCATATCTTTTACTTTTGAATATAAATTTAGATTACTTGCTAATGTAGTAAAAGTATGTTGGATTGCGTATTGTCTTATTGAAGTCCATGAATATTGATTTTGACAATATTGACATACTCAATTATTATATTTTATAGTTTGGTTGATGATTTCATTGGAAGATTATGAATTCGGAAGCAATAATAATAAATCTTTCACATTATTTTTTAATTTCTAATAGAATTGATTCATCAAGGCTTATTCATCTCAATTAATGTTGCACACTAGTTGCCTAAAATTGAATGCATATAATGATACAAAGTGCACTCTTTGTTGCAATACTTGGATTTTGGCTATTGTCTAACAAACTTTATGATGTTCTCTAAATGCTTCCATAAAAGCTTCAAAGTTATGTAACTCGATATAGAAGATGAAAGCAATCTCGACAAACTATCAAAAATATGAGAATATAAAATAAGAGACTTGATATCAAGGACACGAGAATATAAAATAAGAAGCTTGAATTAGAAAAAGATTTCAAAAAGAAACCAACAAGGGCTTGAATTATCTAGAAGAATACATGAACAACACTAAGAAAGGTGAGATAGAACTCTAAGAGATGTGTTGTCAAGATTGAAGAATTCTTCAACCTCAATTCCAATATGTAACCATATTTAGAAAGCTTCTTAAGTGACTTCTATCAAATTAAGAAGCTTTTCAAGCAACTTCTATCAACTTAGAAGCTTCTTGAGCTCTGTCTACCAGCTTAGAAGTGTCTCGAGTTCCTTCCACTAATTAGGAAGCTTCTTGAGTTCCTTCTACTAATTAGGAAGCTTCTTGAGTTCTTTCTACTAATTAGGAAGCTTCTCAATTGACTTTCACTAACTGAAAAATCTCTAGAATGTTTTAAAAGATTCTCTGAACTTCTGAAGTATATGTTCCTAGCAATATATAGATATGTATGTATATGTATATATATATATATATATATATATATATATCAAAAATGCTAAAATAAAATATTTTTTAAAAAATAACTTTATTTATTTTTATTTTATATTTAAATATTAATAATAAATATTTAAAATATTTGGTTTATATTATTAAATTATAACTTATTTTGCTCTTATAGCTCAATATAATATTTAGTTTAATTTATATCAATCAAAATTATATTACTATATCTTTAATATCTTAAAAGATTTTATTTTGGTTGTTTTGAAAAACATTACAACACACACATCTATGTATTTTTTATAAATATATAATTAGATAATATATTAAATTAAAAATAAATAATCATTTAAAAAATAATTTCTTAATTATATTTATTTTATGGATCATAAAACTTGATAATATTGATATGAGCTGAGATAATTATATTAAAATAAATTTATTAAGATAAAATATATGTGAATAATAGTGTGAGATACTTGTATTATTCTTAATATATTTTATTTTTATTGTTGTTGCTATTTAAAAAAACAGCTTTATAAAATTTAAAATTTAAAAGTAGAATGTAAAATTGAATCAAGATCTTTTCAAATCAAACAAATAGAAAAAGTAAGTAATAACTTAACAAGTTATTTAAACTACTTTGTAATTTTGTAAAAACGTTTTTAGAAACTCATATTTTTGTGAAACAGAAAATTCAAAAATACTGATATAAAAAATTATAAACATATAAAATCATACATTATAAGTTGGTTTTAATGAAGAAAAAAGTAATTTTTATTTTTTATTTTTTATTTTTTTTGTAGTACTTATGAATAGATTGATTACTATAATTTGAAAATGTACAGATTAATATATATATATATATATATATATATATATATATATTGAAATATTTAAATAAATTAATATATTTATAAAATTAAATTAAATTTAATATAATGATTTTAAAAATAATGATCCGTGTGAATTTTAAGAATGGCTAAAATTATGCAAGAATTTAACACCAAAACTTCAAAAGATCAATTACAAAATCTAATCCGAATTAATTTTCCTTTTCTAATTTCAAATAAGAACGTATTGTTTAAAAATTGCTACAAGAGCCACGTCAGAAAATATTTAAAAATCCAGGAAATGAAGTTTGGAAATAACCTAGAAAGTGCGGAAAAATGAAGGGACAACGAAGGGACAACGAAGGGGTCTCTCCAGGTGCGTCGGTAGCATTCATCCACGAAGATGTCCACATTCATCCTAAGTCGGTTGTGGGGTAGGAGGCTTGGTGGTGGGGAGGAATATCTGGATCGGCAGAGCCCTGCCAGCCAAACCCTTTCTTATTAAAGGCACAGATGAATTACCAGAATCGTGGATGAAACCCTAGCGTCTTGTATGTTCCTTCGCCGAGCTTCCCTTTTTGTATTCTGACTTCAGGATCTTCAGCGACAGCTTGTTCGCTATCCCTGCACAAGCTCACTTGTCTCTCCCTCTCTCACCATATCTTCTCCACTCCCCGCTTTCCTGATCTATTCTTCGTGTTCTCAGCGTACTTGCTCCACTTTTTTTCGACCAGTTTGGTGTAGTAACGACCGAGATCGACTATGGCGACCGAGGCTCGGGAGGAGAATGTGTACATGGCCAAGCTGGCCGAGCAGGCCGAGCGCTACGATGAAATGGTTGAGGCTATGGAGAAGGTAGCCAAGACTGTTGATACTGAGGAGCTTACTGTCGAGGAGCGCAACCTGCTGTCCGTGGCTTACAAGAACGTGATTGGCGCCAGAAGGGCCTCGTGGAGAATCATCTCTTCGATCGAGCAGAAGGAGGAGAGCAAGGGTAACGAGGAGCACGTGGCGGCCATCAAGACGTACCGCGCCAAGGTGGAGTCTGAGTTGAGTACCATTTGCGACAGTATACTCAAGCTTCTGGATTCCCACCTGATCCCCACTTCTAACACTGGGGAGTCTAAGGTTTTCTACCTCAAGATGAAGGGTGATTACCACAGATACCTGGCTGAGTTTAAGACCGGAGCCGAGAGGAAGGAAGCTGCTGAGGCCACATTGTTGGCCTACAAGTCTGCTCAAGTAAGTTATGTTCTCTCTCATTTGAGGTTGACCTCATATTACAGTACTTGAGAGAAATCCTGCATCGTCTTGCGTTTAGTATTTGATATCGATGTATTTACTGTTTGGAGGGGTTAGTTTTTAATGAGCTGGCGGTTTTCGTTGTTCGCACGCTATCATTTCAGATTCAGTTTTTGATCGGATGATTCGTGTTCTAAATGTTCAGAACGTTGCACGGATCTTCTGTTATTTGTAGAGCTGATCGGTTGTCAAAGGGTTCCAAGCCTTCAGTTTCTTGTAACAGTATATTCTGGTCTCTTTATGTGAATTAGATTCTAATGTGTGAAGGTTGCTTCACTGTATACAGGATATTGCCTTGACGGAGTTGGCTCCCACTCACCCGATCAGACTCGGACTGGCTTTGAATTTCTCTGTGTTCTATTACGAGATTCTCAATTCTCCCGATCGGGCATGCACTCTTGCGAAGCAGGTCAGTGCTCGTTACTTAATATGCATATGTGTTTATGTTGGTAATGTATTGTGTGGCGCAACTCGAAGATAATTTGTTTGTATGAGCAACTTGATCGACTTGATTTTGTGTTTTGTCTTGTATTTCTGCGACTTATGCATAGTTCTTGTATACTAATATTATAATCCCTTCAATACAGGCTTTTGATGAAGCTATTGCTGAACTTGACACCCTTGGTGAAGAATCCTACAAGGATAGCACACTCATCATGCAGCTTCTTCGTGACAACCTTACGTTGTGGACTTCTGACATGCAGGCAAGTCTCGAAGGCGTATCAAAATTCATGGTTTCATGGTTTTGCTAACCGTTATGAGAGACGTGTTTAATTACTCTGCATACATTAAAAGAACTCTATGTCAATCTTTGCTCACTCATTTATAATGTCCAATCACAGGATGAGGGTGGCGCTGATGACAAGGACGCCAAGATTGAAGAAGCCGAGCACTAAATTCCAGGCTAAGTTATCAGTAATTTAACATTGTAGAGGGGTTATGGTGAGTGGGTAATTTCCCACTCAATGTTGACTAGTCATGCAATATCTGAGCCCTGCCTATCACCAGATTGGTATTCTGTTGACCTTGTTTCTGGCAAGATCGTGAGAGTCGCTGCGTTGTAAAGCACTTTTGTTTTGCTTAGTTTCTCGGCCGGATGGTGCTTGTGCTTTCCCGGTTCCTCCATTAGTGCGGGTATCTATTTAAACAGGCGACTTGTTTATTTATTTGGTGAATGAATCATCTTCATGGAATGTCCTAATGAGCACATTCTCTATTGACGTAAGATATTCGATTCTCCTCTTTTACAAAAGTCAACTAAACAAGTGGCACACGTATCTTTATGCTCATTTGGTCATCCGGAATGGATGTGTACGGTTTGTTAGCATGGACAGTGGTTCTGCCAGATCTCGCCTCTGCAAGGAAGCTGGGTGTTTCCCAATGGTCAAACCGTCCAAATTTGTTTGGAACTGTGATGGACCTTCCTCGGGAAGGTTGTGCGATGGGCTCCAGAGGATGAGCATTGGCTGTTGGAGTGGATGCAAATGGTTTTGGGAGTGTGCAGCCACCTCCTGCCTCGCACACGTTCTTCAATGTAAATTGTCACTATTGTGTGTACTTGATTCAATTTAAATTGCATAGCTGCATGCTCCTGTGAGGCGTGAAGTACTAACTACATTATGGGTAGACTTTCCTTGGGGGATCCGAAGGATCACGCCTTGGGAACCGTGCATAGTGTAGCTGTTTGTTTGTGTGCATGATTGCTTTTCTTTTTCCTAAATTTTTCTGTCAAAAACGTGAACTTGTGTCTCCTGGTCAGACGGGGTGCAGTCTCCTGCCCTGCATGGGGCCTGTGAGGCTCAAGCAGAGGCGTTAGCACTCCTGTGTACCTGTCTACATCACTTAATTTTTGTATGCAAATTTCAATACCTTGGTTGAAGTAAGTAATTTGAGCAAGTGACGTTATACGAAACTCTCTGTTCTAGATCACTTGACGATCTTGAACCTCAGATAAACAATCTTTTGGAAATGGGGTACTTTGAATGTCTTGCTGATTGGTATTTGATATGTGCATGAGAGCAGGCAGGAGACGTTGAAGACAGGAACCTAGTCATCAAATAATGTACTTTGATTGGGTAGCTGCAGAGAATGGATGCAAGTAATGACTGACCTTGTGCAAAGCAATAGTACTGGGAGTGAGAATACTTTAGTTTGAATTAGTTGGATTGGAGTAACTATCAATAGCCACAGTTAAGAAAGTGTGTAATAAAGAAGGAAGGATCCAGGTTGGATGGTTGTCCCTCACCAGGCACATGTTTGTGAGCAATGTAGAGATGGGCAATGGACCTACTGACAGTAAAAAACAAAATGTTGGGATTGTTATGGAAACAAAGAAGTGGGGCCCTTGTATGGCAATTCACGAAGCTTCCTAGAGAACCATATATGATGCATTCAATTTTAATGTATGAAGAAGTGTTTTTAGTCTTGAAACATGTTTTCCAAACGTCCTCCAATTTGTGAACCTATTTAGATTCAACAATAAATAGATAGTGAAGGACAATCAGAAGGTGTGCACACATACCAACCTGCGTGTAATAGATGGGGATAATTTTTCTTAAAACAAAATTGCCATACATATTGTGCTGTCCGTGTTGAGTGATTCATATTTTAAAATACAAGTTCGTGAAATAAAATGAATCAGGTTTCGACTTTAAACATGCAAATTACTAAAATAATTTGAACTATGATAAACATAATGAAATAAAATAAATTAGAAAAAATGAATATATCAATCATTTAGTGTGATGTAAATAATTATTATCTCAATCATTTATAAAAATTATTATATCAATCATTTAGTATGATGTAAATAACAACAATAATAACAGTAACAAATAGACTATAAATTGTATGTATGTATGTATGTATGTATGTGGAAATAAACTATTATAGTATAGAATATACGAGAATAAAAATTATCGAAATAAAAGGTAGAAAATTACACCACTTATGGCATCTTCCAACGCAAACACTCTTAGATAGAAAATTTGATGGATCAAAGTTCTTACATACAGGCATTTTTAGAAAACAGGTGATCATCATACACATAGACTTTCAAAATTAATATATGTACATCTATTAATTTAACATTTTACGTTGATTTAAAAAGAAAATTTAATAATTGAATATTCAATTACAAAACACATATTTGTTAAGATCTCATACTTTGAATTTGACAAATGTATTTTTAAAATTTTGATTTCAAGCATGAATGTATACTTTGATTTTCTAAAATTTATATATATATATATATATATATTTCCTTCTAATAGTTTTACATATTCATCATTTTACAGTTTGCTGACGTTAATTTTTTACATCATTTTGCAAAGTTAAAACAATGCTGAATGTTGTAGAATATGTTAATATGACTTCACTTATGTTGCACATAAATTTTGAGTTTATATGAAATTAACATTACATTGGGGATGTGTACAAACACCATATTAACACAACTTTGAATCAGTTGATGATAAATCCTGCACAAATCAAATATAATGAATAAAAAATGACATAATTATATAGTCAATTTACAATTATTTTAATTATAATAATTCTCAACTACACTGTGATTGTTTAATTCCTCTGACAGTTAAAAACTTCAAAACAATAATCTATGTATCAAAAACCTTGCATGTATAAAATCATAACTCACTATATATATATATATATATATATAGAAATGAGACTTCAGCAGCACATGATTGAATAGAACCGAGTCATATGCTAAGTGACAACGTCAAGGAATTCATGGATTAAATAGTTTTTCAAGAGACAAGGGCAATAGGAGATCTGAGGGGTAACAGGAATGTCTGCAAAACATTCCTCATGTGACTGAAAGCAAACTGCTCTGGTGCCTTATTCCTGCTGCTTCCTGGTTGATGTTGTTGTTGTTCTATTTCTTCACTAGTATCTGATTCCTGTTGCTTAGTTGATATTGATGGTGGTTCTTCACTGGTGCCTTTGTGATGTACATGTGCCAGGCCTTTGACTTAGGCCCTGCAGCTTTTGCAAGGCCTGCTGCTGCCATGAGAGGCAGAAACCCATCACTTGGGTCTTCATGGGTTGTTGCAGGGAAGCATGCCTCTCCTGTCATTCTCACTGATTTTGCTCATTCCTATCTCTCTGTGCATGCTTTCTCATGTTGTCCTGCTGGTTGCCCTCACTTGACTTGGAGTTAAGCATCATGTTGCCTTGAATTTAGTGAATGAAATGGTGGAGGTTGCTAATAGATCATATGATTTGGTGTTAGATGTACATTTTGTGGGTTTGATTGTGTTGAGCCTTAAAATTCAAAATATGCAGAGAAGAGTATAATTATGTGTGTTTCAGTCTATGTGGCACAAAATGACAAGAATTGACTTTGAATTGTGTCTTTAGAGGGTCTTTATAACTAGAAGCCCACTTTGAAAGGGCATAGTATAAAAGCTTTACAAAGGTCTTGTGCTTTGTAAATAAAATTGTTTCTTTGAAAGCCTTGACTTTTGGAAATAATGTAAAGTAAAACAAGGCCATAAAATGGCACAAATCATTTTTTAAAAAAAAAAAAAAAAAAACGTCAGATTATATCTTGAATCTAAAAATTGTAACAAATATAAATTTTTTTATTTTAGTTTAATAGTTATTTTTTTAGCAATTTTAGACACAAATTTTGAAATTTCTATATAAACTACCTCTCAAGGTGGATCTATTGCAAATTCTAAGAAACAATATTATTTATGTCATGTAGAAAAAAAAATGCATTCTATTTCATCTTGTTTTTTTTTTCTTTCTTGGGGCTAATAGGCCTAAACTTCCTTAATATAAAGCCAACTAAGAGGGACTTCTCAATTTCACACAACCAAAGGATTTTAAAATTGTAACCTCACTTTTTCTTCTAACTATAAAGACCTTCTAAATTATTGGTGATATTTATATTTATAAGTATTAAAAATAAAATTTTGAAGATCTTAGAATGAAATTGCATTAATCCAAATAAATTGTGATTATACAATAGAAACCAAAGGTTTATTTGAACATAAAGTCTAACAATTAATATAAGAAGGAAGAACATATTTTTTTAACATGGTAATCTAAATATTTAAACAGGTTAAAATAAAATGATATAATAAAGATAGTATGTGCAATATATTTTTTATACAAAATAAACATTTGAAGATATTGTAAATAATAGTAGAAAAAATATGATAAATGAAGGTATTAGAATATCTTAAAAAATTAATTTATGTTAATGTATGTATGGATAATAAATCAATAAAATTTTTTAAAAAAATATTTACAAAGGTTTAAGAATTTTTATTAATTTTAAAAAAATATAACAAATATAAAATTAATAAGACTATAATTTTATATTTAGTGTTATTAATATGTTAGAGTGTCAAAAGCTTATCTAACAGATATTAGAAAAATAGATACTTAATTTCCATCCTAGCTGAACATAAATACTAAAAATATTAGAACTATTATAAAAGATAATTTTAAAAAATTAATCACATCATGTTTTAGTTTTTATTATATAATGCACAAGAAAATTTAAGATATAAATAATATTAAGGAATTTTCATCTATATCTATTGCCATATATATCTATACTTACAAAAATAAATAGATATTGAGGTTGCATATTAATTACTTTGTATTAAATTAACTTCATAATTTAACATTCAAATAGCTATTAAATTAAAAAATATAGAATTTATTAAATATTAAATTTTAAAATTAAAATTTAAAATTAAATTTTCTATATTTATTTTATAAAATTTTATATAAATAATAAAATAAAATCATATATTTTTAATATTTTATAGTTTTATTATTTAAAAAAATATAATATAAAAAAAGAATAGAAGTTTATAGTTTAAAATAAGTATAATTTATTTTTAATACCAAAAATATTACTTTAAGTATTTCTATATATATTCTAATAGTTTTATTTATTTATTGATATCAATCTTTATACAAATTACTATTTTCTTTTATGAATAATTTTTGAGAATGAATGATTTATAAATATTAAGAATTTTCATAATATATAATTTTATTCATTGTAATCTAAAATTCAATGTTCTTAACATAACAATATTGTTTATAATTTTAATAAAAGATATATTTATTCTTTATTTTTTTTTGTAGTTATTTCATGTTATTATTTTAAAATATTATATATATATATATATATATATATATATATTAAATCTAAAAAATTAATAAGAGATGTGATTTAAGATAAATAAGAAACTATTGAAGGAATTATCTCTACTAAGCTTGTTATTACTTTTTAAACTTATAATTAGCCTGAAAATAATTTAATTTATTCTTGTTTAAAAAAGCTCCAACTTGAAAATATAATTTTTTTTTTTATATTATGTTAATTTATTAGAAAAATTAAATTACATATTAAACAAAACTAAAATTACTTAAATTTTGCATCTATGCATTTTAATTACTCAATAAAATCTGCAGTTGAACTATTATTTATAAAATTAAATATAATTAAATATTTTAATAATTCAAATATATTTTAAGTATTATAATGAATTTTTATTATCTTATTAAATATTTTTAAATACAATATGGTATTCAATTATCTATATTATATTTAATTTTTTTGGAAATTTTTAATAAAATTGTAATCACAAATGAATTTTAACTATTTTTATTGAAAATTTAAAAATTTATAGGATAAATTGTAAATAAATTATTTGCAAATAAAAAAGAATTTTTGAAATAATATCTAGGTCACAAAGAGTTTAAGATTTAAAATGAATTTAATATTATAAAAGTGATTATAATGATTTATTAAGAATTAAATTTTAGAATCATAGATTCACAAGTATGCAATTATGTTTTATTTTACTTAAATTATTCTATTATACCATATTATGTCTGTTATGTTTGTACAACTTATTTTTTTAACTAATCATTTAAGATGTTATGAATCCACATATGTAATATACAAACATATGTTGTACTAGAGACCAATTATAACTTGTTGAAGAATAATTTATTAGTTAAGAATATCTTCATGTATCAATAAAAATATATATTATTATATAAAGTAATTATGTAATATTATTAACATTAATAAAAATATAATAAGAAAGCAAAATGAATGTAAAAATAATATAAGAAGATTTGAAATTCACAAGATAAATAAGATCCAATAAGAAGGATTGATATAATTAAAAATAGTATTAATCATGCCTCTATTATTCATAATATTCACAATGGTGAAATCTATTTTATCAAGTTTTTAATAACTTGTTATTATAGAAATCATTTAAAAAAAATTTAAAAGGACTTATAAACTAAGCTTTTAGTAAAACTTAATGAAAAAAATTTTCACTACGAATTATTATCTAAAAATAAAAATAATATTATCTAAATAATTCATAAAATATTTTAAATTAAATATATAAATATGGAAATTTTTTTTAAAAGAAAAAAGTCCATATCCATGCTATAATATATATGGATATGTTGTTGCTTATATTTTGATATTATCCAAGTTTGATATTATAATCTAAACAAACAAATATCTAAACTTATAATCATTGTAAAATAAATTTAATTTACAACCACTAGAACAACCATCTATTTTATATCCACACTTTGAATAATAAAGGCATCAAATACCATGCCACCTCCACTCCTACCTTTAAGAATATAACATACAATATCAAATTACATTGAATAAATGGTTGATATGTATCAACTCTTCTTTGATACATCAAATTTGATATTCCACTTCACTTAGATATTTTATCTAAATCTAAGCATTGTTATTATAAAAAATATAAGAATAAAGGCTTGAAAAATATTGATATATCAAAAATTGGCTTAACAAATTTTTAATTTTAAAAATAATTTTTGTGATAGAATTGTGGAGTTTGATATAGAAGTACAGCTCTAAAAAGAGATTTTATCAACGATATGAACTGAAACAGATGCATAAGTTAGTGAAAACTATGTCAAAAAAAAATGACAAAATAGAAACAAAGAAGTATATATATTCAAGAAGAAATAAGAATGTCTATTGCCAAAGACTAGAAAATACAAGAGATTCTTGAACTAGACTAAAAGCAAAAAAATAGCTGACAAGATTGAAGAAAGCTTCACTCTTATCTCTATATATACTATTTATCTAAGAGCTACATGGCGACATTCTATAAGACCTCCAACATGTGTCCAATTTGCAAGATACATATCAAACTTGCAAGACAAGTTTCCTACATGTATGCCATGAATTTAGCTTGTTCCACAAGCTACAAATATATATGACACTTGGCTAACTTGTTGACCAAGTTTTAAAACTATCAATTACCTATAGACATGTATAAAGATGAATCCGTATTTATAGAACTTCAAAGAAGCTTCTCTATAAGATATTATCAAATTAATCTATTTTTATTTACTTCTATCTATCTATATTAATTAGATAGTTATTGGAATAAATCTTATGTCTATGACATTATTCCCTCTTTTACAGACAAGTTCCACAACAAACAATGATTACATGTTGAGGAAGTCTAAAATATGCTAAATTATATTTGTTATATATTTTGATCTTTGTTCCCTTTTAAGGTAGTTGATAGGTCTTCTCAGCAATCAATAGTATCTTATACCAGGATAAGAAGACCATCCGATTATTTGATCATTATTAAAGCCTTCATAACTTTCTTTAAAAAAAATATTTGAAATACCATCAGAAGTAGTTCCTACTTCTAAAAGTATTACCAAATATTGGAAGTCTCTTCTAAGGTCGTGATACCAAATATGTTGTATCTTGCCATCAATTTGAGGAAGAATATGTCATTCTTAAAGATTTTCATCTCTATTTTGTTATCTTGAAGGTTATAATAGTTGTAATATCTCATCCGATAAGTTAGCAAATGATGGTTCTTGATCAGAATTCATTGGTTGTTAATTCTTCATCTCTTTGGCATAAACAAATTTAAAGAAATAACAAACAATGATACAAGATAAAGTGAAACCTCTATTGAACTTGCTTTGCTTTATAGCAAAGATTTTTTTGACTCTTCATCTTGGTTTTGATGGATGTTGTCTATAAAATATATTGACTTTTGCTAATGCATTTATTAGATTCCTAAATGGCTCCTATGTATATTTATGAATATCATATCCATGCCAATGTATAAGATATTCTAGCTGATTTCAATGTTGTCTTAAATCTAAGACCTCTTCCACCTCAAATTCTTCATTAATGTCTACTTCTATAGGAGGCGATGGCATTTATGTTCTTCCATGTATATCCACTGTTTTATATGACTCAAGTAGTGACATGTAGAATATAAGATGGATTTTCATAGATTTTGGTAGATATAATTAATGAACAATTAGATTAATTTGTTCACAAATCAAAAATTATCTAAGCTTATAATAATCCAGTTTCTCACAAAGATGTACGGTCTTGATATTATGACAAAGTAACCATACCTTATTGTCCACGTGGAATTGTGGCTATTTTTTATAATAAACATATGCATTGATCTTTTGTCGTTTTTGAGCTTCTTTTAATTGTACCTTTATTGTTGCATGTAGCTCTAACAATCGATTTATTAAATCCTTTATTGTAGGATTATCAACTTTTAAAAAGTCAAAAGTATCAAGTCGTGGATGATAATCATAATTGGCAAAGAATGGAGTTTATTGAGTAGAAGAATATATCAAATTATTATAAACAAACTCTGCCAATGGTAAAAAAGTTGTCCAATCATCTTGATGATAGTTGATAATACATCTCAAATATTGCTCTAAAACTTGATTTACTTGTTTTGTTTATCTATCAATTTGAAGGTGGAAAGCTAAAGATAATTTTATGTCCACCTTCAATATTTTGAAAAGGATTTTCTAAAATCTTAATACAAATTGCGTTCTTCTATATGATATAATATCTTTTGATAATCCATGATAGCAATAGATATTATCAAAGAAGAGTTTAGATGTTTTTTACTTGTGATAGATTTTATATACAATACAAAATATGCCATCTTGGTGAAACAATCTACAATCACAAATATAGAGTCATATGAACTTGAATTTAGAAGATCCATGATAAAATCCATAGAAATAGAAGACTAAGATTGTTCTAATATAGGTAATGGTTGAAGAAGTCCATAAAATTGATAACGAGGAGTTTTTGATCTTGAACAAATGTCACACAATTGTACAAATTTTTTAATAGCCTTTGATATTTGAGGCGACTAAAAATCTCTTGATATTAGCTTTAAAGTCTTGTTATATCCAAAATGTCATATTGTAGGGGAGTTATAATAAGCTTCAAAAGCACGTAGTTATGCTTTATTTTCTGGAATATATAGGTATCTTTTAAAATAAAATAGATTATTTTTAAATTCAAACTTAGAAGTATCATGAGACTTACATAAATTATTTTTAATCTCATAAACAAAAAAGTCTAAAGACATACTTGACTAGACTTGCTTGATAATAGTTGAATCAATAGTCAATATTGATTTCATTGCTTAAAAATGAAATTGCTTTGGCTTCAAAAGAGTTATTCTTTGTTGATCAAAAATTAAATCTCTTTCTTTTGGTACAAGATAAGAATGTTTAGAAAAGGCATCAGATAAATCTTATTGTTTTCTTGGCAAATAAATAATTATAAACTCAAATCTTTATAAAGATATATTCTAATGAATCTAATAACAATTCAAAACCCGTGTTGGCATAAAATATTTGAGGTTCTTGTGATCCATATATACTATGACTAGACTAGAAGTGCCTTCCAGATAATGATGTCATTCTTGAAAAGAATCCACAATTATAAAAAGTTCTTTATCATGGATTTTGTAGTTGATCTTTGTTGTTGAAAATTTCTTGGAATAAAAAGCTACTAGGTGGAGTTTGTCATCTGCTCCTATTTGTGATAATATTGCGCCCAAAGCAAAATCTAATGCATCTGTTTTCATAAAAAACATGCCTTGAAAAAGTCAATACAATACAAGATTGGTGCAAAAGTAAAAATTATCTTCAAAGCTTTAAATGATATTTTCGCTTCTTTATTCCATTCGAATTTGTCTTTACAAGTTAAATTCTTAAGTGGCGCTGCAACTTGAAAAAAGTTCTTAATAAAGATTTGATAGTAATTGGTAAATTTCAAAAAATATTACATATTTTTTTATTGTTCTTAGAATCTTCCAATCCATGATTGTATAGACTTTCTTAGGATCCATCTTGAGACCATCATTCAAAATGATATATGCTAAGAAGTCAACTTGAGTAGTGTGAAATAAATATATTTTCATTTTGACATATAATCTTACATCTCTAAGTTTTTGTTAGACATAATAAATATGAAGTTCATATTCTTCTATATTCTTAGAATAGATTAGAATGTCATCTAAATAATATATAATAAAATCATCAAGAAACTCACAAAAAATATCATTCATAAGGTGTCGAAAAGCAATTGATGCATTTGTAAGTCCAAAAGGCATGACATTATATTCAAAATATCCATACCTTGTTCGAAATGCAATCTTTCATTCATCTCTTTCTTTGAAGTATATCAAGTTATATGCTCCTTGTAGATCTATTTTTGTATAGATCTTAGCTTGATTTAGTTGATCAAGAAGTCCGAATATCAAAGATAGAAGATATCTATTTTTGATGGTAATCTTGTTGAATCCTTGATAATCTACCCACATCCATAATGACCTATCTTTTTTCTTTACAAACAAGATAAGAGCTCTTGTTGGAGATTTTCAATGGCATATGAAATTCTTAGCAAAGTTTTCATCAATATATTTCTTGAATTTAGCCAATTAATTTTGTGATAAATTATAGATTGGTCCAAATGGATGCTAAATTCCCTCTTTGAGGTCAATTGAGTAATCATATAGACGATACTTTGGAAGAATATCTACATTTTTTTTAAAAAAATATCTTAATAATCTTGATATTAGTTTGAAATGCTACTTCAGATCTTTCCACCATCAAAAATAGGTGTAGCATAAATAGCAAAAGATGATCCTTCTTTTCTTACATTTATAAAAGCTTTTGCACCTATAAGTATGGATTTTATTATATTAAATTTATAGCTTTTTACTTGATTAATAGGACTATTATTAATACTTTTAGAAAAGTCAAGTCTACAAAAAATCCAATCTATTTAAGGATTATATATTTTTAGCCATGATAAACCTAAAATGAATGAATTAGAAAGAGATTTAATTATTTTAAAGATTACATAACTATTATGATCATCTATTATTATATTTATAAGAAGGGTTTCATGAGTAATATCTCCAAAAGACAATGGATGACTATCTATGATTTCTACATGTACTGGTTTGATTTTCTGTACTGTAAGTAATTTATGACTTTTAACAAACTCTTTATCTAAAAAACATATTGAGGTTCTTGAATCTAATAAAACAGAGGCTTTGTGATTTTTAGGTCCCAAATAGACATCTATTATAAAACAAGGAGAGGATTTTGAAGAAAAAATAGGACCTTTACTAAAAATTGTACAAGATTCCAACTGCATGGTTCTTATTGTAGCTGGACAGATTTGTTTTTCAACATATTATCTTCTTTAATAGCTGTACTCCTTATTTTAAAATTAGATCATTTCTTTAAATAATATTGAATAGTGTGCTTAGATTCTCCACAATATAAACACAATCATTCTTGACAACGACGAGTCTTTTTTTTGTTCAATAAGAAGTTTAAAACATATTACGTTGTCGTGTTGCAGTACGTTTATATAGTGAAAGGTATAGATAAGAGTAATTTATATTTAATACTTGATTATCTTAGCTCAATAGGAACTTAAGATACTTAATAAAAGGGTTACGGAAGCCTCTTAGATTATTTTCTTGTTTTAATAGCTAACAGATAAAAGTTAGTTGTTAAAGTTTTCTTCTAGGCTATACAAACTCTTTTACTGATTTTGAAAAGCCATAAGTTAATTAGAATAGGATAAAAAAGGAAAATAGTTATTATGGTTGGTATTAAGATTAAGTTGAGAATAGGATTTAACTTAAAAATCCTTAAATTTAGTTGAATTGATACCCAAGGAAAGACCGGATATGAGACAGGGTCAAAATCAGACCTCTAAAGACAAAAACAACTGCCGAAGGCAAGAAAGGAGGACATTCAAAGATCGGCGATTAGAATTGGGTAGCTAGCTTGAAAAGGGTTTCAATGGTATTTAGCTTGCAACCATAGGGTTTTGGAGGACTTAGCAATCACTATTCAAAGTCAGGGTTTGTATTGGTGATTTGGATTTTTATATAAGACAATGATGGCTTTCATTGTTGAGTGATTCCTAAAATCTGTAAAGCATCTACAGTTCAAAATTTGATATTGTCTGGATTGTTGGGTGTGCTAAGCGTATACAAAGTTTTGTGTTAATCTAGCAATGCAATCAGGAGATATTTGAGTTTTGATACAAAGAGTTGTACGAAGTTGGCAGTTTAGGGTTGGATAGGATTTCTGTGATAACTACAGATCCACTAATTGGATCAACGTAATTTTTGGTATTCTCATAGAAGACTTGTAGATTGAGCTACACACCAAGTTTGAGCTGAAGTTAACGGTGAAAGAAGGAGAAATCACCATTGCATTAATTTCGTTACGAGCCAATGCTATGCTGTATTGTTTCGCAATTTTAAGTGGACTAAGTTTTTTTGAGCATGTAAAAGGCTTATACCAGCATATGTGTGCAAAATTTCACACTAAATGGACGGTTCGATTAAAAATTATAGCTTGTTGAAGCTCACTAATTAGGATTAGGACTTATAAATAAAAATAAAAATTGCTTAATTATAAAGGAAATAAGGTAATTGGGGTATATGTAAGATTGATTTTACTAAGAGGAGTGTTTTTAAACATTTTTGAATTGAAGCTCAAATTATATTCCTTATATATGGGTGAAACCTATTAGGATTTCTTGAGTATTTGCAAACAGTACTTTACTTTCTACAGCCAAGTGCCCGGTGCATTCCCAACCGAGACAACACGTAATACGACAACGTCAATTTATATGTCTTTTATTTTTGAATGTACATATTGAAAAGACGTTGGTATTGCCATTGTTTTATAGTAATATTGGCTCTTGCTTGTATGACTCTCAAATCAAAATTTAAAAAGTCAATTATCACATTTCATAGCAAAATCAATTGCTTGACTCAATGTCTGAGGATTAGATACGTTGAGCATGAATTTTTTTACCTCATATTGTAATCCATAGAAAAATTCGCTAATGAGTGCAACATCATCCCACTTGATATCAATTACTAGTTATCAAAATTATAAAGCATATGTTGTCATTGATCAATTGTCTTGTTGTAAGATATAGATCTTGCTGGTTGCAACATGAATTGCATCATGTTTTCCATAAATGGATCAAAACTCTTTTAAAAATTCCTCCAAATTATATAATATTGGATGATGTTGCTCAAAAAAAGATGAAAACCACGATAAAATAAAACTTGAAAGTAGCGTTTCAATAAAGCCAACTTGTGACCTTTGAGTTGGATAATTTTGAGATTGAAGTTCAATCACTGATTGTAATTGATTGATAAATCTTTGAAACTTTGATCTTGTATCATCAAACTTCTTTAGCAAACTAATTTTTGATTCTTTGATGCTTCAATGATGTTCAATTGTAGGTGAAGTGATATACCTTGAAGTAGCTCTAATCATTATTATATCCTCACTTCCTACTAATCTTGTTGCTTCGTATGGTGGTGTATTGAGTTGATGGATTACAAGCATTAATTCTCTCATTTGCTCTTGTATTTGTGCCATTGCGCTTTTCATTTCAGTAATCTCTACCATGATAATACAATAGAAAGGAAAAAAATGTCTACTCTCACTACAAAATAAAACATTCAAGAACAAAAGAAAAAATTCTAAAAAAAATATCAATTTAGAAGTGGATAATCTACAACTTCTAATATGCTTATGTCTTATCAAGAGAAAGGGATAATTCACTCTTAATCAAGAAAAGACAAAGCTCTGATATTATATCTTCACTTTTGTCAATCTGTCAAGGATACAAATTAAAACAGATATATAAGTTAATAAAAACTATATCAAAAGAAAATGACAAAATAGAAACAAGGAAGTATGTATATTCAAGAAGAAATTGGAATGGCTATTGCCAAAGACTAATTGAAAGTATGTATATTCAAGACTAGAAAATACAAGAGACTCTTGAACTAGATTAGAAGCAAAAAAAGAATTGACAAGAATAAAGAAGGCTTCACTCTTCTCTCTATATATACTATTTAGCTAAGAGTTACGTGGTGGCATTTTATAAGACCTCCAATATGTGTCTAATTTGCAAAACACATATTAAACTTACAAAAAAAAATTTCTACATGTATGCCACATATTTAGCTTGTTCCACAAGCTACGAATATGTGCAATACGTGGCTAGTTTGTTGACCAAGTTTCTAACCTATCAATCATCTATAGACATGTATAAAGGTGAATTTGTATTTATGAAGCTTCTAGAAAGCTTCTCTATAAGATATTATCAAATCAACCTACTTTTATCTATTTCTATCTATCTATACTAACTAGATAGTTATTAGAGTAAATCTTATGTCCATGACAAATTTAAGGTAGGATGAAAAGACAAAAAAAAACTTCTATTATAGAGAAGCTTAATTGAAGACTAAGTGACAAAAATATTTTTAAAAATATAAATAAATAAGTAAAGAAAAATAGAGAGGTAATAAAAATATTTAGTATTAATCTTGTTTTTTTTATAAAAAAGGCTTCTATCTACTTTGTAAGACCATAAACAAGATAAGACAAGGTAGATTAGTAAAAATACAATTATAGATATTTTAAGATCAAAATAAAGGATAATTTCTAATAAAAATTATCTAAAAAATCCTTACATTGATATCCAACGAAGGTCAGTTATGATCCAAGTTTGAAATTAGACCTTAGGGTACAAAAATATGTGCCTATGGCATATAAGAACTTCTTTGGTTGATTAAAGAATGAGATCTAAGAGTAGACTATTGAAGGTTTTTTTTAAGCATTTGTTTTGAGTGATTTGGATAGATATTGACTTTGTAAGAGCTTTGCAAAATCATGGTTGATTTGGATGACTTTAAATTTTGTGAAATAAAAAGAGATTTATATTTTGAATATTTTATGAATTTGATTATATTTCTATAAGTGAAATCTTGTGAGTTTGTGATTGTAGTTGTATTATGTACATGTAATAAGTTTGAGCTTGATTTAATAGTTTGATTGAAGATTATTGAAATTCAAGTGGATCGGGATTTCAAAAATTGGATTTTGAGGGTTAATAAAGATTTCAAAGATATCTAGCCATCTACTAGTTAGATTGAAGTGAGAATTATTTTTATAGATGATAGACTTGATTTTCTATTCATATGTGAATTTTAAAAGCACTTATGTGGTGCAAAAAGAAGATATTGGTGCTAGAAGATTGGCATTAAGGTTGGAGAAGGAAGCTAGCTTACACCCAAGCAAAATTCTAGACTTATCTTCTATTTGGTAAGTTGGATCTTCTTCAAATATTTTGTGAATGTTGCCAATTTAATTGTTGAAAAGTATAAAAATTTTGAGTTGAAATCAACAATTCAATCATTAGCTATTAGGGTTATAATCTGCTATAAGGTTATTAAGATTTGATTAGGATTTGGCTAGGATTTATTTAAGGTTTGAAATTTGGTTAAGATTTTATTAGGATTTTTTTTAAGATTTAGGATTTAATTTAGAATTTTATTAGGATTTGATTTAAGATTTGATTAGAATTTGATTTAAGATTTGACTAAAACTTGATCTAGAATTTGACTAAGATTGGTTTAGGATTTGGCTAAAGATTGATTAAGATTTGACTTAGGATTTGACTTAGGATTTGATTTAAGATTTGACTTAGAATTTGATTAGGACTTGACTTAAAACTTGACTAGGATTTGATTTAAAATTTGATTTAGGATTTGACTTAGGATTTTGAATTAAGATTTGATATAGGATTTGATTATAGTTTGATTTAGGATTTGATTATGGTTTGATTAAAATTGATTAGATTTTATTAAGATTTGATTAAAATTTGATTAAGATTGTATTAGGATTTATTTGGAATTTGATTGAAATTTAATTAGAATTTATTTAGGATCATGTTAGGATTATTAGATTTTTGGTTAATTACAATATATAAGTGTACCTTCTATAATCAAGTGCTTGGTGCATCCTCAAACAAAACAACATATAATATAACAATGTATGTTGTAGATGATATTTCTTTTAAATTGTCAAAAAAAATTCTTGAAGTTGTACAATTTATTTGTCCAAATGCTTTTCATAGTATTTATATGCACCACCTTGTTGAAAACTTTAGAAAGAAGTTCAAGAATTTAGAGATGGTGAATTTACTTTGAAATGTAATATATGGAATTATACCTAATTTGTACCAAGATGAGCTTCCAAAGATTAAAATAATTTTAAAAGAAATCACTACATGGATTAAAGAATCAGAGCCAAATATTTGGACAATAATATTCTTTGAAGGACATTGATATAGTCATTTAATGCCTAACATGAAAAAATTTCTAAACCAATATTTGAAAAAAATAAGAAATCTATATATTTATAAAATCATAGAAAAGATTCACATCCAATACTAATAATTTATACAAACATGATAGACAATGCCTTTGTATGCTTTGCAATAGCATGCAGTTGTAAAGCACCTATGTATATATTAGTATAAATCAATTCTTTGATATAAAAGAACCATTATAATATGTTTATATAAAATGCCAAGATATTGCCATTCATAACATATTCAAGTATTGTTTTGTAAATTATATCATACTAAAAAGAATTTGTTTAAAAAAGGTACTATTAAAGATTATACAATTCCATTTTTTTTTTATAATGAATTTTGAGGTTGATTATATGTTGATAATGACTTTTATATATTTTGTATCATCTTTGTTATATATTGGTGATCCTTGAAATCTTATTTAATTTCTTTTATTCAATATTTAAGATACATATTATATAAATTTTATTAAAAAAAAGATCAAAAAAAAATCTTAATATCAAAAAGAGTAGTTAGACCATCTATTTAGATGAATGAAGATGGATGATAGAAATATCTACTTCTATTTGTCAAAAATCATGCCAAATGGGCTTCAAGGAGATTATCTGAGGCCTTATTAGAAATTAGAGTTATTCTTTTGAGATCATTTAAATATCAAAGATTAGAATCAGCAATTTTAGATTTTTATTTATAATTTTTATACAAAAATTCAGTGATTTGGAATTTTTATGAAGTAACATAGGCGCTCAAAGTCAAGGTATTGGTTTTGTATATATTATCATTCTTTAGGGCATAATACACACATACAAAAAGCAATAAATGATTAGCAATTGAGATTGGAAAAGACTTTTTTTTTGGCTATATTATATATATATAGCTTGATGAATTCTTAAATATTTAAAAGTGTGTATTTTTATATTATAAAGCTATATAATTTTTTTTTATGGCATTAAGATTTTGGATTTTAGAGATATAAAAAAAATAGTATTTAGATGTTTATAAACTAAAGTTTTAAGCACTTGCTAGGCTTTTTGAGATGTCAGACAATTGAAAATAAATTTGCGACTAATTTTCCTTGTAATAAAGCTTAAAGATATAAGCTACACTTTTAAAAATTTTGACAAAAATTGAATAATTGGATCAGGAGATATATGATCCTAAAATTTAAGGTAAAAATAATCTTTTGTAAGTGAATAAGATATTGAAGGGTTTTATTATAATTTAAATATTTTATATAAATTAAAGGGATTTTTTGGGAGCTAAGACTTTATGAAGGTGAAAAGATAGATATATAAAGCTATGATAATACTTTTGATATAAAGATGAATTTTTAAAAGAAGATTATAGATTTTTTTGAAATTATTGAGAATCTAACTTATCAAAAATCAATTAGTTATGATTTGGTATAAAAAAGGATTTTAAGGATTTTTTAGATGCCATAAAAAAATCTTATGTATAAATCTATTTAAATATAAAAGATTCTTATTAGTATAATATATATATTTTGAATATTTTTCTATTTATTTTCCATCTTTATCAAAGATAAATTATTTATTGAAGAATGACTAATAAATTACATATAAATTTTCTACAGCTAAATATCAAGTGTATTTTGAAATTAGAAATCATGCCATATGACAATATGAGAAATTATTGAAAATCTATCTAAATAGGATTTATTATTTTTGTTGTTATAGATATACCATTCAAATAGAATAAGACTTCAAAAATTCAAAGAACTAAAACAAAAGAAGTTCACTTTATATTACAAGCAAAGAGCTACAATAAGGCACAAGAACAAGATCAAAATGCCCAAGCTAAAGTACAAAGATTGCATTGTTAAGGTTGAGAATCTTCTTAGCTTTAATCCATATATATATATATATATATATATATATATATTAGGTACAAAGAAGCACCTTGAAAAGTTTCTTTGATGCTTAGAAGTAAAGCAAGCTTAAGATCCTTCTTCAACAACTTTCTTAAATATCTAAACCTTCTGCAACCATCTAAGATCTTTTAGAATCTTCTAAGATCTTTCAAAATCTTCTTAGAACTTAATAAAATATTCTAAGATATTTTTAAAATTATTGAGAATCTTCTAGAATCTTCTTCTATTATATGTCTATAATATCATTTTTTAATTTAGCTCCAATTCCTATAAGGAGGAATAAAGTCAAAGTTGATGAAAGGCAAAAAAAATCCAAGATGTATTGCATGGTATTTACCACATACTCAAGTTATTTTTTGCAAGTCAAAAGATTCATCAATTCTTACAATTAATGATAGTGACCAACCTATTTTATCATAGACCAAGCTTAAACTTTTATATCTCTTTTGTAAAAATATCCTTCAAAAATTACTTCAAGGCATTCTTCATAGGTAGGTTCTATTTTGATGATAATTGCCACAAAGTTACTATTGAATATTATCACAGATATAAGATATATTCTAATAATTATTTAATTAATATAGATAGATAGCTGCTTATTATTTATCAAAATCTTCTAGAACGCTCTAGAATATTTCTAGAATTTAGAATCTTCAAAGTTTCCAGCATCTTCCGAAGCGAGAAGCATCAAAAGCTTCCTACGATGGAAGTTGCTTGAAGCCTTACTATGAAGTCATTGTTTTCCTTTGGGCCATGGAAGTTCGCTGAGTAAGCCTAGTTGGCAGAAGTTGCTTGGAGAAGCTCTCTAGTTGCGTGAAGTTGCTCGAGAAGCCCTAGGTGGAGTATATATTGAAGTCAATATTGAAGAGGAAAAATTCTTAAGTCTCGACATCTCTTCGAGCTCTAACTCACCTCTCTCTATTATTTTGTACTATTGTTAATCTAATTTACCATTTTTCTCGAACTTCAAGGTTTAGGACTTATATTCTCGAGTAGTTTGTTGAGACTACTCACACCTTAGATATCAGAGTTAGTTCCTTCTTGTTGGAGTGTGGATTACCCCTCTTCTTGAAGGTACATTAGTATTTTAGAGGTTGCGGATTACCCTCCTCTAAACTGATATCTTTTTGTCATAATATTGGAGTCTTATTCTTCTTGGAGAGAGTGGATTATCCCTCTTCTTGAAGATCTTAAGGCGTTTTAGAGGTTGCGGAGTACCCTCTTCTAAACCAATATTTCTTCTTTGTAGAAACAATTACTTCTTTTTTCTTAGAATGGTTGGAGGTCAAGACATTAATATGAGTGAAAGTTTGGAGTCTAAGATGGACGCCATTATGAATGCTCTTGCTATGTTATCACAGAGAACTATGGTGATGGAAGGAATCTTTGTAAGACTTCATAATGATGGAGCATCTGGAATAGCACAATCTAGGCTTCATCAGCCTCGAGTTTCTGCACCAGAAGAAGCAGTTTTACCTGTGGTTCAACGAGAACCATTACTTCCACAACAAAAAGAACCTCGTATTAGCCTTCCAGACAAGTTTGATGGCACACGCTCCAAGTTTTGAGGTTTCATCAATCAAATCAAGTTAATAATAGCTCTACAATCCAAACGTTATCCGACGGAGGAATCACGCGTTGGATTGGTTGGAACTTTGCTTACGGGACAAGCTTTATCGTGGTTTGCTCCTCTATTTGAAAAAGGATCACCGATTTTGAACAACTTTGAAACTTTTTTGGAGGCATTTGCAGAAGCATTTGGCGAGCATAACAAGGCTCGGTGGGCTACAACAACAAAATTTGTTTCTAATGGCTATGGACTCCGCTTCCAGATCACTATACATCGATTGCACTAAGAGCAGTAAAATCATTGTTTTAATTTTAAGTTGTACCATTTGTACCACACCCTCATTAGTATTGCGGACGGAAAGATTTGTTGTTATCTCTTTCTGATCCACGAATGCTCAACAAAGCCATTAATTAAGCTGTGAAGTGCGATAATTGCCTATTTCAGCGTCGCCAAGACCAATGCTCCAGACAATATATAAGTCATCACGACGCAACTATATCAGCAAGTAGCTTAAATTCACAATCAGAGGCGGAGGACATGCAGATTGATGTGGTACGTGTCAAACCCCTTACTCCAAAAGAAAAGAAGCAGCATATGGAAGAAGGTTTGTATTTATATTGCGGTGGAGAAGGCCATAGAGCTGAAAGTTATTCTAAGAAGCAAAATAGATGCAGCATCAAAACTAGATGTGTGTTTGTTCAGGAAAATGAAGATGTCCGGCCACAATAAGAACCATGGGGCTCGACAAATCAATACCAGGTTCCTCTCTTTGTATCCAATTTGCTTGTTGTTTTATAATTCTTTTATCTTTTGGCCCTCAAAAACTAAAAACCTTAGCCTTATTAGATTTAGGAGCATCTGCTTGTTTCTTAGACCAAGAATTTGCTAAGCGTCACAAAATTCCCTTAGTACAAAAATTCAAGCCTATTCACATAGAAGTAATAGATGGACGACCTTTATTGTCTGGTAGTGTCATCCATGAATTAAAATTTATAGAGGTGACGTTTAAAGACCGTAGTAGTTATATTATTTCAACATTATTAGCACCCTGTCAAACCTTGTTATTCTTGGTCTTTCTTGGTTGGAAAAATATAATCCATCTATAGATTGGAGACTGTGGAGGATAATATTTTCTATAGAACAATCTAAAGACAAGCCTTGAAAAAGATCTCAAATCAAAAAGTCCTTGTGTATTGGAGCAAAAATGTTTGTAAGATCGTGCAAGGAAGGTACACCATTAGTCATTTATGCAACTCCAACTAGTGGAGAGCAGATTTCAACAGCAAGTATACCGGAATAATACAAGGATTTTCTAAACGTGTTCCAAAAGAAGAATGCTGATATGCTACTGGAGCACCGACCATACGATTGTGCCATAGAATTACAAGAAGGAGTACAACCGCCTTTTGGCCCAATCTACAACCTATTGCAGATGGAGTTGGCTGAGTTGCGAAAATATATTGACGAGAACCTAGCCAAGAATTTCATTTGTCATTTAAAGTCGCCAACTGGGGCACCAATCTTATTTGTGAAGAAGAATGGCTCACTACAGATGTGCGTGGACTATCAAGGTCTTAACAAGGTGACAAAGAAGAATCGCTATCTATTACCTTTGATCTCTAGTCTTTTGGAACAACTTGGATATGCAAAGATCTTTACAAAGATTTATCTAAGGGGAGCTTACAACCTTGTGCGAATCAAAGAAGGAGACGAATGGAAGACAACTTATTGTACAAGGTATGGCCATTTTGAGTATAATGTCATGCCATTTGGTCTTACTAATGCTCTGGCGGTCTTTCAATACATAATAAATGACATTTTTTAAGAGCATCTAGACAATTTTGTTGTCATTTATCTTGATGATATCTTGATATTTTCCAAGAATGAAGAAGAGCATGGGAAGCATGTTTGTTTGGTACTCAAAAAACTATGCAAGCGAGGACTCTACGCTGTCATACTGCATTTACATGCAGTGTGTAAAAATAATATATATCTTGTATCTATTGTTATTACATGTGTGAATGCTAAAGGTTATTTTAGAAGATATTATAAGAAGAGGATTTATTATAGCCACTTAGTTAGTGAATTAAGATGGCTATTTGTTTTTTTCCGATCTTACTTATATCCTAGAATAGACTCTTTTGTAATTAGAAGAAAAGTAAAGATTATTTTACCTTTCTTGTTGACTTTGAGGTAGAATGGACCTTGTGAGGGATAAGAAAGAAGAGCATGGAGTGAATAGGGCCTATCCAATAGGATTTGGCTACCCATGTGGGCGTGTCATAGTCAAATATGGAAAGAAAGGGAGATATACTCCTCTTGCTAGACTTAGGATTTGAGAGAGTTTTGAATGGTGAACTTTGGAGAAAGATGGCTCCAAGGAGATAGAAGCATTTGTAATAAAAATTCGTAGGTGTGTTCTTCAAGTTGTAAAGATTTTAGAACCTACTCACTTGCTTATTTTGGAGTTGTGAGCAAAACATTATGCTTGATTTAGTAGAGTAGGGTTTGCTGCCACCCAACGAAGAGGGGCAGAAACTTCGAGCTGCCACTGCAAGTTTGATTTCGACTCTTTCTTAGTGAAATTTATAGAAAGTGTGGAAAATTGTGCTAGCTTTCTATCAAGACATCTCTTGTAGCATTTAGAGTTGGAGAGCAAAAGTTGTGAGCTTGAGAGAGGGAAAGGATTTGCTACCATCCGATGAAGAAGAGCAGAGACTTTGTTCAACCACTTAAGACGGAAAATCTCTTCAATCTTTTTGATAATTTAGATTCTTATAGTAGCTTGTGTGAGCTTTTCACTAAAACAAAAATCAATACATTTGGAGCTTTGATGAAAGTTTTATGAGCCGTAAAGTGTCAAAGAGGGCAAATTGTTGCTAGGGTTTGAAGAGTAGAATCAACTAGCTACAAAATCTGGAGTTTGAGAGGCATGCATGCAAAATTTTAGAACAAGTTAGATGATGGAGTGAGCTTTCTAAAAAGCTATTGCATGTCTAATTTGGAGAAGGGAAGTGATCACAACAAAGGCTGAAGTGAAGAGGAGCTTTGCTGCCTTTGCATTTGCTTGGAAATTTTAGTGCCTACTTCTTTTAGCCATAACTTTTAAATGGTAAGTTACCTATTTGTGAAATTTTGATATGTTTTATAATGGATTATTGGCTTTCTATAGGCTATAAGAACGCTTGATTCAACCTTTAGATGAATTTTTAGTGATTTATTTAATTTCAGCTTATTGCGTAACTTGTATTTCTCATATACGGTTGTATTTTGAGGTATACTACATACACACTTTGCTTATACCTTTTATACAAGTATATATACTTGTATTTATATCAAGTATTTATATAAATATTTTACAAGTATTATACATAATATTTATATAAATATTTATATAAGTATTATACCAAGGATTATATATTATTTTATATAAGTATTTATATAAATATTATATAAGTATTTATATAAATATTATATAAGTATTTATTCAAGTATTATTTAAGTATTTATACTTTATATTTATACAAGTCTTGTACAAATATAATACAAGTATAATTTGAAAGCTTGAACAAATATTGTGCAAGTATAGAAGATACTTGCACGGCTTCCTCTCATGTTCCCTGCTAGTTCTAGTAGCAGCTAGGAACTCGACATTTTTTCCAAGGCAAATTCTCTCTACCCGACAACGCTAAGTTGGAGAAGTGCTTATTTCATCAAATTGGGATGGAATTTTTAGGGTTTGTTACAACTATGGAAAGCTTGAAGATGGATCCCAAGAAGGTGGAAGCAATTGTATCTTGGGAAGTCCCGAAGACGATTAGACACATACAATATTTTCTTGGCTTTGCTAACTTCTATTGGATCTTCATCAAGAATTACTTTCAAGCTGCTGCTCCACTTACTTTATTAACGTGTAAAGATAAGCTTGAATGGGAACCTCTAATAAAAAAAGCATTTCAAAATTTTAAGACGGCATTTACAACGGCTCTAATCTTGGTACATCCAAACTTTACAAAGGCTTTCTATTTGGAAACCGATGCTTTGGATTTTACTTTAAAAGTCGTACTTTCATAGATGGACATTGACAATATGCTTCATCTGATTGCATTCTATTCACGGAAGTTTTATGCGGCTGAGATCAACTACAAGATCCATGATAAGAAATTCCTTGCTATAGTGGATTCTTTCCAAGAGTGGCATCAGTTCCTCGAAGGAGTTGCACATGCGGTGACCATATATACGGATCACAAGAATCTAGAATATTTCATATCAGCTCGGGTTCTAAATCGACATCAAGCTCGATGAAATATGTCGCTATTTAGGTTTGACTTTGTTATTACTTATCGGCCTGCAAAGCAGCAAGGGCTATTTGATGCATTATCAAAAAGATCATATCTTGCGCCAAAGGTTAAAAAAGCAGCGCTTGATCAACAATGTACGACATTATTAAAGCTAGAGCAATTCAAGATTTCTACTGCTGTTGTGCCAATTGATGCCAACTTCCTCAACCAGGTACGTGTTGCGACTATTAAAGATTCAATAGTCTTTGATATCAAGCAGTGTATCAATGATCACAAGTTTAAGGCCGAGGGAGATCTTTTTCACTTTGAAGAGCACTTGTATATCCCAGGAGGGCCAGCATGATTCCGAGTCCTTCAATCTCGTCATGACTTTCCAACTGCAAGACATTTTGGATACAACAAGACCTTGGAATTCATTTTTTGAGATTTTTGGTGGCTCCAAATGTAGAAGGATGTGAAAGATTTTGTCCTTTCTTGTGACATTTGTTCAAGATCCAAGAACCCTTGGCATCACCCTTATGGACTTCTACAGCCATTGCCTATTCCGCGTTGTCTATGGTCTTCAGTTTCTATGGACTTTATTACGGATCTGCCGCCATTGAATTCATTTGACATCATCTTTGTTGTGGTGAATCGGCTTACAAAAATGGCACATTTTATCCCTATTAAGAAGACATCGTCAAGCGAAGACACAGCAAGACTCTTCCTTGATAATGTGTATCAATATCATGGTGTACCAGATGATATCGTGTCAGATCGAGGAATCCAATTTGTATCAAAGTTTTGGAGATGTCTTTTAAATATATTGAGGGTGGACATCAAGCTTTCTTTGACATTCCATCCTCAAACTGACGACCAAATGGAATGGGTGAATCAAGTTTTGGAACAGTATTTATGATGGAGTATCAACTATCAACAAGATGATTGGACTGTATATCTATCGCTAGTTGAATTTGCATATAACAACACCCTTCATGGGTCGACTCAAAAAACACCATTCTTTTTTAACTATGGATATCATCCAAAGCTTGATCTATTGAGTCCATCAGCAAATAACAATCCAGCAGTTGAAGGATGGATGAAGTAGCTATCAAAACTTCAAACCACATTGAAGCTTCAATTGCAAATTATCCAAGAATCTTATAAAGCATCCGCAGATAAATTTTGGAATCAGGCACCTAATTTCAAACTTGGAGATAAAATATGGCTGCTTCGACGAAATATCAAGACCAAGCGCCCATGTGATAAGTTGGACTACCGGAGATTGAGACCATTTGTTATCTAGAAGTAGATAAATCTTGTGGCGTACCACCTAGAGTTACCAGCTGCTATGAAGGTACACCATATCTTTCATGTTTCTTTGTTGGAGCCTTATTGGGAATTGTCTTTTCCTGGAAGAGTGCAATATCCGCTACCTAGTATAGAAATTGAAAACCACAAAGAATATGAGGTGGAAAAGATACTAGATTCATAGCAAAGATGGAATAAATTAGAGTACTTGGTACATTAGAGCGGCTATGATATTAATGAACGAATATAGGAACCGGCCGAATATCTTGCCAATGCACCATGAAAGGTATAGGAATTCTATCGATGATATTCTAATAAACCAAAAATTGATTATTGACGAAGCGTGAAGATGAAACCTTCTCTGGAAAAATGAATAAAAAAGAGATCCAGGTCTTATCAAAATATAATTTGTTGTATTTTATAGTGTTAAGATATCTAATCTCAGGGCTAGTGGGAATGACGATATTGCACTAGTGATGCCATCGCAACCGAGTAGCTTATGACGTCGACATCGAGATGAAGAATTAGAATTACAAAGAAGACGTCAAAGAATATCAAGTAATAGGTCACTCATGATTGTCTTTGAAGCTGAACTAGCTCATGAAGGTAGTGGCGAAATAATATTTTTAGGCCGCTTCCACAATGAAGACACAGAAATTCAAGCATGGTCTTAGGTGGAAGATGTTGGTCATTACTAGTGGCTATAAGGATCTATGAATCATCTGCCTTGTGAATGACAACTGGAGTATATTGTAGAGACTATGCGCCAAATCTTTGATATTTTACATTTGTGAGTATACATCTCAAATGGCTTCTCGGAGACCTCAAAGCTAGAGGAGGAGGTGATGTCAAAGACATACTTATCAGAACCTTCTAGAACATTTTAAAAGATTCTTAGAACTCTCTAAAATCTTTTAGAGCCTTCTAACATCTTCCTAGTTGGTAGAAGTTGCTTGAGAAGCTTCCTAGTTAGTGGAAGTTGCTTGAGAAGCTTCCTAGTTGGTGGAAGCTACTTGAGAAGCTTCCTAGTTGGTGGAAGTTGCTTAAAAAGCTCCCTAGTTGGTGGAAGCTTTTTGTAAAGCTTCTTAGATAGGAGTATATATTGTAGTCAAGGCTGAAGAGTTCTTAAGTCTTGACAACACATCTCTTGGAGCTCTAGCTCATCTCTCTGTTTTTGTTTTTGTACTCATTTGTTTAATCTAGTTCTTATCAGTTCTTCTTGAACTTCTTGTTTAGACTGCCAGCCTATATTCTATGTCTGTGACAAATAGAAATAAATAGAAGTTAATTAATTTGATAATATCTTACAGAAAAGATTTTTAGAAGCTTCATAGATGCAGTTTCACCTTTATACATGGTTATAGGTAATTGGTAGGCTAGAAACTTGGCCAATAAATTAGCCTCCTGTTGCACATGTTGGTAGCTTGTAGAAGAAGCTAAATATATGGCACAAATATGAAAAACTTGTCTTATAAGTTTGATACATGTCTTGCAAATTACATACATGTTGGAGGTCTTATAGAATGCTGCCACATAGCTCTTAGGTAGATAGTATATATAGAGATAAGAGTAAAGCCTTCTTCACTCTTATCAACACCTTTCTTATTCTTAGTCTTATTTCAAGAGTTTCTAATCTTCTTGTCTTTGGCAATAGCCATTTTAATTGTAATATTATTCCATCTTTGAAAGATTTTCTATTTTTTTGGTTGACATAAAAGTATATTAACATTTTCTTCTTTCATGATTCATATCTTTGATAATTTGACAAGAGTGAAGATTCATTGTTCTTTTTTTATATTTAAGAAGTGAATGAATTATATCACTTTTATTATTCTATTTGAAGGTTGTAGACTACTCATCTTTAAACTAATATTCTTTGTTTTTTAATCTTAATTCTTTTCTTGAAAGAGAATAGATCATTTTTCTTTGTAGAAATTTTTATTTGATATTAGAGGTTATGGATTACCCTCTTCTAATTTGAATTGTAAAATTATTAAGTTGTTTAAGATGGAAGGAAAGATCATGGATATTATACTTAGTGGAAGTAAGAATAGATTTGCAATAGTTGCAAATCTTTAGGAGCTTATTAATATCCTTAGGATGAAAATTTCACAAATCACTAATACCAATCATGGAAGCACTATTCCTATGTCTATAGAAGAAGTCTAGAGCCTATATTAAGAAATTATATAATTGAGAGAAGCAAATAAATCAGCCTCACAAGCAAATCGAAGAAGCCTTACTTCTACAAGTATGAAGGAGGCAAAGATTAGTATGCCTGAGAAGTTTGATGGAACAAGTTAAAATTTTGAGGATTTTTACAAGTCAAGTTATATTTAAGGTTGCATCTTTTTTAATATTCTAATGGATTTATTTAAATTGGATTCATAGGTACACTTCTATTTAAAAAAGTATTTTTTCTTGATTTGTACCTTTGATGAAAAAAGATTCATGAATTTTTTATAATTTGAATTCATTCCTTGAAGTATTTATGATTACATTTTAAAAAAATGATCGAGAGAAGGTAATAGAGACCAAGCTCTTATCTTTGTGACAAAGATCACGATCAGCCATAATATAGTCTGCAGAATTCTAAAACCTTGCTTGTAATATAGAGTGGAATGAAAAAGTCCTTATTAATTAATTTCATTATAGATTGAATAATAATATCAAAGATTTATTATTAATAATGCCAAAAGCGGATTTTTGAGAATAATTTATTGCTCAAGCCATTCCTTGTGACAATCGATTATTTAAAAGGCGTTAAGAATATAGATTTGATTAGAAAAGAACAAATCAATTCATGACAATAATTCCTAAGTTTTCAAAAACATATTTAACTAAGCCAGATCTAATACAAATTGATGCGGTATGTTTTAAATCTCTCATTGAATAAAAAAAGACTTAACATTATTAAGAAGATTTGTACTTATCTTGTAGAGAAATAAAGCACACTACTCAACATTGTCCATAGAAGCAACGTAATTACAAAATGAAGAGTATGGTTGCTAAAGAAGATAATATGTCAAAAAATAAATTTTTCCAGCTACAATAGGAACCATGCAGCTGGAATCATGTGCAACACCTTATAAAGGTCCTATTCTCTCTTTGGATTCTTCATCTTGTTTTACAATAGATATATTTTTAAGATCTAAAAATCATAAAGTCTTTGCCTTATTAGGTTCAGTAGTCTCAATTTGTTTTATAGACAAAGACTTTGTAAAAAAACAAGAAATATCTCTAATCAAGAAAACTAAATTCGTACATGTAGAAGTCATAGATGGTCATTTGTTGTCTTCTAAAGATGTTATCTATGAGGCTATTTTTTTTAATATAGCAATTAAAGGACATAATAGCATAATATTATTTAATGTGATTAGATCTCCCTCCAATCTAGTTATTTTAGAATTATTGTAATTAAAAAAGTATAATTTTTAAATAGATTGGATTTCTTATAACCTTATCTTTTTTCATAGTTTAATCTAGAAATCCATTAGTCAAATAGGCATACATAATTCTAATACATCCAAATCCTTATTGATACGTACAAAAGCTTTTATACATGCAACAAAAGAAGGATCATCTTTTGCTATATATACCACACCCATTTCAAATACTAAAAAGACTACAAGTGGTATTCCTAGCCAATATCAAGACTTTCAAGATATTTTTTAAAAGAAGAATGTAGATATTCTTCTAAAGCATCAATCTTATGATTGTTTAATCGATCTTCAGGAGGACTCTCAACCACCATTTGGACTAATTTATAGTTTATCACTAAACGAGTTAGTTGTATTAAAAGAATATATTTACAAAAACTTAGTTAAGAACTTTATTCATCATTTAAAGTCTTCAACAAGAGCTCTTATCTTATTTATGAAGAAAAAAGATTGATTGTTGCAAAAGTGTGTAAATTATCAATGACTTAACAAGATTACCATCAAGAATAGATATCCTCTATATTTAGTTTTAGAACTTCTTAATTAACTCAATCAAACAAATATTTATACAAAAATAGATTTGCGAGGAACATATAACTTGGTTTGTATCAAAAAAAGGTAATAAATGGGCATTTTGAATATAATGTCATATCTTTTGGACTTACAAATATACCAGCTGCTTTTCAACATCTTATAAATATTATTTTTTATGAATTTCTTAATGATTTTATTGTCTACTATTTAAGTGATATTTTGATCTATTCTAAGAACATAGAAGAATATGAACTTTATATTCATTGTATGTTACAAAAATTTAGAGATGCAAGACTATATGCTAAGATAAAAAAGTGTGTATTTTACACTACTTAAGTTGACTTCTTAAAATACATCATTTTGAATGATGGTCTTAAGATGGATCCTAAGAAAGTCCAAACAATCATGGATTGGACAATTTTCAAAACAGTAAAGGATATGCAATGTTTTTTGAGATTTGCCAATTACTATTGAATTTTTATCAAGAATTTTTTTCAAATTGCAACTCTACTTATATACTTAATTTGTAAAAAAAAATCTTAAATAGAATAAAAAAGCAGAAACTTTATTTGAAGATAGTTTTTACTTCTTGACCAATTTTGTATCATGTCAATGTTTTCAAGATATTTTTTATAGAAAAAAACACATCAAACTTTGTTTTAGATGCAATATTATTACAAATAGAACTAGATGATAAATTCCCCTCAATAGCTATTTATTTCAAAAAAAATTTAGTAACAAAAATCAATTATATAATTAATAATAAAAAACTTTTTTACAATTGTGGATTCTTTTCAAGAATGGCATCATTATCTAGAAGGTGCTTCTAGTCTAGTCATCATATCTATGGATTACAAAAACCTCAAATATTTCATGCCTGCATATATATTGAATTATTATCAAGCTTATTGGAATATGTCTTTGTCAAGATTCAAATTCATTATCACTTATCGGCTAGAAAATAATAAGTTCTATCTGATGCCTTCTCTAGGCATTCTTATCTTGCACCAAAAGAAGAAGATTCAACTTTTGATCAATAAAAGGCAATCCTCTTGAAGCCGGAGCAATTTCATCTTCAAGCAATGAAATCAATATTGACTATTGATTCAATTTTTTTTCAAATAAGTCTAGTCAAATATGTCTTTAGATTCTCTTATTCATGATATTAAAAATAATTCATTTAAGTCTCATGATACATCTAAGTTTGAATTCAAAAACAATCTATTATATTCTAAAGGACACCTATATGTTCCAAAAGGTAAACACGATTTTGTACTCTTGAAACTCATCACAACTTCCTTGTAGCAAGATATTTTGGATATAACAAGATTTTGAAATTAATATCAAGAGATTTTTGAAAGCTTCAAATGTAGAAGGCTATTAAAGAATTTATACACTTGTGTGATATTTGTTCAAGATTAAAAACTCCTCATCATCAATTTTATGGACTTCTCTAATTGTTACTCATACCACAATAACCTTGATTTTTTGTTTTTATGGACTTTATCACCGATCTTCTAAATTCAAGTTTATATGACTCTATATTTGTGATTGTAGATTGTTTCACTAAGCTGGCTTATTTTTTATCATATATAAAATCTATCACAAGTAAAAAACATCTAAACTCTTTTTTGATAATATCTATTGCTATCATGGATTATCAAAAGATATTATATTAGATAGAAGAACGCAATTCGTATCAAGATTTTAGAAAATCTTTTTCAAAATATTGAAGGTAGACATAAAATTATCTTTAGCTTTCTACCTTCAAATTGAAAATCCATCTTATATTCTACGTGTCACTTCTCAAGTCATATAAGACAGTGGATATATATGGAAGAAGATAAATGCTATTGTCTCCTATAGAAATAGAGAATAATAAAGAAAATGAGATGGAAGAGATCTTAGATTTAAGATAGCATTGAAATTAGCTAAAATATCTTATATATTTGCATGGATATGATATTCATAAATATACATAGGAGCCATTTAAGAATCTAATAAATGCATTAGCAAAAGTCAATATATTTTATAGACAACATCCATCAAAACCAAGATGAAGAGTCAAAAAAATCTTTGCTATAAAGCAAAGCAAGTTCAATAGAGGTTTCACTTTATCTTGTATCATTATTTGTTATTTCTTTAAATTTTTTCATGCCAAAGAGATGGAGAATTAATAACCAATGAATTTAGATCAAAAGCCATTGTTTGCTAACTTATCAAATGAGATATTACGACTATCACAACCTTCAAGACAGCAGAATAGAGATGAAGATCTTTAAGAATGATATATTCGTCATCAAATTGATGGCGAGATACAGTGTATTTGGTATCACAATCTTAGAAGAGACTTCCAATATTTGGTGATACTTTTAGAAGTAGGAACTACTTTTGATGGTATTCCAAATTTTTTTTTTTGAAGAAAGTTATGAAGGCTTTAGCAATGATCAAATAATAGGGTGTTCCTCTTGTCTTAGTATAGGATACTATTGATGGCTAAGAGGACCTATCAACTATCTTGAAAGGGAACAAAGATCAAAATATGTATCAAATATAATTTGGCACATTTTGGACTTTTTCAACACGTAATCACCACTCTTTGTGGAACTTGTCCCTAAAAGGAGGAATAATATCACAGACATAAGATTTACTCTAATAATTATCTAGTTAGTATAGATAAATAGAAGTAGATAGAAATAGGTTAATTTAATAATATCTTAGAGAGAAGCTTCTTACAAGCTTCATAGACACAATTTCATCCATACACATGGCTATAGGTAATTAATAGGCTAAAAACTTGGCCAATAAATTAGCCATGTGTCACACATGTTGGTAGCTTGTGGAATAAGTTAAATATGTGGCGCATATATAGAAAATTTGTCTTATAAGTTTGACACATGTCTTATTAATTGGACACGTGGTGAAGGTCCTATAGAATATTGCCACATAATTGTTAAGTAGATAGTATTTTTAAAAACAAGAGTAAAGGTTTCTTTACTCTTATCAATGCTTTTTTTGTTCTTAGTCTTGTTTCAAGAGTCTTTAGTCTTCTTATCTTTAGCAATAGCCATTCTAGTTGTAATATTATTCCATCTTTGAGAGATTTTTTATTCTTTTGAGTAACATAAGAGTATATTAAGATTTTGTTCTTTCATGATTCATGTCTTTAACAGATATTCTTTGATATCATTTTGGCTTAAGCAATTCTTCATCTCAAGGTTGATGGTATAAAATGATTAGTTGAGATAGTCTAATTATCATGATATTATCTTTTTAACTATCCACATCTAGCTATACAAGCTAAATCAAAGATGTGTCACAATCTTAAGGTGGAATGATAATACTTCTAAATTTGTTAATTTATCTATATATATATATATATATAAAAGGTTGAGCTTTGAAACTTTTGAGACTTCTTCCACCCTTCTTACAAAAAATTATAAATTCTATAATGTACCATATTTAGATATGTCAAATGGAAGTATTATCTAACATGTGTTATTACTTTAGGTCTACAAGGTTATCATTAATAAAATTCTTCTATCTTTTATTATACATTGACTAAATTTAAAATTGGCTCTTATATGTGCTTATTAATATTATAACCATGCTAATGTATAAAATATTCCAATTGTTTATGCTTCAACTTCAAATCAAATATTTCTTCCATTTCAAATTCTTCATAATTATTTATTTCAATATAAGGTGGTGGCAATTGTATTTTTTTTTATATGCTTGATTTTCTATAAGATTTTAAAAGAGAGGTATAAAAAATAAGATGTATTTTCATAGACATTGGTAGTTCCAATTGATAAGCAATAAAATTTATTTGTTTTTAAATAGAAAATAGTTCTAACTTTTATTAATTCAACTTATCAAATAATCAAGTAGTCTTTATATTGTGTTAAAGCAATCATACTTTATTGCCAACTTGAAATCAGGGTTATTCTTTACTCTATGCATTAGTTAATTCTTTGGAAAATACTTGAGCTTCTTCCAATTGAAATTTTAAGATAGCTTGGATATCAACTATCTAGCTAACAAAGTCATTTGTCATTAGATTTTTGGATCTACCAATAGATAATATATCTAATTTTGAATGGTGGCCATGATTGGAGTAAAATAAAATTTGTTGAATAGATGCTTGAATCATACTATTGTAGGCAAACTTAGCTCAAGATAAGTAAGATATCTAATCATCTTAATAATAATTGATGATACACTTTAAGTACTATTCTAGGATTTGCTTAGTTTATCTATTGATTTGAGAATAAAACATTGAAGAAAGCTTGATGTCTATTTAAAAAATTTTAAAAAGTGACTTCTAAAACTTAGAGATAAAATACAGTCATTGATTTGATATAACATTATTTTATAATCTATAATATTGATAGATATTATTAATGAAGAATTTGACCATTTTTTTTTACTAGTATTGATCTTTTTGTAAAAAACAAAATATGCCATTTTGATAAATTGAACAACAATTATATATATAATATCAAAAAAATTTGATGGTGGAATGTCTATAATAAAGTCTATAAAAATATAAGGCCACAATTGCTTTAAAATTAGTAATAATTGAAGAAGTTTATATAAATAATATTGAAGTTTTTTTAATCTAAAATATGTATTATAAGAAAAGATAAATTCCTTGACAACTTTTAATTCCTATTCAAGCTTATTCTTGCATGTCAATTGTGTAAGTAGAGCTGCTATCTGAGAATAATTATTGATGAAGATCCTATAAAAGTTTATAAATCCAAAAAAATATTAGATGTTACATACCAATTTTAGAGTTATTCAATTGTTAATGGTCTTAATTTTCTTTGAATCCATCATTAAGCCTTCATTTGAAATGATATAATCAATAAATTCTACTTAAGATTCATAAAATATATATTTTTTTAATTTGGGATATAGTCTAATATCTTATGATCTTTATAAGACAAGGTGGACATATTATTTATGTTCTTTTAGAGTCTTAGAATAAATCAAGATATTGTCCAAATAAAATATAATAAAGTTATTAAGGAATTCACAAAATATATTGTTCATTAAATGTTGGAAAATATTTGGTACATTGATAAGGCCAAAAGGCATGACATTATACTTGAAGTGTCCATATTTCATATAAAAAACAGTCTTCTATTTGTCTCATTTTTTAATACATATTATAAGTTCTACTAAAATCTTTTTTAATAAAAATATTAGATTGATCCAATTGATCAAGTAGTCTAGATATCAATAGCAAAAGATAATAATTTTTTATTGTCACTTTGTTGAAACCACAATAATTGATACTTATTTGTAAAGATCCATCTTTTTCTTTATAAAGAGTATATGTGCACTAGTAGGAGATTTTGAATGTTGAATAAAGTTCTTTTTAAAATTCTCGTCAATATACTCCTTTAATGGTATAAATTCATTTTGTGATAAGTTATAAATTGAATCAAAAGATGATTATGCATCATCTTAAAGATTAATAGTATAATCATATAGATGATGTTTTAGTAATATATCTCTATTTTTCTTTTTAAATATATCTTTAAAATTTCTATATTCTTTTAAAAGGATTATTAGAGTACTTGTTGCTTCAAATGTTGGAATTGCATAAATAACAAAAGAAGTGCTCTTCTTACTTATTCTTATAAAAACTCTAACTCTAATAAAGAAAAGCTTTATGGTCTTAGATCTATGAGATATATGGTGTTTTCTATTAGAATTAATAATAATATATTCTAATATTTTAAGAAATTTTATTTTATAAGATATCCAATCTATATGTGGATTATATCTTTAAAGTCAAAAAAGTCTTAGAATGATGGAATTAAATAGAGACCTAATGATATTAAATACAACCTAATCATTATAATTCTATAATATTACTTCTAATGGACTTATTTTATAAATAATATCTTCAAAAGATAAAGGTTGACTATCAATAACTTCTACATAAACAACCTTAGGTTTTTTAATCATAGGAATTTTATGGATTCTTTAAAATTCTAAGTCAATATAAAAACAAAGGCTCTTGAATGTATAAAAACAAAGGCTCTTGAATGTATAAAAACAAAGGCTCTTGAATGTATTAAAACAAAGATTTTGAATTTTTTGGCATTCAAACATATTAATATAATAAACAACAAGAAAGATTAGATGATAATACATGACCTTTTTTGATTTGTAGAGTAGAAGAATCCAATTGTCACAGACATACTTAAGCCACTACTAGAACTTTTAGTAGTCTTCCAAAATCTTCCTCAAACTTCTAAAATATTCTAAGATACTCTTAGGACTCTCTAAAATCTTCTTCAATCTTCCAAGATCCCCCGTAAACTTTTTAGAGTCTTTCAAAATCTTCTTCAAGCTTCTAGAATATTCTAAGATATTCTTAGAAGGTTCAATAGGACATAAGGCCTCATAGTATAAATAAGAGGCAAGACTGAGGAGCACGTCAATCTTGCCAACATAAGTCTTGGAGTAATCCAGAGTGTTGCCTTGTTCTTGATATTAATCCAGTTTCTTATTCTTGATCTAGCTCTTATTCTTGTCCATCCAATTCTTTGTTCTTGAAATTATTCTGGTCTTGATTTCTTCTCCTTAATTCTTTACTAACCTGCTAACTTGCATCTTTGACAGTTTGACAAGATTGACTTACATAATCATATCAGAGCTTAGATCTCTTGATAGAGAGTGGATTACCCCTCTTCAAGATACTATTGCGTTCTAGAGGAGTGCGGACTATCCCCCTCTAGACTGATATGTTTACTTGTTGTAGTTGATTTTTCTTTGGAAAGAATGGATTATCCCTTTCTTAAATTATATCACTACATTTTAGAGGTTGCGGATTACCCTCCTCTAAACTAATTGTCTCAAAGTATTCTTTTTAGTATAGAAAATATTAATGGCTTATCAATTTTTTTTTTTTTAAGATGAAAATAGATCAGATTAATGGAGGTGCATCCTCACAAACAGAGAATAGAGTAGCAATACTTGCAGATCTTTGAGCCCTATTGAATACAGTACGAGAAGAAATGACATTCTTCTGCAATCCAAGAAAAGAATCGCAAATAGAACAAGTATTTGAAGAAACTAAGTAAGATATTTATAACTTATAACAAGAGATTATTCGATTAAGAGAAGCAAGCGGTAAACAAGCTATGCACACAACTTCTCTAGAAGTTCCAAGGATTGTCATAAAAGAGCCAAAAGCTAATATGCCTAACAAATTTGATGGAACAAGATCCAACTTTCAAGGGTTTGTACAACAAGTGCAACTTTACTTACAACTATATCCATCTTGTTACCCAGATGGATTCACTCAAGTTGCTTTTGTGGGCACCTTTTTATTAGAGAGTGCTCGATTATGATTTGCGCCACTATTGGAAAAAAATTCTCTGATCCTGTACAACTTAGAAGCTTTTATGAAAAGATTTATTGCTGTATTTGGAGACAATGATTGAAAAAGAGTGGCAGAGAGGAAGATCCAAAATCTACGACAAGGGCAACGTTCAGCTATAATTTATGTCGCAGAATTTCAACAACTTATTTGTGATCTTGATTGGAATGATAAGGCTTTTATGACTCGATTTTGTTATGGCCTAAAAGATAATATAAAGAATTTATTGATCATGATGCCAAGAATTGAAAGCTTAGAGGAACTCATAGCTCAAGGTATTACTTGTGACAATCGCTTATTTGAACTACGACAAGAAAGGCGATCAATTTTCAGTAATACTTATCAAGGTATGACTGCTACATCTTCAAGAGTATTGGAAAAGCCATTAACATGTCTTGAACCTATGCAGTTTGATACGACTCAATTCAAGCCATTAACACCAGCGGAAAAGACTGGACGTCGGCAAGAGAATTTATGCCTATATTATGGAAGACTCAATCATAAGGCAGCAAATTGTCCAAATAAGTCTAGAGAATTCAAGGCACGAGGTATAATATCTGAATTAGAAAGGTCACAAAACGAAGACGTCCAGCCACAATAGGAACCTTGCGGTTGGTCATCCCCAAATCTAAAGTACCAGAAAAAGGTCTCTTTTTACCTCCGAATCCAACATCTTGTTTTATACTTCTTGTATATATAAGAACCTTGAAACAAGAAATTTCTGCTAAAGCCCTTTTAGATACTGGAGCCTCAACATGCTTCATGGATAAGGATTTTGCAACCAAGCACAATCTACTACTTGTAAAAAAGAACCATCCTACACCAGTTGAAGTCATTGATGGACGAAACCTTGCATCACGAGATGTTGTCAAAGAAATCCAACCGTTGGAAGTGATACTAGGAGATCAAGTATCACAAATTATTTTCAACATCATTAGATGTTCGATAAATCCTATTGTCATTGGATTTCTTTGATTTGAACTACATAATCTTGATATTGATTGGAGTACGTGGAAGATTTCTTCAAGATCCACACATCAAAAGAAGAAACGAGGTACTACTCTATTCCTTAAAGCTAAAGCATTTATGCAAGTAGCAAAAAAAGAAGATGCATTTGCATTGTATGCTATCCCAATGAAGGATCAAACGGAGCAACTAAAGCAGGAAATTCCTAATCAATATTGCGACCTAGAAGACGTATTTGAAAAGAAAAAAGCATACATATTATCCAAACATCATCCTTATGATTGTGCAATCGAATTACAAGATGGAGCTCAACCTCCATTTGGTCCCATTTACAATCTATCACAAACGGAGCTTACAGCCTTATGAGAATATATTGATGAAAATTTAGCCAAGAATTTTATTTGACATTCAAAATCACCTGCTGGAGCTCCTATATTATTTATGAAAAAAAAGGATGGTTCCTTACGTATGTGTGTTGATTATTGAAGTCTGAACAAGGTAACTATAAAAAATTTCTATCCATTACTATTAATCTCAAGATTATTGGAACAATTAGAATAAGCAAAGATTTTTACAAAAATTGATTTGAGAGGCACCTACAACCTACTCAGGATTAAAGAAGGAGATCAATGGAAGATAGCATTTCGCACAAGGTATGGACATTTTGAGTACAATGTTATATCTTTTGGACTTACAAATGCACCTACAGTCTTCCAACATATGATGAATGATATCTTACGAGAATACTTAGATGACTTTGTAATCATCTACTTGGACGATATCTTGATCTTTTCTAAGAAGGAAGAAGAGTATGAATATCATGTATGGAAGGTATTAAAGAAACTATGAGAAAGTGGATTATATGCCAAATTAGAAAAATGCTCTTTCCACCAACCATCAATCAAATTTTTGGCATATATTGCTTCAAAAAATGAGATTTCCATGGATCTAAAGAAGATACAAACTGTCATGGAGTGGAAACAACCGTCATCAATTGGAGATGTACAATGTTTCTTGGGATTTGTAAATTTCTACAGAATCTTCATTAAAGATTATTTCAAGATTGCGGCTCCATTAACGCGACTTACATGCAAAGACAAATTTATTTGGAATGATAAGGCTGAAGAAGCATTTAAGAAGCTAAAAGAATCTTTCACCTCTGCTCCTATACTTGTCCAGGCAAATCCAAAAAAACCATTTATTTTGGAAATGGATGCCTCAGATTTTGTATTGGAATCTATACTCTCTTAAACTGGTGATGATGGTCAACTACATCCAGTAGCATTCCACTCTCGAAAATTTTCAGCTATAGAGATTAATTACGAGATCCATGACAAAGAATTATTGGCAATTGTTGATGCCTTTGAAGAATGGTGCTATTTGTTGGAAGGAGCTCAACACAAGATCATGATATATATCGACCACAAAAATTTGGAATATTTTATGAGTGCTCAAGTTTTAAATCGTCGACAAGCACGATGGAATATGTCATTATCTCGATTTGATTTTATAATTACATATCGTCCAAGAAAACTTTAAGAAAAATTAGATGTCCTTTCTTAACAATCATATCTTGCATCAAGAATAGGAGACATTATATTGGATCAACAAAAATCAATCATGTTGAAGCCGTCCAATTTGCAGTTAAAGACATGGATAATATCTACCTATATAGATACAACTATCAAGATGGAAATCTAAAAAGCAATGAAGACAAATCCATTTATAAAGAACATCCAACAACGTTTAAAAAATGCATATGTGGAAGAAGAAAATAATTTCAAATTAGAAGATAGATTGTTATACTTCAAGAATCTCTTATATGTTCCTCCAAGACCTACAAGACTTTAAATCCTTCAAGCTCGACATGATCTTCTAACAGCTCAACACTTTGGCTTCAATAAGACCTTGGAATTGATATCAAGAGACTATTGGTGGCTTCAAATGTGGAAATTGGTGAAAGAATTCATCCAATCATGTGAAATTTGTGCGCAAACAAAGATTCCAAGACACCAACCATATGGACTTGTACAACCCCTTCCAGCTCCTAAGGGCCCATGGCAATTGTTATCTATGGATTTCATTACAGACCTTTCAATTTTGAATAGAAAAGATTTAATTTTTGTGGTGGTAGATTGTCTTACCAAGATGGCACACTTTATCCCGTACAACAAGACTATTTCTAGAGAGCAAACAGCCAAGCTTTTTATTCATAATATTTATCGAATACATGGCCTTCCAATTGATATTATTTTAGATCAAGGACTACAATTTGTATCAAACTTTTGGAGAAGATTATTTTGGCTTTTAAAGGTCAAGATCAATCTCTCATCCGCTTATCATCCTTACATTGATGGTCAAACAGAACGAGTGAATCAGATCTTGGAACAATATCTTTATTGCAGTATAAATTACCAACAAGATGATTGTACGGACTTTCTACCATTGGCTAAGATTACATAGAATAACTTCAAACATTCTTCAACAAAGCAAACTCCATTCTTCTCAAACTATGGATACCACCTTCAAGCAGATCCATTCCAAATTGAAGATGTGAGAAGTCTTGTTGCAGAGAATTAAGCTACTTATTTAAAAACCATCTATAAAAAATTGAAATTCCAATTACAAATAGCCCAAGATCAATATAAAGACTATGTAGACATTCATCGCAAGAACCAACCAAATTTCAAAATAGGAGATCGTGTCTAGTTACTTCGACGAAATATACAAACAAATCAACCATCACAAAAATTAGACTATGAAAGACTTGGACCTTTTACAATTCTACACCAAGTAAATCCAATAAGTTTTTGTCTCGAAGTACCAAATAGCATGTACATTCATTGAGTCTTTCATGTCTCGCTTTTAAAAACCTATTATAAATCAAATATTGTTAGAAGAATTATTCCACTACCAACTCCAGTTGAAATCAATCAAGAGATTGAATACGAGGTGGATGAAATATTGGATTCACGTATAAGACATGGACGATTAGAATACTTCATCCATTGAAAGGGCTATGGAGTTAGCAAAAGAACATGAGAAATGTCAGATAACCTTAAGAATGCACCTAAGAAGGTTCACCAATTCCATCAATAATATTCTAAAAAACCTAGATTCAATGATCATTGAAGATTTCGTGGACAATAACATCTCTTGGCTTCTAAATGATGCTTCCTATCAACAAGAAAAGACCAATATAAAAAGGGGAGAGCCATGCCAAGACTTGCACTTGTATTTTTCTAGGATAGAATAGATCTTGCTAGAAGCTTATTAGTTATTATGTCAAATCTTTGTGTTTCAAGGGAATTGCAAGAACAAGAGTCAGAAGACTCATCTGGCATACAAGCGGCTGGAGAATCATTGCAACTTTCACAATCTGCTAGGTTTGAAGAATATGGGCAAGATGAAGAAGGAGTATTCCAATGTCAAGTAAGGCCACGCTTGGAGTCTTTGGAAATATGGCCTCATCACAAAAATCTTGATTCAAATGCCCGAGCTTTGGTAATACTCCTTGAAGTTGGAAGGGTGATTCCAGATGGACCAGAAATTATGTTCGGAGGATGTTTTGAAGGTCGCAATAAAGAACAAATTCTTAGATGGGATGTTGGTCTAACAAAGGTTATATCTAGAAGTCATCGACGCCATCTCAAAGGCCCTATTGAATCGATAACCAACGCAAAAAAGACGAAATATATTGCTTCTCTATTCCGACAAATTCTAGAATTTTTACGCATATGATTTGATTATCAAATTACTTCGGCTCCTCGTGAAACTCATTGCTAGAAGGGAAGATGATGTCACGGACATACTTAAGCCACTACTAGAACTTTCAGTAGTCTTCCAAAATCTTCCTCAAATTTCTAAAATATTCTAAGATACTCTTAGGACCCTCTAAAATCTTCTTCAACCTTCCAAGATTCCCCGTAGACTTTTTAGAGTCTTCCAAAATCTTCTTCAAGCTTCTAGAATATTCTAAGATATTCTTAGAAAGTCCAATAGGATATAAGGCCTCATAGTATAAATAAGAGGCAAGACTGAAGAGCACATCAGTCTTGCCAACACAAATCTTGAAATAATCCAGAATATTGCTTTGTTCTTGATATTAATCCAGATTCTTATTCTTGATCTAGTTCTTATTCTTGTCCATCCAGTTCTTTGTTCTTGAAGTTATTCTAGTCCTGATTTCTTCTCCTTAATTCTTTGCTAACCTGCTAACTTGCATCCTTGATACCAACTGCATGGTTCTTATTATAGCTAGACAGCCTCATAATTCTACAAAATATCTAATGATATGGCTATACTCTTCATATGATATGTATATCAATGCTTTTTGTAGCAATTATTAGCCTTGTAGCTAGATTCTCCACAATACAAACATAAACCATATTCTTTTCAATTCTATTTTTTTTGCTCAAAAAGAAATTTGAAGCAAATCACATCAATTTGCATATCTTCTACTTCCAAATATTTGTTAGAGTTGGAAGATATAGAAGATGCCAAGTAATTGATATAAAGTTGTGGCGCAGATAATAGACATTTACCTTACTAATATTAAAATAGCCAATTATCATATTTTATAATTTAATTAATGGCTTTATTAAAAATTTGAAGATCAAATATAGATTGTAATAGATCCTTTATATTTTCTTGTAATCTCGAGTGAAACTAACTTATCAATGTATCTTTATCCCAATTAATATCATATTCTAATTATCAAAATTTTAAAGCATAAATAAATATAGAATATATTTTCTATTAAAAGACTTAGATTTTAATAGTGGTAGAATAAATCTTATCATGTTTTCTAAATGCTTCTACAAATATTGTCAAAAATGTTTCAAAATTATGCAATATGAAAAAATTCTTTTCAAATAATAGAACAAACCAAAAAAAACTTGACTAGAAAACAAAGTTTCAATCAGATCAACACAAGGTACTTTTATGAAATACCATTGAAGTTGGAGTAAAATAATAAGTTGTACTTGATTTACAAAGTAACAAAATTTTGAACAAGTTCTATCAAATTTCTTTGAGAGGCAAATTTTTGATTCTTTTGTTGTTAACATTGAATTGCTACCTCAAATATATATATCTTCTAGTGAAGTAGATGTGAATGATGGAGTTTTGAAGGTGATTTGTAATAATAATTGAGGTGGTTTTATTCTTTGACTATTAGGTATGGTTATATAAAGTTCTTCATTTTGCTTAAATAAGATCTTTGTCTTCGCTCTCAATGCTTTAAAAGCATTTATAATTGAATCTAATTTGACTTTTTTAAAATCTATCATATTAAATTTTTCACTTCCTATCATAAAAATGAAATAAGAAGAAAAATATATAAAATATTAAAAAAAAAAAAAAAAAAAAAAAAAAATCTAAAAGAATTTAATTTATAACCTCTAAAATATTATAATACTTCTAAGAAGAAGAATAATCCACTCTCTATTTAGAAAGACCAAGCTCTAATATTGTGTTATGTCAATCTTAATAAGTGATTATAAACACACCACTCAAATAGAATAAGACTCCAAAAGTTCAAAGAATTGAAATAGAAGAGGTTTATTTTATATCACAAGCTAGGAGTTACAATAAGACATAAGAATAAGACTAGAAGATCCAAGCTAAGCCACAAGGATTGCATTGCCAAGAGTAAGGATCCCATCAACCTCGATTCTTTTATATACTAAGTGTGAGGAAGCTCTTTGATGAATTTTCATAATGCTTGGAGGTGAAGCAAGCCTAAGATCCTTCTTTGGCAACTTTCTAAAATATCTATGTTTTAAAGAATCTTTTATAAGTATCTAAGATCTTCTAGAATCTTCTATGATCTTTTCGAGCCATCTTGAAACCTACTAGAACTTAGTGGGATATTTTCAAAACCATCAAGAATCTTCTAAAATCTTCTAGGACAAAGTAGAATCTTTTAAAATCTTCTAAAATCTTCTTCTATTATGTATCCATGACATTCATTCAATTTTTATATTTATATTTTTAAAATTAAAAAAAATTTGGCATATTTTTGATATACATATTAACATTTGTTAGGTCTATTTTTGATATTCTTTAAAAAAAAATCTTTTTCTTTACATATTAAGATACTTTAGCTTATAAAATTTTCTTTTGGAAGGTGTTGCCTTTTTAAGACCGTCCACTAGGAGGTGGCTTCTTCTTGGACCTTTTATCAAAACCTACACTAGATGGTCACGCCTCAAATTCTCCTTTGTAGCTGCACTTCTATATCAAACTCCACAATCTCATTACAAGGACTATTTTGAAAATTTTGAAAATTTTATATATCAGCATTTGTCAAGACTATTTTAAAAATTAAAAATTTATTAGGTCTATTTTTTATATTATTCCTTATTATTAATGCTTTATTTATCCATAAATATTATATTTCCTTCCTAAACAACAGGTTTGAATACACCTCACAAGACCAGTAGTTTCAACACAAAACAATTTTTGTTTCTGGCAGAAATAGGTGTCAAAATTTTCCTTGATCAAATTTCCATGCTCTCCCTGATTCAAGGAAAATTTTGGCCTTTGAATGTGGTGGTGGGGCTAGAGATGTGGTCCACCCCCTCTTTGGTTTTGACCCATTGAAACAAGAGCCTCATCAAACAAAGGCTATTGCTTGTGGCCCTCCCTTCCCCTCCCCTCTGCCCTAAAAACTAATCACAACTACACTGGGTTTCCTTTTTAGGGTTTTGGACTCAACCAATCATGAATGGTTGAACAAGGATTTCCATCACTGCTTTTGATGCCCAGATATTTTTTATAAAAACAGTGTGGGAGTGTTGTAATATGGATGTTGGGAACTGTGAGCATTTGGTCATGTGATCCCATGTGAAAATTGTCTTCTACTTAGACTTGCAACATCTATTTTTCTACATTATAAGCAATATTCTTGGATCATAAAGTTTGAAAGGAAAGGGGGGGGGGGGGGGGGGAAAAACCAAAAAACCAAAAATTTAAATAATTTTGATGTTGGAGTATAACTGAAGATTTGCAAATTCAAGAAAAGACTTCTAGGTTTGTTTAAATTGTGATGTAAAATAGAAATTTTATACAGCAAAAACTCTGTCATGTTCTATGAAAGATTATTATTATACTAAAATAAATTATAATTTTTTCAAAACTTTCATATCTTGAAATTCTATAATTTAAATAATGAACAAAATGCATACACTTTTAAAATCCACATACCAGAATCCATACACCATTAGGAATGAAATCCATAGACTAGAAATCCATATACCAGAAACAGTTCTTTAAATAGACATATTTCATGTTTTTTTAATGTTTTCATTTTGGATACTTATATTCTAATCCTGAAAATTTGACAATATGAACACACACTTACATTAAAACAAAAAAAGAAGAAAGAATTATTTTCTTTAAAAAAATATACCCAAGATCCAATTATGTACAAAGGCAACGTTCACAAAGGATTTTACTGAAGACTAGATGCATAATAAAGCAACTGGAGTAAGCAGAAACAGAAACAAATACGAACATAAACATAAATAATTCTAACGAAGAAAAATATAATAACTTCAAACAGAATAATAATTTTCTACCACCAACAAGGGAATTCGAAAACCCTAACTCAAATTTACACAAACCATTTTCCAAGGGAAAAAAAAGTAACCGTTGCGGCAAAAACCCATGAAGGCTGCGGGCATGGGCCTCTGGTGTGGTAGGTTAAAGACGTAGAAGTAGAAACAGAATTCCGGGTATCAACAACATACCATGGTATTATAAAGGTCCTCAATCCGGGTCTCAACCCATCAACGTGGCGAGGCGTGGAGTGGTCAAGGAAGGTAGCGGGATCGGAGGACTGACAGGGGCTAAGATTGTCACCCACCGGCACCGCGATCTAATCTGCGCGGAGGAATTTTTATTTTAGAAGCCTGGTTTCATGAATTACGGACCCTTTGCGGAGGAGCTGCTGAGAAGATTCTGGCGAGCGCTGCATCAGTCTCATCATCAGCTGGGTGCGGATCCAGCTTTGTCCCTACGCCCTTGCCGTGAAAGCGGTGGGCAGCGCAAGTGATGGACTCGATGACTTACGATCTGAAATGCAAGTGGCTCGCACGCTCTGGGACATGCCTTCCCCTTTTGATCGTGCGGAGGAATTGCGCTGCCCTTTGTGGCTGGCCTGGATCATCATCATCCGCCCCGCTCCCATCCGATTGCCGGATGCGTGCAAGACAAGATGAAGAAGAAGCTGCATGGGGCAGCTTAGTTTGTCAGGTGCCGCATCGTAGGTTTTGGTCCTCATGCACGTTTTGTAAGTGTTGCTCGTGTGCTGGACGTTGAAGCGTGTCACAGAAGCTCAATGGTTCGCCAAGTTGGGATTCACCTTTCGGTTCTGGCAGGGGGGAATTCGCTTGCGTCGTCGTCATACTTTTCAGATTATTGGATAGGAGCGTTTGCATCGTATGGAAGTGGATGGACTTGTGCGTGGGCTGTTAGCATGTTTCGTGCGCCAGAGTGGGCGAATGGTTTCCTGTGGGATGAGTGGTCTGTATAGAGTTAACAACTGGACCTAGTTTTTGACTTTGAGCAGGTGTTCCGAAGAGGAACAGGTGGCAACTTTCATCAGAATACTTGCTCATTGGCTGATGAATTCGTATGTATTCATAGGAGAATGTTTAGTGATCAACAACTATCTCACCTCAATTGTTTTAGAACCATAATCATGTCTGCTGAGTGGGTTAGATGGGAGCCAGATTGGATGTAATTGAGAAAGGTTAATCAACGTTAATGAAGGGTATATGTGTTTCAACAAGCCACGCAGATACTGCGTGCCATTTTTAGTTGTATTTTATACATTTTTTTTGATGGCAAAGGGTGAAAATTTAATTCAGAAGAATTAGACGTGAAGTACGTACATGCCGAGCTTCAACAATAGCTGAGATGAAAGTTTCTGAAGATAGTTGGAACTCGTTGTAAGATCCTCAAAAGACATTTCACGGGTCTAGAATTCTTTCATGTTCGTTCCTTCACCTCTCACTTGAATGGTCAAAGGCTAACTTCGTAGGCTACATGGTTTGTTGGTGATCACAGGAGTTCCGCAGCAGGGTATTGCTGGATGGTTTACTTCAGGAATACTACCATACTGTCTGGCACGTACAGTCTAGTACAGAACAGGAAGTAGTACCGAATCACAATGTCGGGAGGATGTGCTAGCCTCGAGGTGCACGCCCAGATGCAACCCCTCCTCAGTAGCCAGCAATCAGTCTAGCAGAACAAACTGACAATCAGGTACCAACAAGTCTGAAGGATACCAATCATCTGTCGTGTGGTGGCGATTGAGAACTTTTTGAAGTTTGAGCCCTTACGTGTTAATGTGACTTGATATATTCTTTGGAAGCTCTTTAGCGGGTTTAGTTGAAAGATGTATCCACGTCTCACCGGGTCTTTTTAGGCGAGTCTCTAGGGAACCATTCATTCCAAACTTCTGTTGATTGGTGACTCACAATGTTACGAGAGGAAGATGACAGGCTTGGACAATCGAAACCTTTTTAAACATTACTCTGATTTCGGGGCAGTTCGATTGTTATCAGAGGACTTACTCGGAGCTGGAAGGAGTTTCTGGAAACGAGTATCTTTATCTCTGACTACATCCGTTCTATTACACTCTGTGGACCAGACTTACTCGATACACCATCGTTTGTCCTTTCTCTAGTGTGATTTCGCATTTGACTCTTTAGCCTTCGTCCTCGTAAGTGGAGATCATTCGGGAGGTGTGTCTACGAAGTTTCGTTGATAAAAACTGTGTGCGCATGTGCAGTTCAATGGTAAATTTAAGATCTGTTCACAGGATCACCTCGCAGCAGCTTAGAGTCACTAGCACTTCCCAACTGGCGAATTTGTCTGCAGAAATAAACATCTGTAGTAGGTGTTGCTGCAATAGCTTGTAAAGTGCACCGTCGGAGAATCGGCACAGAATCAAACAAAAACGGATAATCCTCACTCGATTAACCGGTACACTCTTTTCCAACATGCCTGCATACGCGTGCTATACAATCGTTGTCATGATAGCCAATGATCTAGTCATACTTGAAATTCCCTACAACGCAGCTATACTACGGCTCAACTATTCCGCACGGAGTCTGTGCAACCTCTATAACGGTTCTTTTCATTGAAAGAACGGCACTACACTAGAGACCTGAGAGCCACACTGTCCAGACAGATGCACAATGGCACTTCCGAAACAATAATGAAGAGATGGAGCGTCTTGAAGAGTAAGAACGAAGGCACTGAGTTCCTTCACCTTCAAGCTCGACCTCCGGAAAGGCCCAGCCCAGCCACAGAATTAGTGGGTGTCGGTCAACAGGTAATATTAGGCTGGTAGTGACTTGGTCAAGTTTGAAATATTCTATTCTCCTTATTTTAGGGATGTCAGAGCATGACAAATAATAATAGTAACAATTGATGTTACTAATATTACTATAAAAAGAACATCAAAGTGTTATAATTCGTGAAAATACGAGATCACGACCTGCACACCGACAAAACTGCTGCCGTGTTCACCAGGATTTTTGTTTTAAGCGTTAAAAATAATCCTTAGACGTGTGCTCCAAGATACCAGCGCAAAGGTTGGAGCCATCCAGGAAGCTACTTAACCAGGACCTTCGATCCTGCCAGAGGTTTCTTAGCAGGCTGTGTGTTTAGGGGAAAGTATCGTCTGAGATAGTGGGGGCGTACTTGTGCTCGACGTGTGGAATTGGGGTTACGATCGTGATCGAATGAGCGTTTCATGCCACCACTCCCAGGTTTGTGGATACGGCTCCAATTGTTGAACTGGGCCGAGACCGGAAGAAGGCAAGCAAATGCTGTCACCGAAAACTCCAGCTATTGCTCAGGTAGGCAGTGGATTATGCTGGAGTTTGGCGGGGTTTATCTTTCGAGGAACCCTTGGGGCACCTGGAATTAGTCGACGGAGAGCATGAAGGTAGGGTCAGAAATTGAGACAGCAGCTGAGTATCGAAGCACCGACTCCGGCCGACTGCCTCAGCAAATACTGGCGCTGTGCCAGTTGGATCCTCATATGAGATGCAAGGTGAAGAAGCGACAGATGAACGAGGTGGATGCTGGCCCGGGGGTACCGGATCCCCTGTGAGAGGTACCTCCAGTGAGGATGGGGTACGAGGATGCTCCACGGTCATTGACAGTCCCGTCAAGAGTGGTGCCACTTGCATGAGTGCTCCGTCCGCATTGCAGGGTGGGAAGACTAGTAGCGATGGCAAAACGCGCCGGTATGTCCGAACAAGTGAGCCTCGCTTGAAGTGGACGGATGAGCTTCACTATTGTTTCATGCGCGCTACTGAGATACTCGGTGGTCCTCAAAGTAAGCACATTGGTTGGTTTCAAGAGCATAGCCAGTGTTGATTGATATTGCAACCAACACATGAAGCCATTGTTGGTGATTTTAAACGATACCAAGTTTTGCAGATTTTGCAGATAGGACAAGCTTTTGCAAAGGAACAAAAGTTAAGGACATGTTTGAATGCTGGTGATCTGAGTAATTGTTGTGGGGGATGTTTTTTGTGCAGAAGCAACGCCAAAAGCCATATTGCAAGTGATGAATGTTAGAGGCCTTAAGATAGCACATGTCAAGAGTCATCTTCAGGTAACTTCTTTTGGAACCTATGCATAAATTCAACGCACTGATATGGCATCGTCATCCTTACATAAGTGCATCATGCCACGACTCACCAATATTGTGTGTTGATGGGATTGCAGATGTTTAGAAATCCAAAAAGCGGGAAAAGTCACGGTCCTCAATTAGGTATGTGTTAAATTTTACCACTTTGCACAGAACTAGGTGAATGGTCAAACACCGCTAGATTCAGGCAGATTAAGAATTTCATGATCAATGATCTGGTGACATTACATGAATCAACTGCTAATGATGGTACCATACAGCTTAATTTACTGATTCTTTGATCATGAATATCTGATCAACCTTTCATAATCCGTCATGAAGACAGGCGACTTAAATCTGTTCCTTCCTAATTCTTCTCATTTCGCGTATTTAGAACTGAGGCAGTAGACGTGCGCATGATCTCTAGCTTTTTCTCAATTTGGTACCCTTAGATCACTTTCCCTTCTGGCAGGATGCTTATTATCAATAGTAGATCCCATAGTTTGGAACTCCCCATAAATAAGACTCGTTGTTCTGCAGATTTTCAGAAGCAGAACTGTCAAATGCAAGTCTCGAGCCAACAAGTTGATACTGAAGCGGAAGCTTCGTGGAGATCGGTTGAGAGGGGAACCACAATTTTTGAGACTTCGACTGTTAGAGAGCATTACGCAGACCGTTCTGCAATGGGGGAATCGGCGTTTGCACAATTCAATCAAATGGGCTACTGTAGTACTATTGCTGGTTCACTATCCCCAACTCAGAGAGAAAGTTTATCGATCAGAGGGGGTGACGGTAGACCTGAATCAATATCCAAAGAATTTTCGTACCCAAATTATTTCAACCAGCTGGAGGTAGGTCTTACACGGCCCCTTGTGATAGTTTTGCTTTGAATTTCTGATCCCAAAAGATTATTGTTCATTAGTTAGGCTAGCTGGTTCATCGAGTATCTGCATCTAGCAGATCTGACAGTTTGATCAGTTTTCATGTTTTGCAGACTCTGGACTACGACTCTGCTGAGCGTCTGGCACACAATCTTCTCATGGCCATGCGTGAGCGACGGCTTGTAGAATCCGGTGCCGGGTGGATCGACTCGCAAAAGCCCCAGCAATGCGACGACCAGAATGAGGCAACAGTGTCGGAGGTGCCGGTGGAACTGACCATGTCTCTTGGGCAACCGGCGTCGGATTCTGATCCAGACATGAGGACGGAACTTCTGACCCTGGATCTCACAGAACAGCTGAACCGACCACAATTGTAATCGCTCCAATCGAGTTGAAGGAGTAACAGAAGAAAACGGTATAGAAAAGAAAAAAAAGAAAAAAAAAAACTTTTCCACTTTCATGTGACACATGGAGTTCTAACCAAATCACTGCCTGAAAAAAATTAGATTAGTATCAGTAATAGTGCTGCGAGTGAGCTCATGTTTCGTTCATGTCCATATGTTTCATCATTTAAGTTCATTTCGTAACCAGGAACATTTGATAAGCTCGCCTTATGTGATGGTGATCCTATACTCAATCGTAAACATTTCTAGCCAATGATTAAAAAAATTGTATTCTATTTATATATACGTGCTTGCACTGAAGTACAAAACTTGTGTTGCTCTGTGTAATGGCTACTCTGTTACAAAATTTGTGTGTGTATGTGTGTGTAATTATATTGATATATATATATATATATATATATATATATTAAATTACTTGTTTCATGCCGCTTCGGTACCGTGTCAGCATTTGGACACGGCAAGCTACCGTCCAGCTCCACCAAGGGTTGTAAATAGCAGCGGCATTCGGCACCGTCCACGCTAACCACTGACGACAATTAATTGAGAGTACTTTCAACAATCAAGGAATCAGACAGCTGCCTGAGCTATGCTAATGTTTCCTGAGTTGGTTTCCTGATTCTGAATGTGAAGTTATCTCATCAATGTACGTCTGATGATTAACATCCAAAATATTTTTTTGTCCTTCAACTGCACGTCTCAATAGTGACCAATCTTGAGTCGTCACTTTTAATTTCACATCGAGTTCTTGTTTTAGATTGACTAAGACCAATTCGTAGCATTAAAATGCCTTCAGGACTCAGCTTATTAAAAGTTTTCCACACTTTGAGTCAAGCCATGAAAAGTTACTCCAATGTTTCTCTGAGGTTGATCAGCTTTTTTGTCATGGGCATAATTAACTTGACACTTGGTTCATTCAAATTCACGAAAACTAATTCATCGGCAGCAAGTTGTGGAATGAAGAAGATCAGCTGTGATCGGCTAGAATGCGTCCATTTCAACTGAGGAGTAGAATTCATAACAATCCTGAGTGGCAAGGCTAGGAGCAGTCAGAGCCCGTTGGTGACTCCGGGTTGTCGACACACCACATGGAACTCGCCTCAATATCAATTAAAACGATGCCCACTATATGCTGCAATCAGGCTATCCAATGTCGGAACAGTTGAGACAATTGTTAAGTTCTCATTTCAATTTTACTGTTTTCTCATCAACTTGTTAGTTTTATGCTGTAGTGACGGTAAGGTACCAGGATTTCAAAGAGCAATCAAATTTGAAGAGAAAGCAGATGCAGGAACGGACAATGCTATCACTTGCTTCGTGGCTTTCAAAATCACTGTAGCTGGGGGAAACAATTTAGAATAATCAAGAGATATGTCTCATTTTCCATTAACTTTGGGAAAATGAAAGAATGATTGTCCCATTGTCAGGTAGAGAGGAAACACGTACGCTCGTTAGTAAGCATGTTACTGATGGAAATGTGGCCTGTTGAATAATCATGGGGTCAAACACGCTACAGTAATCCTTTTTTAACCAGCGTAAACACCGGGAAATTAATTCATTTTCTTCTGGGGGACCACACATAGATGCGCATTCAGTTATTTCATTGTAGAAGTGCTACACAGTAACTAGTAATATTCTGAGCTGCGTTACAACCTATCACGCTTGGAATCTACTTTGTGGTGCGTGAGGTTGCTATCAACTGGTAACATCCACCTGTAGCCAGATGGAGAAAACGGTAGCTTGGATGTGTTGATCTGGGTTCAGACAAAGTCATGGTAGCAACCTGTCCACGCCGGCTCGAGCAAGATTCAGCAACCGAGGAGAGAATCAATGCAGAACATTAAAATTAAACTTAGCTGTCTGCTTTGTCGTGGGACTACGTACCAGTTGTTTGGTGAATATTGATTCTTTTCTCCTCGATCGGAGTCGACAAACACCCTTGCGGAGAAAGCAATCACGATGTCCAATTCATCCCCGGAAAAGGGTAGATGTATTCACCGAGTCTTAGAAATATTTACCCATATACAAGTTAGCGAAATAAAGTGCCAGCAATGGGAGAGCGTTTCCTTGACAACGGCGCAGCTAATGAACCAAGGATGGATTCCTTGTATTCAATCACTCTGGTCGTTGATATGTGCTCTCGCACAAAAAGGTTGCAGAGATTGGTTTTCGAACCTCAGAACACAATCAGGGATGTATATTGTTAAATGAGATACATAATTTGGGACTGAAGATTATCAAGCGGCTAGCTTAATAGAGACCATCTGCTTCACCCCATTCGTTTGCAAAGCTGCAGACGTCCTTGCGATGAACTGTGTTAGATGACTGAGAAATTACGGGGATAGAAAGCGATCAGGACGACGCAGAATTGAGATATTCTAGTAATAGTACCTGAACATCTGACGAATGACAGTCAGGCGGAATGTTATTTCTAATTATGAATATCAAGCGTTCAGGATACGTGAGTTTTGGGGGAGTATTGACTCGTTGAATAGTCGATTCTCCAAAGCGGTAGGGGCGGAACTTTCCACCGCCAGGTTGGCAAATTGAACAGGGAAAATTTAAACCAGGTTGTTTAAAAAAATCCTTTTGAATGTTGCTGAGCTCATCAAGCAAAATTGGGTAGAATAATACAATACTCGAATGCGACAAGGGTATGCATTTTTCAGTGACCTGAACCTCTCATACTGAACTCAAAATTCACCAGAACCACATCAGCCATCTCATTCATTCATGTCCAATCTGCAGAAGGAATCGATCAAAACTGGCTGTGATCGCAAACCTCCAAAAAGTAAGAGCTTCAAAGAAGTTAAAGAAACTCACTACAGACATGGAGGCCATAATTCCTGGTGGACAAAAGACAAGAGTGGCATTACTGGAACTCTTGTGAACGACATGAGAATTTTCACACCATTGTAAAAAAAAACACAAAAAAAACAGAACACAAAAAAACAAAACAAAAAAACTTACAACCAAGTTACCTTTTTGCCAAGCTTGGGGTACAAGATCCCAAGCATATGTTACGTTGGAGTGGCGCAACGGCAAGGTACTCCCCGTCCCAGCTCAGCCATGCCAAGCCTATCCTGCTAAAGCATGGATCATGAGAGGGACTGGACCCATCCATCGACAAGGAAACTGCTCCTACACCCCACGGCCCAGAGTGCAGTTGACCTCTCGGCGATGGCCATTCCTTTCTGGCAGGTGAGGCTGGTGTTGACAGCAACTCCTCAACAACTGCCAGATTCTCCCTTCCGGGTCAAATAGAATCTCCCGACTTCGTCACAAGCTTTCATACTGTTCAGCTAATCTAGAACCCCATCTCGGCCGCATCGGTACACCTCCTAGTCTTTCTGTCTGTCTGTCTGTCTGTCAGTTAGCTCAACTCTCACGTCTCTCTCACTCTCTAACTCACTCCCTCACTCCCTCACTCGGCGATTTCTGAGCACCTTAGTTGGCCTGCAAGGTGAGTGAAACACAAGCTAAAATGCGTGTCTACAACTTCACCAATCAATCTGTTGTTGCATCCACTGTAAACATGTTGTGAATGGGCTTTTTCTTTTCAACAGTTGGGTTTGCTCATCTCCTTTCCAGTTTCTTAATAATTTCCAGTTTTGGATTTCAAGGAGTTGAAAAGTGGACTTCGGATATGGAGAACCGTGAGGGTGGTTGCTGAGAAATGTTTCATGAGAGGGGAATTGGTGATGTGTGAATATCTTTACCAAGTTTCTATTTGAGGGATGAGTTGTTTAAGCTTGTGTTGGGAGTTGGAACTTTTGCAAAGTCTCTCAATCATGCAATTGGGTTTGGTTTTGAATGTGACTTTCATTTATGGAATTTTCGGTGATATATGAGCTTTATGGGGAAGGGTGTATTGCAACCGTGCTTGTGATTGGTGAAATCCATATTTTGATTAGAATTTAAAATTACATTTAGATAATATTTTAGAAAAATAGTTTTCATTAGGGAAAAAAAGTCACAACATTAACAAAATCTACATGTAAAGTAGATTGATTAAAAAAAAATGTTATTTATTTCATGTGGAATTTTACTTCTAAAGAGTATGTTTGTTTTCAAGTTTGCAAAAACTTGACTACATAAACATAGAATTGTTATTTGAGTTTTTCTATGATATTTTCTCAGAAAGAGTTGTTTTTCAAGAAATTTTAAAGGAATGTTGAAAATATTTTTAAAAAGCTATAATAAAAATTCTTCACATCAAATATGCAATTTGATATTTCCACACACATATTATTGATTTTATACAAACATAATCAAGGAGCGATATATCATTCAATATTTTATTAAGACAAATTAAAATTATATAATAGAATGATAATTCAAAGATACTTTTTAAAACTTAAAATAATTGTTCTTACAGAACCTATGTGCAGGAACAAAATATGCTTTTTATTTAGTGCAAAAACTATCCAACTTAACAGAGACTTATGCTATATCTATGGATTTTGGAGCTCAAATTGCCAAAACAATAATTGAAAATTTATCATTCCATGATTCACAAATTGATACTGGTTCAACAATCAATTTGAGAAACAGAAAATTATAAAAGAGATTGCCATATGTAACTTAACATCCACACCAATAATTTTAAGCATATCCCACTAGGTTTTTACAAAACCTTAAAGAATGCTGATACAACTATTTTATATTTATTGATGTAATTAAGAGTAAGACTGTTTAACTTTCTCTTGAGTATGAGATTTCTATTCAATTTTTTTTTTTTTTTTTTTTTTTTTTTTTTTAATATATTTCCTTAAAAGTATTACAAGACACTAATTTTTTTTTTACACCAAAATTAATAAAAATAAATTATTGGATTATCTCTAAACTAGCTACTTGAAGAAAATAATTTAATATTTATTTTTTCAAAAAAATTACTTTTAAAACTCCATCAAACTTATAAAAATCATTTTATTGGAATAAAAATCTAGCTTGATTTTTTCTCAAATAGTATAATCTTATTTTAAAGGAGAAAAAAAGAATTTAAGAAATCACAACTTTCACATATAAAAATTAAATAAGATTTTAGCCTAATAATAAGGATTAATTAAAAAAATACATAACTTTAAATGAAATCATAAAAAATTATTAAAACAAACAAACTACAAATGTATTGACTAGATACCGCTAATGATAAGCATATTAAAACATACTAAAATATATGATTATGATTAAGTGTCACGGACATATACATAGTTACTTATATGATCAGATAGAACTAGATAAAAGAAGATAAAAGCAGGTTAATTCCATAATATCTTTAGAAAAACTTCCTAGAAACTTCATAGACGCTGCTTTGACTTTATAAGTGTCCATAGTAGACTTTTGGATTAGAAACTTGGTCAATAAGTTAGCCACATGTCGCACATGTTGGTAGCTTGAAAACCAAGCTAAATACGTGGCGAACATATAGGAAACTTGCCCTGCAAGTTCGACACGTGTCTTGCAACTTGGACACGTGTCTTGTAAATTGGATATGTGTTGGAGGTCCCATAGAACGTCGCCACTTAGCTCTTAGGTAGATAGTATAAATAGAGACAAGAGTGAAGCCTTCTTCACTCTTGTCAACTCTTTTCTTGTTTCTAGTCTAGTTCAAGGGTCTCTAGTTTTCTTGTCTTTTGGCATTAGCCATTCCAGTTTCTTTTTTAATATATATACTTCTTTATATTTATTTCTTTGAGAGAGGTCTCACTTGTTTATTTGACTTCATCCAGTTATTGTCCTTGACAGATTGACAAGAGTACACTTAGAATATCAGAGCTTTGTCTTTTCTTCAGTAAGAGTGGATTACCCCTTTCTCTTGACAAGACATAAGCCTGTTAGAAGTTGCGGATTATCCACTTCTAAACTGATATTGTTCTTAGCATTTTCTTTGTTATCAAGTCTTTCTTTTTCTTTTGCCTTGAGCAATATCACATAGTTCTTTTCTTCTTAGTGTTATTATGGCAGAGCTTATCGAAATGAAGACTGCAATGGCACAAATGCAAGAACAATTAAGGGAGTTAATGCTTGCAATGCGTCAACTCAATCTACCACCACAAGGAAGAACAAGAATAGCAGAAAGTGGAGATGTAGAGATGATTGGAGCTGCTTCGACACCTGCATCAAATCACATTCCTTTTCCAATTGTAGAACACCCCAAGCCAGAGAAACCAAGAATCGTTTCCCAGAAATTCGATGGTGTTTGATCAAAGTTTCTATATTCACTAATCAAATACAATTGGGTAATCGAATCTTCAACCGAAGCCATCTAAACCTGTGATCACAAGTCGTCAGAGAACTCTCACCGGTTCTCAGACATCATGATTTTTCGGCCTTTCATCAACGAACCTATACCCGGACACTGGAAGCCATGGAGTTTCGATTCATGTATAAGAACACGATGCAATTTGTTGCAAATAACAAATAAGATCCGAATTTACGAGAAGGACAAGGAAACCGTCGGCACGTATGCTTCTTGCCATTTTCACAACTTGTAATCGATATCAAGTGGGATGATGTTGCACTCATCAGTCAATTTCTTTATGGATTGCAATATGAAGTAAAGAAATTGATGCTCAATTTACCTGATCCTCAAACATTGAGTGAAGCAATCGATTTTGCTGTAAAGTGTGACAATCGACTTTTTGAGTTTCAATCCGAGAATCGTACAAGGGAAACTCAACGCTATTACTCAATGGCAACATCTTCACCAAATGTACATTCGAAAGTAGAAGACATGCAAATTGACACAGTACATTTCAAACCTCTTACTGAGCAAGAAAAGATTCGTCGTCGCCAGGGAGGATTATGCTTATATTGTGGAGAACCTAAGCACACTGCTCAACATTGCCCAAAGAAACGACGCAACTATAAAATGAGGGGTACAGCGGTCAAAAGAGACAACATGTCAGAAAACGAATTTGTCCAGCTACAATAGGGACCGTGCAGCTGGAATCTTGTACAATTCCTAAAGAAGGTCCTATCCTCTCTTCAGAACCCTCTCCTTGTTTTATAATAGAACTATATTTAGGACCTAAAAACCACAAAGCCTCTGCTTTATTAGATTCAGGAGCCTCAGCATGTTTTTTAGATGAACAATTTGTTAGAAGTTGTAAAATACCTCTAGTACAAAAAACTAAACCTGTATATGTAGAAGTCATAGATGGTCGTCCATTGTCTTCTGGAGATGTCACTCATGAGACCCACCTTATAAAAGTAACAATAGACGGTCATAATAGTTACGTAACCTTTAACATAATTAAATCTCTGTCTAATCCAGTTATTTTAGGTCTATCATGGTTAGAAAAATATAATCCTAAGATAGATTGAAATTCTTGTAGACTTGATTTTTCTCAAAACGTTATTAACACTTCCGTTGACTAAGTAAAAAGCTATAAGTCTAGTATAGTAAAACCCGTACTTATAGGTGCAAAAGCTTTTATGCATGAAGCAAAAGGAGGATCAACTTTTGCTATTTATGCCACACCCGTCTCTGATAGTAAAAGCACTTCAAGTGGCTTTCCAAGCCAATACCAAGATTATCAAGATGTTTTTGAGAAGAAAAATGCCGATATCCTTCCGGAGCATCGTTCATATGATTATTCAATTGATTTCAAGGAGGGATCTCAACCTCCATTTGGACCAATCTACAGTCTATCACAAAATGAGTTGGCAGAACTCAAAGAGTATATTGAAGAAAATCTGGCCAAAAACTTCATACGCCATTCCAAATCTCTTGCAGGAGCTCCAATTCTATTTGTGAAGAAAAAAGATGGATCATTACGAATGTGTGTGGATTATCGGAGACTTAACAAGATCACTATCAAGAACAAGTATCCACTACCTTTAATCTCCGGACTTCTTGATCAACTGAATCAAGCTAAGATCTATACAAAAATAGATCTACGGGGAGCATACAACCTGGTTCGCATCAAAGAAGGAGATGAATGGAGGACTGCATTTTGAACAAGGTATGGATACTTCAAATATAATGTTATGCCTTTTGGACTCACGAATGCACCAACCGCTTTTCAACATCTCATGAACGATATTTTTCATGAATTCTTAGATGATTTTGTTGTCTGCTATCTAGACGACATTTTAATCTACTCTAAGAATGTAGAAGAGCATGAAACACATGTTCGTCGTGTGTTACAGAAACTTAGAGAAACAGGATTGTACGCCAAGATGGAAAAGTGTGTATTTCACACTATTCAAGTTGACTTCTTAGGTTACATCATATCGAATAATGGCCTCATGATGGATCCTAAGAAAGTCCAAACAATCATAGACTAGAAGATTCCAAGAACAGTAAGAGATGTGCAATGCTTTCTGGGATTTGCCAATTATTATCGAATCTTCATCAAGAACTTCTCTCAAGTTGCAGCCCCACTTACACGTTTGACTTGTAAAGACAAGCTCGAGTGGAATAAAGAAGCAGAAGCATCATTTGAAGCTTTGAAGATAGCTTTTATTTCTGCACCAGTCTTGTATCGCGTTGATTTTTTCAAGGCATTCTTTATGGAAACAGACGCATCTGACTTTGCTTTGGGCGCAGTATTGTCACAAATGGGAACAGATGACAAACTCCATCCAGTAGCTTTCTATTCCAGGAAATTTTTGGTAGTAGAGATCAACTACGAAATCCACGATAAAGAACTTCTCGCAATTGTGGATTCTTTTCAAGAATGGCGTCATTATCTAGAAGGCGCTTCTAGTCCAGTCACCGTATATACGGATCACAAGAACCTCGAGTATTTCATGCCAACACGTGTGTTGAATCGTCGTCAGGCTCGTTGGAGCATGTCTCTATCAAGATTCGAGTTCATTATTACATATCGGCCAGGAAAATAACAAGGTTTGTCCGATGCACTTTCTAGACGTTCTTATCTTGCACCAAAAGAAGGAGATGCAACTTTTGATCAACAAAGAACGACCTTCTTGAAGCCGGAGCAATTTCATCTTCGGGCAACGAAATCAACATTAACTGTTGATTCAACTTTTCTCAAGCAAGTCCAGTTAAGTATGTCCTCAGATCCTCTTATTCATGAAATTAAGAATAATTTTTCTAAGTCTCATGATATTTCGAAGTTTGAGTTCAAGAAAAATCTACTCTATTTCAAAGGGCGCTTATATGTTCCAAAAGGTGAAGCACAATTACATGTTCTTCAAGCTCGTCATGACTTCCCGGCAGCAGGACATTTTGGATACAATAAGACTCTAGAGTTGATATCTAGAGATTTTTGGTGGCCTCAAATGTGGAAGGGAGTCAAAGATTTTGTAAAAACTTGTGATGTTTGTTCAAGATCAAAAACTCCTCGCCATCGACCCTACGGACTTCTTCAGCCATTACCCATTCCAGAACAACTATAGTCTTTTATGTCTATGGATTTTATCACGGATCTTCCAAATTCAGGTTCTTATGACTCTATATTCGTGATAGTAGATCGTTTTACTAAGATGGCACATTTTATATCATATAAAAAATCTATCACAGGCGAAGAAACAGCTAAACTTTTCCTTGACAATATCTACCGCTATCATGGATTACCTAAGGATATTATATCGGATAGGGGAATTCAGTTTGTATCAAGATTTTGGAGAACACTTTTCAAGATTCTAAAGGTGGATATAAAGCTATCTTCAGCTTTCCATCCTCAAACTGATGGACAAACGGAGCGCGTAAATCAAGTCTTGGAACAGTATTTGAGATGTACCATCAACTACCAATAAGATGATTGGACAACTCTTTTACCATTGGCAGAGTTTGCTTATAATAATACGATACATTCTTCTACACAACAAACATCTTTCTTTGCCAATTATGGTTACCATCCACGACTTGATACTTTTGACTATTCGAAAGTTGACAATCCTGCGGCGGAAGACTTGGTAAATCATTTGTCAGAACTACATACAACAATGAAGGCACAATTAAAGGAAGCTCAAGAATGACAAAAGATAAATGCTGATGCGTATCAAAAGGAACAACCACAATTAGCAAAGAAATCCACCCTGTATTCCACGTGTCTCTTCTTGAACCATATAAGACAATGAACATACCAAGAAGAAGACAAGTGCCACCTCCTCCTATAGAAGTGAACAATAATCACAAATTTGAAGTAGAAGAAGTCTTAGATTTAAGGCGGCGCCGAAATAGGTTGAAATATCTTGTTCACTGGCACGGATACGATATTAGTGAGCGCACATGGGAACCAGCAAAAAATCTGGCGAATGCAGCGAGGAAGGTGGAGACCTTTCATCAACAACATCCATCGAAACCAAGATGAAGACTTTCCCTATAAAAGAAACAAGATGTAGGCAAGATAACATTCAACTTTCTATCCTTGTTTGTAGCTTCTTTGTATTTTGTAACGCTAAGGAGATGGAGAATCAACAGCCAGCAGATTTGACTCAAGAGCCTTCATTTGTTGACCTATCGGACAAGACATTGCGACTGTCACAACCCTCAAGACGACGCAATCGAGATGAAGATCTTCAAGAACGACATGTTCTTCCTCGAATAGATGGCAAGATACAACGTATTTGGTATCATGACTTTGGAAGAGATTCTCGATGTTTGGTGATTTTATTGGAGATAGGAACAACTCCTGACGGTGTTCCAGATGTGACATTTGAAGGAAGTTATAAAGGTCGCAACAATGATCAAATAACAGGGTGGTCTTCTCGCCTTGGAATGGGACACTATCGATGGTTGAGAGGACCCATCAATTACCTTCGAAGAGAACAAAGATCAGAATATGTGACAAATATTATTCGCCGCATCTTAGACTTTTTACACATGTAATCACCGCTCTTCGTGGAACTCGTCCTTTAAAGGGGGGGGGTAATGTCACGGACATATACATAGTTACCTATATGATTAGATAGAACTAGATAAAAGAAGATAAAAGCAAGTTAATTCTATAATATCTTTAGAGAAACTTCCTCAAAACTTCATAGACGCTGCTTTGACTTTATAAGTGTCCATAGTAGACTTTTGGATTAGAAACTTGGTCAATAAGTTAGCCACATGTCATACATGTTGGTAGTTTGAAGACCAAGCTAAATACGTGGCGAACATATAGAAAACTTGCCCTGCAAGTTCGACACGTGTCTTGCAACTTGGACACGTGTCTTGTAAATTGGATACGTGTTGGAGGTCCTATAGAACGTCGCCACTTAGCTCTTAGGTAGATAGTATAAATAGAGACAAGAGTGAAGCCTTCTTCACTCTTGTCAACTCCTTTCTTGTTTCTAGTTTGATTTCAAGAGTCTCTAGTGTCTTGTCTTTTGGCAATAGCCATTCCAGTTTCTTTTAATATATACATTACCTTGTTTCTATTTTGTTATATTTCTTTGAGAGTGTTTTTCATTTACTTATTTGCTTCCATTGAGTTCTTGTCCTTGACACCTAGATAGGATCACTCAAGTTACTTTTGTGGGCACTTTTTTATCAGAAAGTGCTCGATTGTGGTTTGCTCTACTATTAAAAAAGAATTCTTATATCATATATAATTTGAAGGCTTTTATGGAAAGATTTATTATTACATTTGGAGATAATGATTAACAAAGGATGGCTGAAAGGAAGATTCAAAATCTACAACAAGGACAATGTTCGGCTGCAATTTATGTTGTAAAATTTCAACAACTTATTTGTGATCTCAAATAGAATGATAAGGCATTTATGACTCGATTTCATTATGGCCTAAAGGATGATATAAAGAATCTATTGATTACAATACTAAGAGTTTAAAGCTTAAAAGAACTCATAGCTCAAGCCATTACTTGTGACAATCACCTATTTGAGTTACAATAAGAAAGGCAATCAATTTTCAATAATACCTATCAAGATACGTCTACTACATCTTCAAGAGTATTGGAGAAGCCATTAATATATCCTAAATCTATGGAGATTGATGCGACTCAACTCAAATCATTAATACCAGCAAAAAAGACTAAACATCAGTAAAAAAATCTAAGTCTATATTGTGGAAGACTCAATCACAAGGCAACAAATTGTCCAAATAAGTCTAGAGAATTCAAGGCACGAGGTGTAATATCTGAATTAGAAAGATCAAAAAACAAAGACGTCCAATTACAGTATGGACCTTGCACTTGGATACCCTCAAATCTAAAGCATTAGAAAAAAATCTCTTCTTACCTTCGGACACGACATCCTTTTTTATACTTCCTGTATATATAAGAACTTTAAAATAAGAGATTTTTGCTAAAGCCCTTTTAGATACTGGAGCCTCAGCATGTTTTATGGATAAAGATTTTGCAACCAAGCACAATCTAATATTTGTAAAGAACATCCATCCTACACCCATTGAAGTCATTGATGGACAAAACCTTACATCATGAGATGTTATCAAAGAAATCCAACCATTAGAAGTGATACTAAGAGATTAAGTATGACAAATTATTTTCAACATCATTCGATGCTCGACAAATCTTATTATCATTGGACTTTTTTGATTTGAGCTATATAATCCTGATATTGATTGGAATTTGCAAAAGATTTTTTCAAGACCTAAACATCAAAAGAAGAAATAAGGTGCTACTCCATTTTTTAGAGCTAAAGTATTTATTCATGTAACAAAAAAAAAGGTGCACTCACATTATATGCTATCTCAATAAAAGATCCAACAAAGCAATTGAAGCAAGATATTTCTAATCAATATTGTGACCTTGAAGATATATTTGAAAAAAAAAAAAAAATAGATATATTATTAGAACACCGTCCTTATGATTGTGCAATCAAATTACAAGATGGAGCTCAACTTCCATTTGGTTCAATTTATAATTTGTTATAAATAGAGCTTACAACCTTGTGGGAATATATTCATAAAAATCTAGCTAAGAATTTTATTAGACATTCAAAGTCACGTGCGGGAGCTCCTATCATGTTTGTGAAGAAGAAGGATGGTTCTTTACGTATATGTATTAACTATCAAGGTGTGAACAAGGTAATTATAAAAAATTATTATCCATTACCATTAATCTCAAAATTATTGGAACAATTAGGACAAGCAAAGATCTTTACAAAGATTAATTTGAGAGGTGCCTACAACCTAGTCAAGATCAAAGAAGGAGATCAATCGAAGACAGCATTTCATACAAGGTATGGACATTTTGAGTACAATGTTATGCCTTTTGGACTTACAAATGTATCTACAATCTTTCAACACATGATGAATGATATCTTATAAGAATACTTAGATGACTTTGTAATCATCTACTTAAACAATATCTTGATCTTCTCTAAGAATAAACAAGAACAGGAACAACATGTACGTAAGATATTAGAAAAACTACGAGAAAGTGGATTGTATGCCAAATTGGAGAAGTACTTTTTCCATCAACCATGAGTTGAGTTTTTAAGATATATTCCTTTTAAAAATGCAATTTTTATAGATTCAAAGAAGATACAAACTATCATAGAATGAAAACAACTATCATCAATCAGAGATGTATAATATTTCTTGGAATTTGTAAATTTTTACAAAATCTTCATCAAAGACTATTCCAAGATTGCAACTCTGTTAACGTAACTTATAGGCAAGGAGAAATTTATCTAGGATAATAAGGCTAAGGAAGCATTCAAGAAGCTAAAAGAATCTTTCACTTTAATTCTTATACTTGTCCATACAGATCTAACAAAATTATTTATTTTGGAAACAGCTGCCTCAGATTTTGCACTTTGATCTGTACTCTCTCAAAGTGGTGATGATAGCCAATTACACCTAGTAGCATTCTGCTTTCAAAAAATTTCAATTGTAGAGATTAATTACAAGATCCATGACAAAGAACTATTGGCAATTATTGATGCTTTTGAAGAGTGGCGCCATTTGCTAAAAGATACTCAACACAAGACCATGGTATATATCGACTATAAAAATTTGGAATATTTTATAAGTGCTTGAATTTTGAATCGCTAACAAGTATGATAGAGCATGTCATTATCTCGATTCAATTTTGTAATTACATATCATCTAAAAAAACTTCAAAGGAAACGAGATGCCTTTTTTTGACGATCATATCTTGTGCCAAGATTATAAGACATTCTATTGAATCAACAAAAATCAGTCATACTGAAGCCATCTAACTTGCAGTAGAAGACATTAACAATATCTACCTATATAGATACAACTCTCAAGACAAAAATCTAGAAAGTAATGAAGATAGATCTATTTATAAAGAATATTTGGCAACATTTAAAAAATACTTATGTAGAAGAAAACAACAATTTTAAATTTGAAGATGGATTGTTATATTTCAAGGATCTCTTATATGTTCTTCTAAGCCCTATAAGATTTCAAATTCTTCAAGCACAACATAACTTTCTAATAGTTAGATATTTTAGCTTCAATAAGACCTTGGAATTATTATCAAAAAACTATTGGTGGCCTCAAATGTAGAAATTGGTGAAAAAATTCATCCAATCATGCAAAATTTGTGTCCAAGCAAAGATTCCAAGATATCAACCATATAGACTTTTTCAACCCTTTCTAATTCTTAAAGGTCCATGGCAATCATTATCTATGGACTTTATCACAAAACTCCCAATTTCAAATGGAAAAGATTCAATTTTTGTGGTGGTAGACCATCTTATCAAGATAGCACATTTTATCCCATGCAATAAAATTATTTCTAAAGAAGAAACAACCAAGCTTTTTATTGATAATATTTATTGAATACATGACCTTCCAAATAATATTATTTTAGATCAAAGACCTTAATTTGTATTAAATTTTTAGAAAAGATTATTTCAATTTTTGAAGGTCAAGATCAACCTCTCATCAATTTATTATCCTGAGACCAATGGTCAAATAGAACAAGCAAATTATATCTTGGAATAATATCTTTGTTTCAGTATAAATTATCAATAAGATAATTGGATAGACCTTCTATCTTTGGATGAGTTTGCATACAATAACTCCGAACATTCTTTGACAAAGCAAATTCCATACTTCTCAAACTATAGATACCACTTGAGAGCACATCTATTCCAAATTAAAGATGCGAGAAGCCCTGTTGCAAAAAATCAAGCTACCTACTTAAAAGCCATCCATGAAGAACTAAAATTCCAATTGCAAATAGCTCAAAATCGATATAAAGACTATACAGAGATTCATTGCAAGAACCTATCAAAGTTCAAGATAGGAGATCGTATGTGGCTATTCTCACAAAATATACAAATGAATTGACCATTACAAAAATTAAACTATCAAAGACTTTTATAATTCTACACCAAGTAAATCTAGTAAATTTCCATCTTGAACTACCAAGTGGCATGCATATTCATCCAGTCTTTAATGTCTCACTTTTAAAAATCTATTAAAAATCAAATATTATTGGAAGAACTCTTCCACCACCAACCCTAGTTGAAGTCAATCAAGAACTTGAATACAAAGTAAATGAAATATTAGATTTGCGTATAAGACATAGATGATTGAAATATTTCATCTATTGAAAGGGCTATGGAGTTAGCAAAAGAATATGGAAACCTTCAAATAATCTCAAGAATACACCTAAGAAAATTTGCAAATTCCATCAACAACATCCTAAAAAATCTAGATTCAATTGTCATTGAAGATTTTGTAAACAACAACATTTCTTGGCTTTTAAATGACGCTTTCTATCAATAATAGAAGACCAATATAAAAAGAAGAGAGCCACACCAAGACTTGCACTTATATTTTTTCTAAGATAGAATAGATCTTGTTTGAAATTTATTAGTTATCATGTCAAATCTTTGCATTTCAAGGGAATTGCAGGAAGAAGAGTTAGAAGATTCTTTTGCCATACAAGCAGTTGGAGAATCATTACAACTTTCACAAGCTGCTAGATTTGAAGAATATAGATAAGGTAAAGAAAGAATATTCTAATATCAAATAAGACCATATTTAGAATCTTTGGAGATACAGCCTCATCACAAAAATCTCGATTCAAATGCCTGAGTTTTGGTAATATTCCTTGAAGTTGGAAAGGTGACTCTAAGTGGATCAAAAATTATGTTTGAGAGATGTTTTGAAAGTCGCAATGAAGAGCAAATTCTTAGATGGGACATTGGTTTAACAGAGGTTATATTTGGAGGTCATTGACGCCATCTCAAAGGTCCTATTGAATTGATAATCAACAAACATATGATGGAATATGTTGTTTCTCTACTTTGACAAATTCTAGATTTCTTACGTATGTGATTTGATCATCAAATCACTTTGGCTCCTCGTGAAACTCGTTGCTAGAAGGAGAGGTGATGTCACGGACATATTTTAAGTTATCACTTTTTAAAATTTTTAGTAGTCTTCTAGAACTTTCTATAGCTTTTTAGAACCTTCTAGAACCTTCTTTAGTCTTCTAAAAATCTTCTATAGTCTTTGAAAATCCTCTAGAATCTTCTATGATCTTTCAAAATCTCCCATACACTTTTTAGAGTCTTCTAGAATCTTCCTCAAGCTTCTAAAATCTTCTAAGATACTCTTAGAAGCTCTAATAGGACATAGGCCTTGTAGTATATATAAGAGGTAAGACCAAGGAGCACCTCAGTCTTGCCAACACAAGTCTTAGAGCAATTCAAAGTGTTGTCTTCTTTTTGATATCAATCTAGTCTCTTGTTCTAGATCCAGTTCTTGTTATTGTCCATCTAATTTTTTGTTCTTGAAATTATTCTAGTTCTGAAATCTTTTCATTGTTTCTTTACTAACCTGCTATCTTGCATCTGTGATATTAAATAATAGACTTTTTGAAATAAATAAGTTTCACAAGCATATTAGATAGAAGAATAATCTTTATTTCTAAATTCTTAAATAATTCTTCTATCTAGATTGGATTGGTAGAATTAATAGTTCTATCTATTTTTTTTTTGTTCGACCTCCAATTCAACAATGACAAAATTCTAAGTCCAATTTCTAATCTAATTGAAAGAAGATCTTCTTCCAATATAAAATCTATATTAGTCATTTTTTGACCATAAAATCTTTTTCCATTAAATACAACACTTTGATAAGGATAAATAAAAATTTCTTATTTATTAGAAAGATATATTTTATAAACCTTGTGGTTGATATCATAACCAACAAATCTTTTCAAAATGCTCTTTGTGTCAAATTTCTTATAAAGCTTTTTAGGCACATACACAAAAATTAAATAGCCAAAAACTCTCAAATATTAAATATCTAACTTCTTTCCTATCCACACCTCTTCCAATGTGACGTCCTCAACCACAATCATTGGAAGTCAATTTTAAACATAGGTGGCAGTTGCTACTGCTTCCTTTCAAAACTATTTTTCTAGATTATTTCAGCCATCAATGCCTTCTCATCAATAATAGCTAGAACTTCAATTTGATACAAATTTCCAACCACAATAGTCAATCCCTCAATCTTCATGCCTTCTTGATAGAAGTATACACCAAATGTATCAAATATCACTTTCATATTTACATATGTAATCTAAGCAACCAACAATAAATCTTTACATAAATTTGGTATCAACAATCTTTCTTCAATTTGTTAGATCTTATCAAAATGCACAAGGAGTTGGAAGCTTTTTGTTCTAATCACCAAGATTTCACTTTCCAATCCTCCTAACTTTATCTTTTCAGAAACTTTTTTTAAATCCTACAATAATTCAGCATTTCTCACCATAGTTTACCTACAACCTAAGTCTATGATGAAAATATGCTTCTTCTCAGCCAGACAAAAACTATACGCAGAGTTGTCTTTGACCTCAATAGGGCCAACCTCCACAATGAGACTATCTTCTTCAACAAAGTATACTACATTCAGCTTCCCATTCTTCTTATTGTTCTTCACCACATCAGCCTTTTGCTTATGGCATTCAACTGTATAGTAATTGATCTTTTTGCAATATCAATACTAATTCTTCACAATTTGTTTTCTATGCCTGATAGCATTGGAATTTTCCAAGTTTCCAACTGGTGATTTTTCAACCACTTCTTATATGATGAGTAAAGTGCTTGGTCATCTTTCATTGACCCGCACTCTGCTTGTAGAAGCTGGATCTACAAAATATTAGCTACCAGCTCATCTTATGTTAGTTTTGTATTATTCATCATGAAACTGCAAACTGTAGGAGTCCACAACTCAGGACGACTCTTGTACAATTTCAGTTTCTTTGTATTGTTAAACAGAGCATGATCCTTCCCACACATTGCCAAATTGTTGAAGAGATCTTGCAATTTGTCGATGTGCTTCTGAAGATCTTTGCCACCTTGGTATTGGAGCAGATCAATCTGCGTCTCCACATGTAGCATGACCAACTTCGTGTTCTTGTCGTACTTTGTGATCAGCCAGTCTTAAAAAGTGACACTTCCGCTTTCTGTTTGCATGAAAATTGACAAGCACAATCAGATGCAAGAAACACCACGATCATCCTTCTTCCTCCACTCTATAGAGCCTTCTTTTTCTCGGCCTTAGGAGTATCAGAAAGAATTGGCATAGCCTTGGTTCTTGATACTATGGCATAGCATCTTTCTCCTTGGAGCCATACCAACATCATCTTTTTCCATGTTCTGGAGTTCTTACCTTCAAAAACAAAGGACATAAGGTAGAATTGTTTAATATCATCATCTTAGATGAGTTAAAACAACGAGAAACTCTCAGCAAATACAAGCTACCTTTCTTAATGAATCTTTCTGAGTAGCTCAAATTAACTGTGCTAAGAGTCAAAAAATCCCTATTCTAATCTTTTACTTATCCAAAGTCACTGTACTATAAGCACATAGTTATAGCTACCCGCGTTTTCAGTTATCTAATGTACTCGATTTGTGCAAGTGAGCACAACGATGCAAAAAAAAAAAAAAAAAAAAAAAAAAAAAAAATTACTGCGAAAGAGAAAAAAAATTTGGATTTGTTAAGGTGGACTTACACAGTACATCCAGCACTTTTCATCATAGTCCACGGCAACTAACGTCTCCAGAGTTCCAATTCTTCTTCTTGACTCCTCAGCAACATGAAGACCTTCAAAACATCCCAATGCCGGACTCACAGCTAATCTAACTCCACACAACAATAGTGCAGTCAAAAGTATCCAAAGATTTGTTCCCATAATCAGTATGTATTTGCAATTCAGATGTGCATAATCAAGAACGTACTTCTCTGTGCATGACAGAGACCGTATTTTGCTGGATATTCGAATGGATGTTCAAACTAAATGTTCAAATTTCTCCTCTTTGCCTCGCCTACAATTCAGTAGCTAGTGAGGCACTCGTGACGCAATCACTTGTTTGCTAACTGCGGTCCCCTTCCCTTCCAACATCCCCTCCGCATTCTCTTCAGTTGGTCTGAGGTCAGTCTGAGATCGATCAGATTGAGTAGCAGTGAGCATGAATCGATCTTCACTGCAGCAGCAGAAGCGGGCTGTGATGCTAACAGGTTGAACTCTGATACCATGTTTGAATCAGATCCATTTTCAGCAGTGCTATAACAGTAGCACTACAAATGTATCTTTGCATTGTAAACAGTGAGATTAAATTCAAGAGTGAGGAACACAGCCTCGTAAGTCTCACTTACTTAGATCCATGGTTTTAGGCACTAACCATGGATCTCAACTACCAAACAACCCGCTGGAACATGGCTACCATGGTTTACTGTCTATTTTAGCTATTTCAGCTGGAAGAATATGTGTTTGATATTCTGACATTTACGACTCCGTCTACTCTGCCAAAAATTACAAGCCCAAGTACAGGCTCATGAAGAACGAACTGGCAACCAAGGTCAGGAAGTCGAAGAAGCAGATCAAGGAAGGCAAGAACCGGAGTTTGAGAAGACGAAGGTCGCTGGACAGTCAACGAAGCGATGAAACAAAACGTTGATGCCAATGATGAAGACGATGATTCACAACAGTGCCCAGAGGAAGCCGTGGCCGTGCACGTTGCTTTGGAGGGCAGGGGCCACCGAATCTCTTCATCTTCATTTTTTCTACGCACAGCAAATCCAACCAGCAGCCATATCTGGAAGCAGAATTTTGTTTCCTCAAATTTTTCGGGACCTTGCCTCGTAGGAAGTGTGTGAGATAGGAGTGTAGGAGGCTGTGATCGTTGCACTAGATACACACCATTGTTAATTGTTTCCCAACTAGGATACATAAGAATTTGAAAGTTCTGAGTTTTGCTAAAGCTTAAGATTTACTTACGTTGGGATCAATGAGGGTTAGATTATGGAAGACATAGTGTCAGCACTCGTATGCGTGCAGAGTCGTTAGCTCGGCTGCATCGGGTTTGCTTGATTCAAAGCTGTCCGGGTGCTCCTGTCCTGCAACTCCTGGAAGCTGAGGGATTGGAAGCGCCACTCAACTAGTAAGGAAAGCGGACTAGATTGTCAGATCTCTTGCAATCGGTGTTCTATTTGTTCTTCTTCTTGGTATTTTTATAACTATATTTTATTACAGTAGAACTACAATTATTTATGTTTTTGTAATAGATTATGAAATTAATCCAATAAAGTAAAGATCAATGTGCATTATAAATTTTGATTTGCTTTATAAATCTAAAAGTAATCAATACTAAACGTACAAAATAATCAATAAATAAATAAATAAATAAATAAACATAGTTAGTGTTCTTCAAAAAAAATTTAAAAATCAAAGCACTGTATATCATATTGTTTTCCACTTTATAGGATTAGTCTCTCTTCTTATGTAGTTAATTGTTGCTTCTCCTCTTCAGCACCCTATAGCACTGTTGTCGCATACTTTTTTGTTGATCTTTCTACTTAAACTCACTAGATTATTTAAGCACAATGATTAATTGTATTTCTTTTTTATCACTAATACTTCTTATTTTCACTCTTTGTGTGTGTTCATATTTTTTATATATTTTTAAATTCTACAAACCTTATATATTTTGATTTCTCTTGTTACCAATTTAACCTTTGAAACTTCTAAATTGCACATTCTTGTTGCTCTTAATTTTGTTCTTTGATAGACTTTGTACTAGCTTATATTGTTTTGTTGCTTGATACAAATGTTACTTCTAGATTTTTGCAAAAAATATTGCAATTCTCTACAACAAGTTGCAATAAGAAAATAAGAATTTAAAAATAAATTCATTCTATTCTTCCATTGTATTAAGTTCTAAGTTTTTGTTGCTTTACATTGTTGATATCTATAACTATAAGTAATAACATTACTTCCAAGGCTCCTCTAAAGAATGAGGCTATAATTGGATTTATTTTAAAAAATAAAAAATAAAAAATAAAAATTTGATCATCTTCTCATGTCAAAGTAAATTCACAAAGTTTAAAATATATTATTTATAAAGAATGGCTACTTTTGAACCTCCAATTTATTAGCAAGTTGGAATCCAATTAATATTTTGTTAGAATACTTGCAATAAGAACATATTGACATAAACTACAATCCATAATTCTATAAATATTGCTATTAAAATAATTACATATCCATTATAATTTCTTCTAACATCACAAAATATCATTTGTATTTTCTAATAAAATTGGATTAATATATTAGAGACAAGAAAAAAAAAAATCAAGATATATATATATATATATATATATATATATATATATGTATTAAAATTCAATGTATCAAAATAAAAGGACAAATCAATAAGATAATCATAATTTAAACTTCAATTTAAAAAAATAAAGTCTAATTTTGAATACAAAGATAACAAGACCATCTTCACTTCTAAACCTAAAATCTCTTCTCTATTTAAGAATAATTTGCTAAAGAAGGATCAATAAATAACATATAACAAAAAAAATTTAATTTAGTATTGCAGGTCTAAAATGTTGCATTATATCTAGGACATTCTAAAACTTTAGAAGACCTAATGTGATCTAAGATACAAAATTTAGGGTATTTCAAAAATTTTGGATTGCCAATACAATTTGGATTACTTAATCTTAATAATACAAGTTGAAAAGTGGCTAAATTTAATTGCTTCTAATGTCAAAGTTCAACAAGTGAAGTAGATGAAGTAAAAATCTACTAGTATCAATTAAATATCTATGTTATTAAAGTGCAAAATCTTCTACTACAAGAAGTATTTATATGCCAACAATCTTAGATGAAAGAGTGCACAAGGCTTTTGAAGAGTAGTTTAAAGAATAAGTTGACTATAACACATCAATAAATAATCTAACAACTATGGCACTTCATTGTTGATGTATAATTTCCACCAAAATACTAATATTATAGCATATAATGTCTTTTATCTAGTCAATGGAAATTATTTTAATAAAAAATTTATCATAATATTAAGTGACTATTAATAAAAATAAAACTATTTGTCTGTTTAAGGAGGCAAATTAATTTAAGCTTGTATTTTTCCAAGCCAAGTCATTGTCTCTATCAATTTCCAAAACAACCGCAATAGTTTGATTTGTGAATATGTAATTTTATCCTAAAACTAATGTAGATGGTATTTTCAACTAAATATATCTACAATATAGAATTTGAACAAGTAGCCTTTAAAAGATGCTAACCACTACAGAGAATATATAATAAAAAAAATCTTTGACTATGGTTGTATGCATATGTGTACCAAAAAGATAAAAAAATGTGGAAATGTATTCACATTTATTTTTTTCTTTTTTCTTTTATTTTATTTGTTTGTTGATTTGTATTTTGAAGTTTATTCAAAAAAGCTTTATATTGAGATGAAAAAGTGAGAGACTAAAATTTTTAAAGCTTTTGATTGGTTGAAATTAAAAAGTCTTTCTAAGTTGGCTTTATACTTTAAAAAATCAATTCAAAAATCCTAAAAAGAAAAGATGAGGTGAAATATATTTTTTTCCTAAATGACATGAATAATATTGTTCCATGGAATTTTTGTTGGATCCATCTTAAGAGGTAGTTTTTTTTTTTTTTTAAATGAGAAATCATATCAAAAATTACTTAAAATAATCATTTAAAAGATTAAAAATAATTTTTTTTATACTTTTATAATTATTTGAATCAAAATAAAAGCTGACATATTTAGACTTGTAATAAAAGACTAACTTGGTCTATTTCATGGTCTCTTCTTATTTCATATTATATCCAAAGATCAAAGCTTCCAAAAGAGGGTTTTTTTTATAAAGTGAAAAACCTTAGTAAGGCTTTTGAATCATAGTTTTTTAAAGTGGACTTTATTTTTTTATTTTTTATTTTTTATTATTTTAGATTATTATTTTAGATAATTATAGTCTTTCAATTTTAAGAAGAATAATTGAATTAGTAAAAAAAATATAGAATTTTTATCAATAACAAAATAATACAATGATTGATTTATTTAATTGCTATATTCTACTCTATCAATATATATTTTGCTTGCCTAAGAGATAGTAGGATATTAGATGTATTAGTTTAGACCTCAAACTTTGTTGTTATTATTGTTATTGTTTACAAATATAAATATATTATGATTAAGATGTCCATATTCATGTAAGATTTTTTATAAGATATGAAACTAATTGGTGAAAGTATCAAATGAAAAGCATATACAACCTTTTATATATGATGTCAATAGTCATAGAATTTAGTTTCATTTATTTATTTGTTTAATTGATGGATGATTGTTTGCAATCACAAATAAAAAATATTATTTTTATTTACTTTTAAGTTGTTTATAATCTTGTTTATATTAGGCTATGTACTTGCATGCTCTACAATTCTACAATTCCATAATGATCTTTGCAATTAACTAAGTTATTGGAATGTTTCTTCAATATTTTTTTACATATAAAATAGTTGTTTTGTTTTTTTATCAATTTTAAAAGGTTTTCAAATAAAAATATGAAACTATGTTATTTTAGAATTTTTTTGACCTACACAAACAAGCGAATAAATCAATCCATCTTTTGTCTCACAATTCTTAACATTGTCTTTCAAAGACTTGCTTTAATTTTCACAAGCAATAATTGTTGTTAATGTCACAAATTCTTCTTCCACATTTCAAGTTGGTGATTTTCTAGTAATAATAACAATAAAAGTTATCAAAAGAGTTTCAATAAACAACAAAAACCAAGACAAATAAAAAGAATAACACAGGCATACATAACAACCAGAATCCAATCTCTTGTTTGTTTGTATGTTTAACTTTTTTGCATTTTGCTTGTACTCACTTCACACATGACTTCCCCAACAGTTATTGCTGCTAGTGCTCATTAATATGACATAGGATGAGCACTCAACATCCTTTCCTTTGGAGGCACACCTATGGATAAACACAGGGTAATCCAAATGGCATGTACAAACCATGGGCTTAACATGCACAAAAGATGGATTTGAAATTCAAAGAGCATTTTTATACTTGCCTTCCATCCATAAGGCTAGCTCCAATCTTTGCTGAAACCCAGTTCTGCGTCCACTTGGAGTCCAGTGTTTCTAAACATATGGCAACCAATGCAGAACAAAATATGCCACAGCTGCAAGCACAGTGCGGAAATAGGTCGTCTCTCTCGCGGGAATCAACTTCACTCTCTGTACTCGCTTCTTTTCCACGACTAGGGTTTCGCTCACCCTGTTGTCGCCGACCCCGCTAGCTTGCTTGCTCTGCTACGAACACACTGAGTGTTCGTTTCATTCTCAAAGGCTGTAGAGCACAGCAAGCCAGTGCTGTAATGACTACCTTACTTGAGACTTCCGAGGAGGAGCCGACGATGGCCGTGGCCCGCACCATTGCGGAGCTTGCATGGTCTCAAGGCGGGCCCGATGTGAGCTTGTGTTCCTTCTCCTCTTATTCCCCTGTTTCACCCTGTATCAAGCATTTTCACTTGCCTTTGACAAGTTGAAGATATATCGGATTGCAACCTTGGGCTGTTTCTGTGAAGAACGTGGTTCTCAACGTAATGGATGGATTTAGAGCTGTTTCGGGGGTGGACTTTGTTGATGGAATGACAGCTTTACCGTGGTTGATGAAGCCTTTTCGGTGTGCTTGTCTTGCGTGCAGATTGCGGGACCAGCAGTTGCGCAATTCTGCAATGAAGCTCAATCATATTTGATGGATAAATGGTATCCAGATCTTGTCAATTTGTTGCTCACATCTGCAGACCTCGTGCTTGCGAATGCCTCCGAGAAAGGTATTCGGCATGAGTTTTAACTTTTTCTGTATTGTTTCATATCACAGAGACCTTGTTTGTTTGTTTGTTTGTTTTTTCTTTTTTCTGGAGTTATTAACAGCAATGCGATTTTTCGTTAAGGATGAAGATTGTTCACATTCACTTTGAAGATTTTCACATTCATGAATTTTTAGTGTCTGCATAGTTTGTTTCGACTTCCTCATGAATGTCGGTAATGCAATCCAACTTCATTGAAGTACTGGAGTCTCCGATGCCGCACGAATTCCAGTGGATTTGTAACATATTGGATTTAATTTTTGCGCTTGTGCACTGTAGATATGGAATGCATTTTTACTGTCATCTCCAATTTGGTATCGAAAGCACAAAGCCCAGATGACGCACTTGCCATGGCGGACCAAATTGCGAACAAGCTCACCGTTCAGCCCATTGACAAGCCAGTCAGTCGACTTAAAATGTACACCATCTTCGTCATTATCCTCTTAAGGCGTAGTGGAATATAATCTCAGGATATGTTAAGTTTGGTTCTATGAGCAAGGTCACCTGCTTTTTCCCCAAGTATTATAAGAGTTTCGGTTGCTGGGAGATAGCTGCTCATTGCGGATGTGTCATGTATGTAATGTTGCTCATATCCCTCACATAGCTGACCTGAGGCTGTAATTGAAGAGATTTAATTGACTGAGTTATTAAACTACCTTTGTCCTCGAGGGTTTTTGTTAGACACTTTTTTATCCTGGTCAGCTTTATGCCTTCCTAATCTGAGCCGTGCTCTGTGGGGCTTGCAGCTTATTTCACTTGTATAATGTGCTAGAGAACCCTTACGGTCGGTTTTTGATCTTTAAGAGAGTGCTCAAGCTTGCTGTTGCTGGAAAAGTCACGGAACTGATTGTACCTACTTTCAAGCGCATGGATGCATTCTTACACGAGTGGAATATTAGTGAGAGTGATAAGCGTGATATTTTCCTTTCTGCAACAAACATTTTGAAGGACCAAAAAGGGTAGGTCTCTTAAATTACGTCTATCGTCATTTACGTTGATATTGTACATTGGCAAATGTGATTTTTTATACTTCCTTTTAGTATCACTCTATTTAGATTCAAAGGCAACGTACCGGATTCAGGTTTCCATAATGGGTTTCAGATGGTGGTCTGTGGTACTACTTATGGTAGTATGCATCTTTTTCGGTAAGCTAGGCTTTTATTTTATAAATCTTATCTTAACCCGTACCTTTTGACGTAGTCGCTATTCAATCATCATGAAAGTCGTGTAGGTACACGAAGGACTCATACGCATTTCTGTTCAAGTACCTGCAAACCTTTATTGAAGAGGATGCGAGTACATTGAACGAAGCTAAAGAGGAAGCTGTCAGAGCTGTCATAGAATTTGTCAAGTCTCCGGACATGTTCCAGGTTGATCTCGCTCATTCGAGCTCCTTATCAACTATGTCTGTCCTGATTTTGAAATTACAGGTTGTGCCTTTTCTGCTACTATTTTTTGAAGTGGTTATATGTGACAATATTTCATGCTGACATGATGTTACTGCAGAAACATCGTTGGGGTGATCAGAGCGTTTTCCTTGTAAGTATCTGAACTTCTCAACTTTCCAACATGGCTATTTAAATCTATCGTTGAACCTGTTCTTTTCTGCACAGGAATAGGACTTTACAGGACCTGACAGATATATGAATCTACAGATATAGGTAGTTGATGCTGTTAGTTACGATGAAAGATGATAAGATGACTTTCGCTTATTGGTAGATAACATTCTCTGCATTACTTGTGATGCACAGTGTGACCTATTGGATATGCCAGCCGTGAAACAACTCGAAAGGGACCCCAAGTATGAGCCTGTATATCATTTGCTCGAGATATTTTTGACTGGCCGTCTTGCGGATTACCTCGAGTTTCAAGCTGCAGATGTTGCTACTTTAAAGAATTATGGTATGTTCATCATCTTTGGTTTTGTTTGTAATAAAATTACTCGCTGGAATATGCATGTGAACAGAAATTTTTGCTTGCATGCAGGACTTGTTCATGAGGATTGCGTTACTAAGATGCGGCTGATGTCGCTAGTGGGCCTTGCTACTGCGGCTTCCGGGGAGGTTTCTTATGCTGTCATTCGAGATACCCTGAAGGTACACAGTTAACGGTTTATGGAAGCATCTGTTTTGCTTTTGTACTTCATAAGTAAATTAAAATTTCTCATTATTCTGTAGTCGGGTCTTCTCATTCGACTAATGTCGTTTGTTCTTGGCCAGGTTGCTGATGATGAGGTTGAGCACTGGGTTGTGAGAGCTATTGCAGCAAAGCTACTTGAGGCTAAGATGGATCAGCTGAGACAAACAGTGATTATTGGGTACGTATCAAAGAGTATACACAACATTAAGGGAAAAGATGTTATGAAAATGTTCTTAATCTTCTTAATCTCCTGTAGCATGTTCTGCAGTAAGTGGTTCAGTTCGTGCATGCAACACATCCTCTCTCTCTCTCTTTCTCTCTTTCTCTCTCTCCCTCTGCCTCTCTCGTTTAGCACAAGGATGAATCTTCTGCTTTGAGGATACAATCATTTGATTATATGTTGCAGACGCTGCACTAGGAGGGTTTTCGGACCTGCACAATGGCAAGAGTTGCGCACAGGGCTTGCTGGTTGGAAGGTTTGCAAATGTTATCCATTAGCTCCGATTTATGTATGTAGTACGTTATTTGTCGGGTTGGTGCCTTTTTCTATGGATCTGTTAATATGCACGCAGTTGACAAAATCAAAGTTCATCTCTTGTTCTACGTATGTCACCGAGATTTTGAAGTAATTGAATTTTGAAGCGCTGCGTTATTGATACGAAAATTCGCTGTGTACAGGAGAACATCAACAACGTAGGAAGGATCATAGCTCATGCAAAGTTATCACAAGGCGGCATCCCGCAAGCTCTTCAAGTTTAATCAAATAAACTAGCATATTTTCTTTGAGACTTAAGTATGAGATTGATGTGTAATAGGCTAGTAGTGACCTGGATTGGTCAGGATACTTACGGTTAAGTTGTGAGGCTCACGTAGGGCAATTTTCTCGGGAGCATTTTCGGAAATGAACGCTGATTTCGAATATCATTCTTATCTTTTCTATTTCTGTGTTACTCGTACACCTGTCGACTTTCAATTATTTGACCCACATGATGCACTGTTATGATGCTGTTGTTGCAGTAATTAACAAAATTCATAGGTCTCTCAATCTCCATGTCATGCATAGGAATTTCCACTGGAGACAATTCTGATTAGATGGAATATCTTCTACATAAAGCCTTGCATTTTTCTATGATATAGTAGCATGAAAGTACTGATTTCGAAATTTATAAAATCAAGTGAGTTCAATTTTCAAGGCGACCAGGGCGAAACAACCTCTAGAACGGGACCATGGTAATTTTTCTTCTTTGTCTATGAATGGATTTTGGGCAATTTTAACAAAGTTTTTATTTACCTACCCACACCTGCCTGCAGAAATCGGGACTTAACAAAGTAGGGTCGAGAGAGCAGGTTGTGGGCTAGGGAGAAGCCGGCTTGCCCACCCGTGAAAATTGGAACTTAGGCAAAGGGAGCAGAGGGCAAGGCCCAGTTGGCTAGAGCCGAGGGAGGGCTGAGGCTATAGGCTAGGGAGAAGCTCGCCTGTCCACCCTCCTGCAAAAATTAGAACTTGGAGTTGAGGGAGCAAAGCCAAGGGGGGCTTGGCCAAAGTCAAGGGAGGGTGGGTGGAGGCTATCGACGAGGGAAAAGCCCGCTTGTGAAAATTGGAACTTAAGGTTGAGGAAGCATAGGCCAAGGGGGCCTTGGTCAGAATTGTGGGAGGATTGAGGCTATGGGCCTGAAAAAAATATGCTCACAAAATTTGGAACTTAGGATTAAGGGAGCAAAGTTAAGGGGACCTTAGTTAGAGTTGAGGGAAGGCTGAGGCTATGGGCTAGAAAGAAGTAATTAAGCATTGAGAGGCGGGGTCAAAATATAAATATAGTATAATCAATCTCCTATATAGGTGGGTGGATTCAAACTTGGGACCAACTTGGGATGAATCTAATACTACCAAAGTCTAGAACCATTTGCACCAACCTAATTAGGTGAGGACTTTGACACCAAATTTCACATTATTTATATTGATTTGGTTTTTGCCTAGCCCACTACCTATAGGCAATAGGCAATGGGTTAGATAAAACCAAGATTGGTACCATAGATGGATGAAATCTTGCAATAAAAGTCCTATTCTATAGGATGTTTTGTGGAACCATTTTCAAGGCTAGTGGATTGAAGACAATTAAGTGTTTTTTTCTTGATTTGTATTGTTATTATTCATTTGTCTTTTATTAACTAAAGATAAAATATTCATGAACAAGGTTTGTTAATTCCTTATGGTATAAATTCTATTGACTAAAGATAAAATATTCATGAAAAAGAATAAATAATATTTTTTTTTTTCTTAGTAAAAAAACAGCTCAAAGCAATTCTAAAACTAAAGTTATATCTCAAATAATTTTATATAATTCATTCTTAAAAATAAAGTATTATAAAAGTTTGTACAAATATTTTTTTATAAATAAAAATTATTATGTAAAATAGTCTAATATAATTTATAATGATAAAATTTATTAAAATAAAAATTACTATTCTAATTTAAATGCAACTAAGATATCAAGGTAAATTTAAATTTTTGACTTTGAGGTGACTAACCAAAAATTTTATATTGATAAATTTATAATAAAATATTCATATTTTTATGAGTTAATTAGATATAAAAATATTAGTTTTCAAAAAATATATATACAAATTCTTACTTATATTTTAATAATTATAAAAAAATAAATTTTATTTTAAAATTATATTTAACTTTATAATATTAATAAATGGAAAATATATATAGTTAAGTTTGAAAAGCAATTTTACAAATATGTAACTTTGAATATATATTATCTAATAATCTATTCAAATTTATTAAGTTATATTAATTTTTTATAGTTTTGTTTTATAAAAAGAATTTTATATTTTATATTAAGTTCATTGTGTCATTCTTTTTCAATATATGAATTTAAAAATATTACATGGAAAAACTAAATAAAAATATTTTTTAAAAATACTAAAATTAAATAAATTAAATAAATGATATATATTTTAAAACTAACTAATTAAACATATTACAATATAAAACTTTAACATATCTTTTCTCTAGATTCAATTAGGACATATAAATATTTAAAAAGTTAATAAATAAATATATATATTTTTTAAATGCTTTAAAAATTTTATCATTAAAAAATTTCTATGATTGTGTATGTATTTATTGATTATACTAACTATAATGACTATTTTTGTTTCACAAAAATTTTATTTTTTTATTTTTTTATTTTTTTAAATAAAAAATAAGATAATAATATTAAAAATATATAATATAAAATCAACATCTTTCTTTTAAATTAATACTTTTCAAAATATGTGCTAACTACATACCCAAGATATGGAACAAATTTATTATGTAATAAGATGTAACCTCCTAAATTCAAAAAATTACAACCATCCATTATAAGCCAAAAATACCAAAAGTTTTGGCTATGAGATACACATATAATATAGTATTAGAAGAAGCTATGGTTTATGGATTTATCAAATTAATATTTATATGCTCTAATGCTAAAACAAAAGAAATAAAGGATTTAAATACTATTATGGTATAATTACAAAATTAAAATGTAATCTTAAAATATATTCTTGGTTTTTTAAATTAGACTTAATGGCATATATAGCCAAAATTAATATATGTATTTTTTTTTGAAAACTTACTTCACAAAATTTAATAGAATCCAAGTGGAATGATAATCTAGATTCAAACTTTAAACTAAATTCAAAGAATATGTGGCTTTGACTAAAAAAAACAATTCTTATATAGTTGATTTGATATGAAGGGATTGTTACTAATATATAAAGAAAAAAATCTAATGTTAAGGCATGTATAATTTAAATTGGAATAATGCCTAAAAACCTACTTAATCATTTATAGATTGTAGGAATGTCTTCAAGCAATTTATATTTGAGATTAGATAATATTTTTAAATTATAAATTAGGAACTACTCTTAAAAGTGGAAAATTATAAAAAGAGTTTTTATGGCAATAAAAATTCTTTGCAAGTAATATATTACTAAGATTTTAAAAAATTTAAACTAATTGGTTTTTACTTAGAAAAATATATTTATAATTAATCTAGACTTATATAAATATAACAAAATATAATAAAATAACCAATAGTTTGTTAAAGAATCTATCAGTCAAAGAAGAAAGTTTTGGTACTAATAGATATTTATTAAGATAAGTTGATATCTTCTTAAGCCTCATTTGTCATTAGGATATTTTGGCCTTGATTTTTTATTTTTTTATTGCTTTATTTTTATTTCTTTATCTTTTTATTAATATCTTAAAGAAATTTTCTTTGTGATTAAAGATTTTAAATTTTAAAAAAAAAAAAAAAAAAAAAAAAAAACAACAACAACAACAACAACAAAAGTACATTAAATTACCAATTGCTATAAAATCTTAGAGAATCTTTATTTTGCAACTCTTAAAACTTGAAATTGGTTGAAATCAAGAAGTTTTTCTTGATTGGCCAATCAATGAAGAGGCCATGAAAGGAAAAGATGATGTAGAATACATTTTTTTTCTTACATGACATAAACATTGTTATATTCTAGAATTTGCATTAAGATTTATCTCGAGAGGCAATTTTTACAAAAATTAAAATATACAAAAATTCACCTCAAGAGGATGTCTTTAAATATACTAAAAAATTTAAATTTAAATTTAAATTTATTTTTTACATTTAAAATTTTAAAAAAATTAAAATACAAAATTTCCATATTTAGAATTATAATAAAATGATTTGATTCATTTTATGACATAGGAATCACTGCCAGGGGTGTACACATTGCATCGCCACTTCATTGAGTCCTAGATCCGCTGGCGTGCTACACCTACCACCAAGCACTCATTGACTGGAATTGTGGAGCATATGCCATGAAGTGGTCATTGGTTTTCCCTGTCCTTCGCCGACCACGGATATCCCCGAGACCAGTTGGCGGTGTTGCTACTTCCTGAAAATGCTATCTTTGAACAAGGTCGGTGGAATGAATAACTGAAATCAGGTAAGTCGTCACAAAGTACCTTAGGTGCTATTTGGGTAGTCTCTATTATCGTCATTCGCCACTATGGTCTGCAGACGAAGTCCACCGGAATATCACAAAAGCTGTTCTTGAGTGGGCATGGCGGCTCCAATGAAATTCTTGCTTGATATGGGTAAGACATCGCATGCTGCAGTACAGATCCATGGCCACAAAAGGAAAATGCTATCTGCAATATTCCAGACTGGATGTGATATCCTTTAATGGAAATCGCAATCTATTTCAGTTTGTGCCGCTACTACCTACTCCAACTCAAGGACCTGCAAATCCTATAGGAACTGGACAATGTCGCGGCTTTGTTAGCTACTCACGATTTGGTCCAATGATGCTGATTGATCCACTTCCACAGTGTCGGGCACATGGCAATGATAAAGAATCACAGTCCCTAGTCTTGCAACAAGTGTACTCTGTCCACACAAGCAGCTCCCGAACTGGATAGTATATTCAGGAGCGCTCAAAAAGCAAGTAAAGTCACATTCCACAGGACAGCTTGAATCTCTGCCTTGATTCAACTCGGCATCGTGACGCGAGCGTGACCCTAGCCTGTCTCCAAGAGTCCTTATTGGATGCGAGCATTCTCGTGCATGCATTTCATGTTGGACAGTCTTCCACTGAATCTTAAAATATTCCAACTTATCAAGACTTGAGAAGCCCGGTTGCTGATTGTCACATAGCATGCACATCTCATATAAAAGTCGCTAAAGTCAAGCAGTATCGATGTTAGTACGGCAGTGCACTAATTCGTTGAGATTGAATCAAGGTGAGGTGATTTGAAATTTCCAGCTTGGATCGTTGGGTGAAAACTGATTAGGAAGGTTGATAAGCTGATCAAACGAGGCTATCCTTGGCCCATTTGCAAAGTCTCTCGATCGACGTAAGTAAATCCAAGCTGAAATCAAGCACATGTGACATCTCCGATTCATGAAGAAACCTTCATGACGCCTATTGCTGGAGGTAAGACCATCCAAGTTGTTCAAGTTTCTCCGAAGAGGCTGATACAGCAACTAGCATCTAGGTACCTGACCTAGACAACACTTGCATGTGAAAAAGTTTGAGATTCTGGCTTCATAGACTGCTTTCCCTCCGAAACGAAAGCAGTCACCCTCCTGAAGGTAATTAAGGTTTAGTTCCTCATAGCCAACACAGCTAGGTACAGGTAGCTCGTAAGCATGATCTGCTACAAAACGGTCACGAACGTCTTCTTGCAGCTTTGATAATTGTTAGCACTGCAGGCTGTAGTCCGTCCAGAAAGCCAACCTTCAAAGTGCGAAAATAATTTCAGGAGTATCTACTAACGACAAAGATACAAGGCGCTAGCTTCAAGGTTTATTTCCAACAATTTCAAGTCTGAGGTACCACACCTGATAGAAACTCCTGCTCATTTTCTTGAGAACCTGCAAGAACCAGCTTAGACCTCTTAGAATCGTGGGGCTTCTATTCGAATTGAATTGTCAATCTTCGTGTTTAGCAACAGAGCGATGAAAGTTTGGATAACTCGTTTCACATATGGAAGCAATCACAAGAGGGTTAATTTGAAATAATATCGTCAAGTGGAAAATGAGTTGCCGCCACTGTTCCTGTGAGGACTGTTCGAATGACACCGTTATCTGTGCGTCAACATGAATTTCATTGGCAAACTTATAAAGAACAGAATCCTCGACATATCGTGTCAAAGAACTCATGCACTCTACAGATCACCAACTTATTTTTTTGGACACCATGTCATTGCAGTCTTCAAATGGAGGGGAGTGGACATGGGCAGCCAAAACAGAGTCTTTCAGATCTTATACCAGTCATTGACCTTGCAGCACTAAATGGCGATCATATCGACGAATTTAAACGCAGGCGCATTATCACTGAGATAGCTCATGCATGCAAAACATGGGGCGCTTTCCAGCTGGTCAACCATGGCATTCAACCGCATGTGATTGAAAGGGCCAGAGCTAAAGCGTGCGGGGTGTTTGAATTGCCAAATGAAACACGGTGGAAGGCCAAACGATCACCAGGCAGCTTGTCTGGATATGGAAACGGCGCTGTCATCGCAGACGCAGTCAACAATGAAATTGCATCCGAAGCCATAACCTTCGGGTACCCAAATTCTGAGGCTGACGTAATTGCTAGCAAATTCTGGCCCCGCGGAAACCCAGATTTTAGGTAAGTAGCAATCAGACCCACAACCTCAATAGCTCGATAAAGCGTCCCTGGTTCTTTGTCTTCGAACAGGTGGTCAAACATGAGTAGCCAGTATGTTTAGTCACTCTAACTCGAGAAAGATCTGCTTGTACGAACTCACCAATCATTAATTAGTTTACAACACTGCAGTGAAATAAGGTTCATCTTTCATCAACCTGCACTGTGTGATCATGTTCTTACACTCTAACGAAATGTTCGCTAGCTGTGCGTACATGATCTTCAAGAAGCACCTTCGAATAAGGTCAATACAGGTAGACTGACATTTGCCAGTGCTGCGTTCAAACTCCAGAGCGAGCATAGATGATTATAATGAGGAGTCGCATGAGCTGGCCTTGAAGGTCGTGAGACTCATGGTAGAAGGCCTGGAACTCCACGGAAACTTAGCACATTTCCAACCCTACTTGACAGAACACTTTGGAGTGTTGAGAATCAACAACTACCCAGCTAGCGAACATCCAACCCGAGACATCGGACTTCCACCGCACATTGATGATACCCTACTCACCATAGTGCACCAAGGATGTGAAGTTGAAGGACTTCAACTTAGAAAAGATGGCCAGTGGGTTACTGTGCCACCACGAAGCGACGTCATGGTTGTACTCGTGGCTGCCGTATGCCAGGTACATTCAAACTCCTATAGGGCTCCTTTGACATCAGTTTTTCGAAATGCCGCTAATTAATTCTTAGAATAAACTTAGTGATGCACAAGCCACGAGAAACAGAAATGATTTTGGTAATCGCAAGGTGGAAAAATGCATACCTGTTCTAACTTCATCCCTCGAACCGCCCTCGAGCTTGACGAATGATTTTATGATTTGCAGGTGATCACAAATGACAACTATAAAGCTGTCCTACATCGAGCAGTACCGAATCGAGACAAAGCCCGGCTCTCCATGGTGTATTCGGCCTATCCTCCAGCGAATATCCTTATCACCGCTGCTCCAGAGTTTGTGAGCCCTGCACAACCTCCCCTGTACAAACCATTCACATGGTCAGAGTACCTATCTGGTCAAGTTACCCACATCCTCAACCCTCTTGATGGCTTACAAACAGTTGAGAGGGAAGGAGAAACTCAAAATCAAACCTCAGAACCCTCAGGAAGCAGTAGTAAACTTGATTAAGACAAAGGGAGTGAAATCCAAAGTTCCCAACTCAGAAGCATCATCAACATATTTTGTTGACTTCACGGAAGTTGATCAATTTTGCATCGTAGGTGATTGCTGTAGTCAGCAGCTGTAATCTGAGTACCACACAATGCAGAACTCATGAGAAACAGTGGCTTCTAGATGAAACATTCTTGAAATCAAAATGTCCAAAATCTTGATTCATCTGATTTGGAATATAAATGAAAACCTTTTGACATTCCTCGAACCTCCACTGCGGGTTGAAATGAGGTACAAACTCAAGTAGTAAGCTGCCGTAAGAGGTACCTGTTACAAAGCAGATCAAATGCTCCATACAGTGATAAACCCACCTGCTGAGCTCTCACGTAGAGAAAATCAGTGCCGTCCATAAGCATTCTACGTTGTTCTTCATTACTGCGAAAATCATTACAAAAGATTCTAACGCAGTCCTCATGCACACAAATAGTGACAAGTAGAGGGAAGAAGTAAAGGCCAATATGAACAACGAATTCAACTGGCTCTCTAAGCAAACATGATCTAATGACACCAAGGCACAAAAATTCAAGCTCAAAATCCTTGAAAATGTAAAAAAGCGTGCACAAGATATCCCACAAAACACGCCAATCCTCAATGAAGAAGATTCTCAAATCCAGCGAGTGAAGTGTAAGTAATCGCTTCAAGCATAGGAGGACCAAATAACGCATGCTTGGATCAAGTTTTGCGTGTTAATGCATGCAACAGTTGCCTAATCGTCAAATTCTTTTCAGGGTACGATTACAAAACACTCGAGCTGCAGTAAGTCTCCTTCTATACAATACGCTCCAACTCCCTAGCATAACCTAGAGTTTGATTGATTAGCTGAAGAGAAGGAATCTCTTTGCACGGTGCAAGTTCCTTGGATCTTTGAAAATACACCCTGGTGCCGCGAATTTCCCAATCCGGATGATCCTGAATAATGTTCAGACCCAAATCATTATCAGTTGCAAATAGGCAACCCCTTGGTCCCTTGAAATTGAAAACGCATGAAGAACTTCAACAGAATCCGTGACACAAATTAAGAACGTGCAAGATATGGAAACGTGTTACGTAAAAATGTTAGAAAGATGTGAGACAAGCACTTGTAGAAATACTTACATCCAGAACATATGCCAGCAACTCTTGATCAGATGCAAACATCAGTATCTTCTTGGCCTCCACTAATGACAACGAATCGTACGCCTTCTCACTACAGCCTGCGATTTCATCTCTGTGCACAATGAAATGAGTAATTATGAGTACATCATTTCCATGCTCTTTGCAACAGTAAGACCATCCTTGCAAAAACGCAGTTTCTATTCTATCCACAGAGAAAGTCATTTATAATTCCTTGGTGTATCATACCTAACAGTCTTGGCAAGAAGGTCCATAAAGTACACATAAGTTTCATGTGGAACAGCTTGACGAGCACTTAGAACACGGTTGTAGGCGCCCTCCATGAAAGACTGCTCTAGCTCCACAGCATGCTTTATGCATGCATGATCATGAGCTGCAGGTGGTAGAAGCTCTAGCTCTGCAAACCCATTCACACGCATCACAATAGCCGGATACAGACAAAAAGATATAAAAGGACATCTACTGGCTTCATGGTTGGTTCGAGCAGCTGTAACAAGAAGAGCTCACTGCACACTCCATATTCGAAAAAGTTACTGCAATATAACATGTTCAAAGCAGGAAAGAGAACATGGTTTAGAATTTAGTCATTTCGAACGCAGTATACTAGTGCAAAGTTGCCTTTACAATTTGAAAAAGAAAAGAAAAGTTTGTAACCTGTATGAAATTCCGCAATTCTGTTCTGAACTAACAGCCGCAGCAAGTTGAGACCTAAAATGGGATACTCTTGTTCGGACGGAGGAATCACCCCCCTGCAATCGAAGAACTGATTAGCTAAAAACATGACCAAACACAAACAGATATGTGAATTTCAATTCTCAGACGAATATGTAATACATACAGAATTTATATGAATCTTACCAGGGGTATTAGTATTGGTACAGACTAAACAGGATAAATTATGAGCAATGGGCTTTTTGTATCATCTTTAAAGAAACAAATAGACCACCGACTAAAAAAATCATATAATGAATATGTGGTCAAAGCACGATACGTAAAGACGAGATCCCATGAGCAAATTTGAAGATAAGGATACTGATAATTACAAATTTCGTGCTTCAGGAAAATCTAATACTCTTTCCATGGGCATCCTGATAAGTAAGAAAAATTATAGGCTGTATATCCTACTATTATCAGAATAAAAGAGTAAAAGCATACCTAGTATCGGTGTAGTATGACTTGAGTTGAAGAAAATGGCGCTCAAATGCATCCTGATCCTCCATTTTCACACTCAAAACTACAGCATGTTCCAAAATATCCCCTGCAAAAAATATGGACTCTCTGTAAGTTAGAAAACGAGTCAACAAAGAGTGGTAATGGAGACTGGCACCGAATGATTACACGTCATTTGAAGAACATGTATGAACCATGAAGTCTTGAATCGAGGCATTGTACGACAGAACTAAATGCTATTCACTGCATACTGTTAAAATCCAAATTGAACAGAATAAGGTTCGAAAGCGTGTAAACGGAAATAATCCACAATGAATTGATTTTGATAAAGCAACCACCGGTAATGTACATGCAAACAACTTTAAAGCATCCTAAGAGCAGCAGCAATAGCTGTACATACTTGCGAGAAGAAGCTCTTGTACGGATGTTGGAGACGATTTAAACAGGGGTGGAAGACCGGGCAACTCAGTCAGCTTCACCTGCAACACTCAGATATTGCTGACATAAATCACCATGCAATTCCAACTTTACTTGTTCCAACCTCTTTTTCTTCAAAATCAGAGTCAGTTCAGACCTCTTCTCTAAACACACATCAGCAATTCCTGCCTTCCTCCAGCACCATCCAAACACACCACCTCAAAACCCTAACCCGCACCACCAAAACCTAACACCTTTCAAAATAGTTCGCCAATTGAGCAGAAACCGAGTATGCAATAGAACCTTAAGCTGAGAAAGGATGCTGTCGCTAGTTTCCGTATCATTTTTGTCGTAGGAGGCCTTAAACTTCTGAAACAACCGGGTAATATCCGCAAGCTTCCCCTCCATTTGGAAGCGCGAGAAACCTGACAAAATGCCTCAAAATGCAGGAGAAAGAACACACTTCCGATAGCGTGTTCGGAAATCACAAAAGAGTCGTGGAATTGATGAACCACAAGGTCAAAGAACAACAATCAACTGATCAGACGACACGAGAAGAATTGATCGGAAGCAATTCGAACCCGAAGCTTCCACACTTGCTCCTCTCGCCACCTTCCCTTTCACGCTTCCATGTTCCAAGCCCGCTCTCATTTTTCTGGGCTGCCATGTCAGCTTTCCGTAGGCTTTGTTCAACGGAATGCCACGTATGCATTAGCCTTTAGTCAGCTTTTGTCAGATGTGATGATGTGTTTTCCTGACGTCACATCCGTAGACTTTTTCTTCCTCAGAAGAGACTGACTTTTAAAGTACTTTTAAAGTACTTCACCTTTAGCCTCTGCATTTTAATTATTAAGGGATGCTTTAGACTTTTTCATGTGACGCAAAAAAAAAAGTAACTCAAAGAAAACCACAAAGAGGCATCATGAATAAATAGACGTAGTATCACAATAAAAATACAGTTTTCCTTGAAAAAAGTATGAAAATTCAATGTTCCTTAAAAAGTTTCTAAGAAATCATTTCAATCAATAAGATTAAAATAAAATCTAAAATTACTGGTTTATATTTGTATTTCATTTAATTAAAGTATAAATTTTCAATATTTTTTCCAATTTATATTCTAATGTAAGTATGTAAAATAATTTTTAAAGTTAATACAAAACAAAACACAGCCTCTGAATTGTAGTATGCTGAATCAAGTAGAAAACCTTCAACCCATCATGTTCTGACATATTTTTAAATATGTATATTACCTGTTACGTTACATTTGGTAAAACAAGAAATGAGATATTTTTGTATTTTTGTATTTTTGTATTTTAATAAAGCTGTATCTTATTATAGATATGTGTGTTTAAATTTTTAGCATGTTTCTTATGATGATTTTTATATTTTTGATGTCATTAAGCACATAATGAAGGAAATTATGTAATAACTATCAATTGAATATGAAATTGATTAAATCGTTATATAATATTTAAATATTAATATTAGTATTTCTATTTTTTAATAATCACATAATATTTCAATCATTATAATACTTACTGCTTATGTATTTTAAATTTTAAAATTAAAAAAAATAAAATAAAGAAATATATTGCCAAGTAAAAGACCTCTTTTAATACAAATCACATATAGTTTCACTACTAAATTATTAATGATTAAAGAAAACTATAAATTTTTGACTAACTTCAATCTTTAATCCAAATAACTCATCTTTAATTCTAATGAAATATTTATTTTTGTATGAACACTAACAACTACCTTGCAATTAAGTTTTATTTAGTTTGTGAATTATTTTAGACCACATAAAAATTGGATAAACTACAATAAATTTTATGATAATACCACGAACTAATGGAATCTACAAGTTGTCTATAAACGGTGTGACAATATCAACCACCCAGATATTGGTCAACACAAAAGATTCAATTAAAACTACACATGTGCAACTCTTTTTTAATGTTAAAATTTTAATAGTATTTTTAATATATAAATGTAAATTTAAGTTTAAAATTAACACCAGCCTTAACTTCAATTCTAATGTTGCTATAATTTCAAAGCTTTTCAAGTCATGCACATATTAAAATTTAGACTTGTAGAATATTGATGCTTTTATTTATTTTATTGATTATTTTTAAATAATTAACTTTATAAGTTTTCATATTATTTAAATAAAATTCTAAAGTGAAAGATCAAAATATAAAAATACATATTAAAAAAATGTATGTATAAGACAAACATGTAATAATTATTATTTATTTGAAGGTTAATTTAAATTTATTATTATTACAAATGCAGATCGTGAAATGATTTTAAGGAAATGGTAGGATTTCTATTAATGATTTTGATTTGATGTTTGAAACATGTAAGAAAATGCTTACTCAAAGAATTCATTTTTCTTTTGACATATTATATATATTTTATATATCGTGTCGAAAAACATATTCCTTACAACAACCAAAATCTACTAATAATACAATTTATTCATTAAAATATGTTTTTATGATCAAATTCAGTCTTTCTCATAAATTTTTGGATAAGATCTTTTGATATAGATGAATTATTATTATTATTATTATTTAAAAAAAGTTAAATACCAATTGTAATAGAATGAGATTGTAAACTATCAATTTCTTTTAATTTTTGTTACAAACAAGTCTATAAAATGCAAGTTGATTACGTAATATGGATGTCACTTATTGTCTATTTTAAATCACAATATCATACATGTTAAATGCATATTGCAACAACATGTCCCCTCTGTGATACAAATTGAGTATGGATTCATTAGACTCATTCTAAAATATGCACATGACAAGTTGAATGGGTTATTACTTAAAAACACATTTACAAAACACAATTTATTAATATCATGAAACTGTCAGAATGATTAATTTTATTTCTATCATATTGGAAACATAAAACTACTATAAATTAAATTATCCCAAAAAGTTTTAATTTTTAATTTATTACTTATTCTAGCTTTGAATATCACTTTAGAATAAAAATTCTACAAATCCGTAAAATCTTCAGTAAATTAAAGCCAAATGAGTAAAATTTCGATCACTAAGAAAGTTAAAATATTTTTAGTATTTTTAAAATTAAAAAAAGCATTCTCCATTTTAAATTCTTTTTTTCATAGACCCTAAAGTGTAAAAGAATCACGTTTTCATCGACATCCGAAGGTGACAGTGTTACGGAAACGTGAATGGTGACTTCCCGAAAGCACGGAAAGGAGGCAGAAAGTTACGAACCAGGAGAAAAGGCACTACGTTGAGGGGGCAGCCAGAGACGAAGCACCAAGGAAAATCCACGGGGGGACATGAGCAGGTGTGAACAGAAGCAGAAGTTTACCACGTCGGGATTACCGGGTCAGGGAGGCACCGTTCCTCACAGCGAAAGGCCAAGTGGACGGAGAAGACGGCCATTTAGAAGAATCCAGGCCGTCCGATTGCACGAGAGAGCGACCAAGAGGTGGATTCGAACCCGATCGTGGTGGGCCAGGCGGCGCCACGTGACCGGAATCGCTTTCAACGTAAACGTTTGAAATGTCGATGAAGTGCTCGTGGTTTGAACCGTTCAGCGGAGCCCCTTCCAAGGGCAAATTTGGATTCGGGGTAACCACTTTCACACCGGCGGGGTATGGAGGGAGTATGTTGCTGGTTCGGGCCCTCCTCCTTCTTGGGGCGTCTCCCCTGTGCCCAGTCTTCATTTGCCTCCTTTTGTGCCGTGTTTGTCCAACGTCTGCTGCCACCGCCCTCGCAATACTACTGCTCTCTCTCCCTTCCTCTTACCGATCTTGTCTCGCCTCTTTACCTTTAGTTAACGCTACCTCTCCCATATTTGTTCTCGCCGTGTTTGCGAGCGCTGTGATTCAGGTCGTTATTTCGACTCCGGAGCTTCGAATTTTTTTTGTTGTCCTCTCGCCGCCTTAGCCGCCTTCGTCGCCCTCGCAGGTGAATGTCATCGACCCCCCGCTCCCTTCCTACTTTTAGTTTTTTCTTATTTTCGTTCCAGGTGCTTTGATGAAAGAAGCGTAAGTTTTGTTTTTCGAGGGTGTGTTCGATTTGAGAGGGTTGGTTGTGAAAGTAGAACAATGATCTTTGGAAGGACACCGATTCAAGGCGGAGGGGATATTTTGTTTGCTGAGTTTTTTGTACTCCTCGCATGTGGTGGCTTGTTTTTGGAAGAGCCTCTTTGCTGGATGAGAAAAATAGATTTGATTGGGTTCATACTGGGAGAACTTCAGTTTTCCTTGGCTTCCTCTATTATGTGCATTCATCTAATTCACCTAATCGTTGTGGCCCTTTACAGATTGTTAGATTATAGCAAACCAGTGAATTTGGAAGTCAAGACCTCCAATACTAGAGAATAAGCGAAGACTATAAATTTTGAATATAAAGTGAACCTAGTCTTGAGAGACCCCTTGTAGATCTCTGGAGTCGGAGACCCTCATGAACGGTGAAAATGCCAGTGGCCATTGATATGGGAATTTTAGACCCTAACCTCTTGCAGCTATCGCAAGACTTACCCTCATCTTCTGGCAATCCAGGTGCCGACAAGCTTCTTGACGACCTCTTCACTCAATGGCTTTCTCTTCCCGAAGCTCAACGCATGGTAACTATAAGACTAAATCCCCATACTTATTTTTAGCACAAAATAATAATATTATCTTTTCTAGAATAATAATAATCTGCTCACGGAACCGGGAATTTAATGGAGTCCAATCATGGACTTCACCACTCTGCGGTGGGCCAATTACTAAGAGTCTTCCGCTACAAAGGAGTATGCTCTGCAAATAAACTGCTCCGACTGAAAGCAGAAATTGGTCTTATAAAATCAGGGTTTTTGATGTTAAGGGTTGGAAATGCCTCCATTAGGTCGAACAGTGGCCTGAAAATCTGCAGCAGGTGCCCCCGGAGCAGTTTTAACTTCCCAAGTCTTGTGATATATCAATAAGCTGTACACATAACTTTAGGGGCAATATGGATCATACTTTCAGGAGTTTCAAATTTTTGCTTTGGTATTTGGTGCCGAACTGTTCCCTATTTGTAGCCTCCGTTACTTTCTGACTGACCTGCCATTTCTGATGGAAATCCCAACATTGATTTAGAACTATCTGATTACCAAATATATATATATATGCGTGCACGCAGACACTCACAGTATAGAACTGTCTGATGGACCCGACATTAATATAAGTCGTTCTATGTTGAAAGTAAAACCCCGTGTTACAGTCTTGGTTCAAAGACGGAATTCGTAGAATGCTTGTTCTGTGTGTCACTGTGACTAGCATTTCTAAAACTTCACATTGTGCAACCAGGTCATGACTTTGATTCAAGAAGCTCATCCAGAATCATCATTTGGAGATCAAGGCAGTCGCATTCAAACCTCGCCTACATCCCTATTAATAGATCCTTCGACACCTATGCATGTTAAGGAGGGGTGTACTCCGCCCTTGTCACCTCGCAGCTTTCCACTTTCACCAAGGTCACAAAGGCGGTTGAATGGACATACCATCTCTACCTCCCCCTTAAGCAGTAGTGAACTTATTCGAGAATCAATTCCTCAGGTATCTCACAGGTTGGCCATGGACACCGACATACATCCTTCTTAAACACGAAGTTGATTGTATGGTTCAGGCCACACATTGCTGGATGATGTTATAGTCTGGGAGAAGTTCTGATGGAGGACCACTGAGAGGCCTCTGAAAGCTAAGAGTACATGTGGGTTTTCTGAATTAGTGCTGCTCACAGGGTTCCCTTGTAGATGTTTGTATGCGACTTCTGTTGGATTTGTACAGATGTTTGTGCAGCAACACTCTTACAAAGGAGGGTGTTGACATTAGGCCTTGTGGAGTTTGCTGGAAAGACGGTCATTTGAATTCGTACTGATAGATTGTTTCGAATGGTGGGTTACTTGTTGTGCGCAGTTTTATTTTCCAAAAGGACCACCTACCTCAAAGGAAGCTTACTTTGAATGCTTAGATCGTGTTAATCGAATATTTTCTGGTTATCCCAATGGTCTTCCACTTTCTGGTATGTTTTTATCCTCGTCAATCACTCTTTGTTTACATATATATCCGAGTTTTGTGTTTTTCTTGTTTTTTCTAGTTCTTTTTGTTTTCTGAAGGTTTTGTACTGCTAGATTAAAAATTTGCTATTGAGTATTTATGTAACTTTTTTTTGTTATGTCTTTAGCATTCATGCCGGTTACGAAGGAGATTTGCAAGTTACCATCATATTTTTCAAGCGTTTTATTCCAAAAGCTTGATATCAACAGGACTGGGCTAGTTACCAAGTATGCGCCAATCTTTCATGTCTGTAGTGATAATGTTGATAGTCATCTTGCAAGGCAATTTATATTTGAATGGTGAATTGAGCTTCATAGAGACGGCCGATTTGCATTTATCTTTTGAGATTATCTGAAGTTTACTGTTTGCAAGTTATCTACCTGGATCTTTTTGTTTGTACCGAACCTTGTAAGGTTTTTGGGCTATTGAGTTGCATGTTCCTATTATTATATTTTGCAGTACTACAAGGTATAGCCGTAGCATCTAAATTTTAAGTGCATTGTAATCTACATATATTGAGTTTAATTAAGAGAGGTTTACAATCGTTTATTTCGTGATACAGGGAAAGGTTAATAAGCTACTGGCTTGATCAAAACATGCTTGTAGCTGATGGAGCGACACGTATCTTTACAGTTCTGAAGCAGCATGATAAAGATTATCTCACACAGGTTATTTTCCGAATTCCCATTGTTTACACTATGTTGTAGTCGTTTTAGACATTTCACGTCACCTGCGTTTCTTCTATTAATTTCCTTCCCAAGGTGAGGAACTAACGAGTATGATTTGCTGTGAGCAGGATGAATTTAGGCCCATATTGCGCGAGCTCTTACTGACACATCAAGGTCTGGAGTTTCTGCACGATACACCTGAGTTTCAAGATAGATATGGTACGTAATGCCGTCAAATGATTATATATTTGCTTCTGTTCAGTAGTTTATAAGGTTTTAGATCAGTTATGTGAAAAGCTTTTTTTTTTTACTCGTAGAATTGTGTCTTACCCCTAATCCCTCTCCCCCTCCCCCTACCCTACCCAAACCAAACGTTGAGGCAGGTGGAGCTATAATCATCAATGAAATGTAGTTTTGATGTTTTCCCATCTCTTTTTTTGGGATGTGCGTTTGGTGGTATTTTGCAGCTGAAACAGTGATATTTAGAATCTTCTATCACTGTAATAAGGGTGGCAATGGAAGATTGCTGCTTAGAGAAATCAAGCGAAGTTATTTATTTGCTACCTTGCAGCAAGTGGATGTGGAAGAGGACATCAACAAAGTGTTGAAGTAAGTTCTCATGTGGTATTTTCAGGTGTTCAGAAATTTGAATGGAAATCATTGTTCAGAGAGCCTTAAGCTTTGGGGCTTCCTTTTTAGTACACTTAACAGCGTGGATACGTGAACATGCGAATAGTGAGTTTACAGTAGCGAGGGATGAGTGCTTGGATCTTTTTGTCATATTCCAGTTTAGTATACTAACAAAGACCATAATAATTGACCTTCTTTGGATACATGTGGTGTGTGACGCAGCTATTTTTCATATGAACATTTTTATGTTATTTACTGCAAGTTTTGGGAGTTGGACTCGGATCACGACTTTCTGATCGACAAGGATGACCTATTGCGATACGGTAACCACGCACTCACGTACCGTATTGTGGAGCGTATTTTCTCTCAGGTATGAAGCGCTTATCGTTGCCCTGCTCTCTGAGCTTTGAAAGCATGATAAGGGAGCTGAATAGACCTCGGCATAAAGTAATGTTAAATCTTTAGTAATATCAGGGCATATTTAGCTGTAAACTTGTAGAGAACACATACAAATTCATTAAAGGTTTTGGTTTAGATTGCTTACTGGCAACGTTAATTCGCTTGAATTAGTGTTGAGCGTTTCCTTTTACTTTTCCGGACGTTGCCAACGGTAGCACCTCGTGATTGATAGGTACCAAGAAGGTTTAGAAGCGGTGTTGAAGGAAAGATGGGGTATGAGGACTTCGTGTGGTTTATATTGTCAGAAGAGGACAAGTCATCGGAGACCAGCCTCGAGTATTGGTGAGTTTGCCCTCCATTTTATTCTCTCTACTGCCTGTCTGCCGATGTCCCAAAGAAATGGACATTTTGATTTTGATTTTGATTTTGATTTTGCTTAGTCTACGCTAACATTGGATAAGTTGTGGGACCAGGTTTAAGTGTGTGGACCTGGACTGTGATGGTGTAATCACTCCAAATGAAATGCATCATTTCTATGAAGAGCAGGTGCACCGGGTAGAGTGCATGGCGCAGGAGCCTGTTTTGTTTGAGGACGTTGTGTGCCAAATGTCTGATATGATTAAACCTAAGGTAAGTTGTGTACCTAATTTGATTTGTACACAGTACTGTTTTATTCAGAAAACCTGGTAGGAAGGTGGCAACATTCTTTTTTTTGACGCTGAAGCCATGGAGATTAAATGCTTACTTTCTTGCTTAATTTGTTACTGCTTTTCCTTTGGGGCATAATATCTTTTGCATCTTTGATTCTGGATTACAGAAGGACGGTCACTTAACACTCCGGGATTTGAAGAACTGCAAACTATCTGGAAACTTTTTCAACATACTCTTTAATCTCAATAAATTCGTGGCATTTGAAACTAGGGATCCGTTTTTGATCAGAATGGTAAAGCAATTCAGACAGCACTATTTCCATCAAATTGAGATTTGCCATGATATCTCAGCATGTTGCTTCAAATCCATATCACCTTCTTTCAAACGCTTTGATTCATCTCCTGATAATTGTTCGCTGGTCATTATGTCCGCCTTGTTGACTTGCCTATTTGGGTCCTAAAGTTCCGTTCCTTATTGTTGCAGGAAAGGGAAGATCCTACATTGACCGAATGGGACAGATTTGCGCATGCTGAATACATCCGCCTGGCAATGGAGGAGGACGGTGAGGATGTTTTCATGGATGGCAGTGCTGAAGTCTTGGACGATGCCTTTGAATACTACTAACCAGCTGAAGTATGTTATTTTCCATTTTTTGTAGCTGGGGAGACCAAGGTTCTTACATCCTATAATGTCGTCGTGCTTGTCATTGTGCAAGCCAGGTGTCTATTGATCGAAATACTGGGTGATAAGCACCAACTTGACATGCCACTGCACTGAGAGTTCATGATGTGGACTCCAGTCTTCTTCTCAGGGCTGCAGTGGAGCGGAATTTTCCGAAGCAGAAGCCCTACTTGTACAGGATTCACACTTTTCTTTTTTGTGTCCATGGATTGGTCACTCTAGTGAGGATTCAAATACGAGATTAGCTTAAGTTGAAATAGGAACCAACAAACTGCGTGTTAGTCGTTGGATATCACTTCCATTTTAAATGGGGAAAACTGGATGAAATCTATAAACATGGTATTCATTGTCGATGAATGCACATCTATACGTTAAAAAAATTGTGGACAGAATTCATAATTCGTGAATAAAATTCACTTTGAATCTAGTTATTGGAAGGTTTTGAAACATGATTTGTGGGATTAGTAACGTATGTGTACAATCCCTACTCTACTTATAACTGGCTGTAACTTGTGAGTACCTTGCCATTTCATTGTTGCCATGTAGAGGTAGTGCACTGGGAACTAAGCATTCACTATGTGCACAAACACTATGCGAATACATGTGGAACTATGATTAGAATTAGTTTTTTCCACTGATTGTTAGTATCTTATGATGATCAGACAGTCATCAATTTTTGCAAGATACATACTCCAACCAAATGTTTAAAAACTGTGTGAATCGCCGCATTGACATACATGGAGTCGCAATGATAATTGCCAAAAACATCATTCCAAATGTGAACTGAAGTCGATGTCCTCTCAAAGAAGTGGAGAGCCGCTATTTCTCTTTCATAACTGTAGCAGTCAACGCTTTACCTCCCACTGTGCATGTGCAGCTAACTGACACAGAAGGCAATAAAGCAAGCCACATCCAAAACTTAAACTAGCTCCAACTCTAAAGCTGTATACAATCAACAGTATGTAATCAATAATCCTATTTGCATGAACACCTAACTTAACCTAAACTCAGAAGGTAGCCTGCAAAACTAAGCAAAAAATGACACAGTCCCTTCGCCGATGTTGGCTGCTAATCAAACCACCATAAATGGAGCAACCCCGTAGCCCGTTACAGATTATTAAATATATGCCAAACCTAATATAAGCATCACGAGTTTAATAAGTCATCTATTGGTAGAGTACGGTAGAAAATAGTACCTCTAGCGTCTTGTAAATGAAAACAAGTGCACATTAAACTAAAACTAATCGTATCTAGGGGCAGGAGGGGCGCCTGCTAGCCAACCCCAAACACCAACCTTACTATCTTTTTGAGCTGCTTCATTTGCTGCTCTGTCAGAAGCAGCCATCTGCCGTTGAAGCAGGTCCAGCTCCTTCTGTAAAGCCTCCATAGAAAGCAACTTCTGTCTCAACTCTGTAATCTCAACTTCAAGACGGAAGGACCTGGATTGCTCTCCTTGCAGCTGACTACGAACCAAGAGCAGCTCCTGCTCCACATCGGCCAACGAAGAAAGGCCGGCAGCGTTTTCCACTTTGAGCTTCTCCACCTCAGCTTGTGCAGCCCCAGCTGCCATTCGCAACTGCTCAATTTCATCGTTTCGAGCCCCTGATACCATTTGAAAACGCTGCTCAATTTCATCATTTGGGGGAGCTTCTCTCCTGGACGTGGATGGTGAATCTTCTTTCGAGACAACTTTCGCATCTGATTCTTCGTCCAGGGCACTTGACTCAATAATCTCCCCAGAATCAGATGATGAGTCTTCCTCATTGAGTGACGTGGCATTTTGCTCGGTCGCCTCCACTGCAGGCACCTGGTTTACTATTTCTGGCAACACCGCTGGTCCCAGAATATAAGCATGTACCTCGTTACTGAAATAGCCATTATATCCACCAAATGCCAATAAAGCGTTTCCCGCGATTTCAACACTCAGGCCCTCGCTGGCTATAGCACTGCTTACCTGAACAACATCCTCAACGGACCACAACAGAGTGGCCATATTTAGGACCAAGGTCTCAGAAATAGCACCTGTATTATCCCCACCTCCAACGATATACCAATTATCACCATGAGTTGCACCAGCGTGTCCTGCCCTTCGTCTTGGTACTATTCCTTTCGTTGGCACCAGTGCCCACTCCATGGTCTCAAGGTCAAGTGCATGCAGATCATTGTAACAATCAGAATGCGAGCCACCTCCAAATACAAAGATACACGAATCTCTACACGCCGTTGCCACATGATCAGCCCGTGGAGATGGACAGGCTCCAGATGCAATTACCGACTCCCAAGTCATTGTTTCCAAATCTAGAATATTAAGATCATTGAACAATCGTCGTTTCAGATCTTCCCCTCCAAACATGTATAACTGTGACCCAATTAAAGTCACCGAATGTCCTCCACGAGAAACAGGTGCTTGACCATAAACGTCCAACTTCGTCCAGGATAAGGAGTGGATGTCAAAAGCATGAACAGCAACAGTCTCGGCAGCAGGTTTAGCGTGGCCTCCAATTACAAGGAGCAGCTCTCTCCATCTTATGAGCCTGTGTCCAGCACATTGAGGAAGCCAGGGCTGAAGAGGATCCTGCTTCGAGGAGAAAGGAGACTGTGGAACTCTGGTGTCCACCTTTGACCAAGTCAGTGTTTTCAGATCAAGCGCCTGTACGTCGTTCAAGTAGCGGCCATTGTGATTCCCCCCGATTACATAGAGCTTGCCTTCCACTACCGCCGCTGAATGTTGATATCGTGCAAGTGGCTTACGACCCGTAACATTTACTGGTACCCATTCGAGGTAGGATGTGATTGCATTGATACCTTCGGCAACTGGCTCATCCATCTCAGGCATTTTGGGTATCTCGCTTTCATTTAGCTCTTTGTTTTCTTCGAGCAATGGCATAACTTCATCTTGTACATGCTTTTCTTTACTAACAACTGAATCCGACGCTTTGGACAGGGTAGGCACGTCTTTCTCCAAGAGCAGCTTGGTAAGTTCCTTAGAAGCAGACTCAACGGCCGCTGAGTCTTCTAGAGCCTGTAAATTAGGAGATCGCTCTTTCGCATACCAATTAGGGTCTATGCCTTCCACAGTCCGAACGAAAAGTCTCATAGCTTCCAAGGAGTTCATATTCCCCAAATGACTCCAACTTGTCCATTTTGCATGTTCAACCACATTCCAACCCCAAGGCTTTTTTACTGTACAAGGCCCCAAAGTTGCCTGCTTGTAGAGCGCAAATAGGATAAGCCGAGTTTCATCAGGTAAATCCTCTGATAAACGCTTCGTGGAACTGAAAGGAATGAACCAACATACACAAACATTAGTTAGAGGATTCAAATCTACGAAGTAAGAAACTATGCCCTGTTTGGAGGCGTGGGTATTGCTAATAGGTTCTCAAAACATTTCGACTAGCAACATTATCCATTCCAACCTCACAGATGGATCTACGATAGCATCTCAAGTATACACTGCAATAAGCAGAAAGTAATCTGTTAATTCATGGAAGTAAACTAACTCGCAATAAAATTTGAAATAAAATCAGACAATCGAAGACGTTCTAGAAACAGAATTATCAGCATCTCTTTCGATTCAGTATGATTTAGCTGCAGGAAAAATAAAAAATAAACTTCGATGAATAAAGCGAACATAAATCCGAAAATGTTTTTTCCAGTAAAACTGAATTCCCTCATTTCAAAGACTAATAATTCGAACGGCTCACAGTTCAGTAATTCTGGAATAATGCTAGAAAACACACATTCTGTCCAGAAACGAATCTGAACGGCTCGTCCACCAGCAACTTAAAGTACGGATCTGCCAACGAAGCCCAAGAATCCCAAAATTAAGTCCGTAACTTGACACCCCTTTATCACAACAACCTGACAAAAATTGCTCACGAAAAATCATTACGAAAGTAGACAATTGTTAAGGAACCATTGCAGCGCTCACCAACTTAAATCAGGCTCTATTTTACTCGACAGTTGTAGCAATATCAAGCTTTCTGGATGCACGTACGTTAACCAACGGGTGGTCACGACTGGGACCACAGGAAAATGTGCTTACCAAATGTACCCAAACACAATTCACAGCTACGAAACGCCGGCGAGCATGAAAACAATGCAACATGTTGTAAACAAACTCACCAGCAATATACTGACAAAAAAACCAGAAAATAAAAATTAAAAAAAATAAGAAAACAAAACTAAACCAAATCGACACTCATGAAATCAATCCCCGCACAGCTCCGATCTCGCACCAGCATTGCACCCCCCACATTCATTCAGCAAAGAGTCAAACAGTTCGGAGGGAGACCTTACAGCGAGCGCCCGGAAGCGGAAGAGGGAGACGACGGTGAAGAGGAAGAAGAAAATCCTACGAACACCGCCGCAGCGTGGAAACGATCAGGATACGGTAGCTGCGCCATGGGCAAAGTGTCCATGGCCGAAGCCAGGCTCCGCTCCATCAATTCTCCCTGCTGGTGCTGCTACAAAACCTTCTTCCCTCCTCTCACGCCAACGCCATCGCCACGATTAGGGCTTCTCCATCGGAAGGGATGAAGTTCCCGCGTTCCCTTTGCGAGTTCCCTTCATTCACGTACTTTATGTCTCCCCTGGGCTCCAGGTTGTCACGTTCCCATGACGTGGTCCCGCGCCAGAAAATAATTGAAAATAAGTGCCCCCGTGGCAGACTTTCGTGCCACGATGGCTTGCTGCTGCTGCCCTTCAGGAGGTGTGAATGGCTTTGTACTCTGGAGCCTTGCCCTTCATTCCCCTGCATTTTCTTACATGGGGTTCTCAACGGCATTCACTCCACGACATAACTCTTTTATATGAGATTTATTGCAAGAGGGACATGAAAATGGCATGAAAATGGCATGAAAATGGCCCATTTTCCAGCTCAAACTCCTTCATTAAATTAGTATAAAAGATCTTAATAAATAAATAAATATATATATATATATATATATAATTTAAATCTAATGATTCCAAAAATATCTCTTGTATCTAAATTCTTAAAATGCATGGTTTAAGGCTAAACTAATAAAAAAAAATTTCCAGAAAGTAATCAATTTTTTTTTTTTTGAATTTTACTAAATTTCAATAAAATTATATATATACATATATATATAGTGGGTGTTTTTATAATATTTATGAATTATACACTTAGAAATATTCAAGAGTCATAGTTGATTTTTCATTATGTGAATTATTTCAAAAGATTTACAACTGAAGTTTATATAAGTATCAGTACTATAAAACCTGAGAACTTATTAATTGAAATTAGAAACATTAATGTACAAATATCAATTATTATATTTTCAACTAAATTGATGAAAAATAACTCAAATTTTTAAATTATTTCACAAAAATTCTAAGTTATATAGACTTTTATTAACTAACAAGTCATATACATGTTTTTTCTTATATATTTTAAAAATATTAAAAAAAATAATAATAATAAATAAATAAATTATAATGGTATCTATATTTTAAAAAATATCTTACATGTTTAGATTTTTGATGATTTTAGGTGGTTTGAAATTAATTTGAAATTTTTGTTATAAACAGTTCTTATATATATTCATGCCACCACAATCTTTGCTACCGCTACTACTATCCTCCATCCAACACATGCCATCTTTGTTCAATATCTTTTAAACCAATCTTTTTTTTCTTTTTTTTTTTCTTTTTTTTTTGTTTTGTTTGGTACCTTCCAAACCATTTGATTGAAATTTTTTTGATTGAAATAATAATAAAAAAAAAAAAAAAAAAAAAAGGTTGAATAGGTGGCAAGTTGTGGTGGCAGTAGCAAAAAATTGTGGTGGCATTAGCAATACCCCAAATAAATTATAAAAGTTACAAAAAAATGAAATTTAAAAATATTTTGAACATTTTAAAATATCCACAGATTTTTTAAACTCATAAATACTCCAAATAATAATAATGATGATGATGATGCACATATATATGAGTTTACAATGTAACCACAAATACTTTTTTACAGATCTCAAAAGACTTGTAAGAGGGCCCACTTCTACAACTTATGTAGCCAAATTCTATTGTTTAATGGTATGAAATTTCTAATATAAATACACCAACAACTTGACCATCAATCAAGATACAATTGACTTGAAGGCAGTCATCTTGTTAAACCACATGACAATCCGATAGTCTATTACAACTATACAGTTCTTCAATTAACTTAAATCAATTTTGAGTCGTCAAACAACAAAGCAACATCAATCATCCTTGTTGATAAATGCAAAATGTGTTATCTAGTGAATAAACACATATTTACACAAATATATAAACCTGAACATTTTGGGCAGCAACTTTGCAAATTATATTGTCTGATTGTAGATGTACCAAAAGTTGCAATCTCTGGTCATTGCAGGTACTCATCCTACAACTCAACTTGATTTTTGTGTTTCAATTGATCTTATCTGAAGCAGGAAGTTTACAATATTTTTAGTACAAATCCTGCCCAGATGGCATTACAGACCCTGCACCTAAAATGAAAGCGTCTGTAAAGTACGTCGTTGACTGCACACCCACGAAGCATTAATTTGCGTGCAAGGATAGCCAAGATGTGATGACTGGTCAGCAGTGATTGTTGAACTAATAGACATGCACGTATCTCATGAAGTAAAACGTAAAGACGCCAATTCCCTTTCATGCATTTATGACAAACCAATTTGTGCATAGGTTGATACTAGATCCACAAGGTTAGTCACAGCTCTACGTCTTTTTAATAGAAATGAAGTCGCTGGTTTCATTAACCATGAGAAAACACACATGATTCAAAAGTGAATTTCCTTGAAAAGAAGGAAAAATACCTAGACTCTAAGTGTGACTTGACCTGATGTCGACGTCACAAACCTACTCTTCAACCCATTTCTCGACGATTTCTATTAGTCAATACACAAGAAAAATACGTTTTATACCACAAATTGCAGTTATTCAAACAGTTCAAGACCTGATGACTACACGATTACCAAACATTCAACACAGAATATTTACGAGAATGCAAACAGATAAAGCCACTGCAGAATCGACTGTTCATTGAGGCAGACATTCTTCAGAGCATCAATGATCATTAACAACCAGCGTGGGCATAAAATTGACAATCTCGCGGACATTGTTCTTTCATTCAGGTCACATGTGCTTAACTACTCTGAACAGAAAATAAAGGGCGAAGAGGCCGACAAAGACTTCGAGTTATCATGCAATGCTTTTGAATACGAAGATAACACACACCTACATACACACACCTACATACACACACATTCAAAATAACAGCAGCAGCAGCAGCAACAACAATAATATTAATACTACTACAAAGGAGGAGCAGGAGGAGGAGAAAAAAACGAGGAGCTTGAAAAACGATCGAGAGGGTATCCTAATTATGTATAACAACCACTGTTCACTTTGAAGAACTATTCTACATCGTATTAACCAATAGGGATGACGACGACTTTCAAGGTTGATGCTCCATGCTACGATAACAGTATCGAAACCACTAGTCATACACGATGTTTACATCATCAATACTTCGTTTTACACATGAACGTTTGCATCTGTCTCTTTAACTACAATAGCTTAGACGGCGTCAAAAACTGAGAGCAGCTGCAAGGATACATCCCAATGGTGCAAAATACTCCCCATTTTCAGAACATTTCACAGTTTGAAGTTCCCCCTAAAAGTATTGAGACCCCAGATACGCTTTCTGGAAGTCTCGCCCAAAGGTACATACATAACTCACACAACGGAAATTACAGCCAATACGTAAATTGTTTCAGAAGCGTAATGTTCCATAGCATCGCTGGTATTCGATCTTCACCCTTCAAACTTCGGGCTTCTGTCTCAGACAGGATTACGTATTCAAACACTCAGTGAAGGACCCATACCACCCCTCTTGAAGAAGATCTGGTACACCAACGCCGTCGAACTGATTCAAGTCAATTGAGTCATAAAGCTCCTGGAAGGTGCCACGCGACACGTCAGTGCTGGAGATGTTTTGCTTCTTATCATCGAGGGTCATTAAAACACTCTGCGGGTTGCCCTTGGGTTGCTCCACACATGTCCATGGGGAAGCTGCCACTCCCACATCCTGAGAAAAGATAACTATCAGTTCGAAATATTGCATCTCACTAATAAATTGATAAATAAACAAAATATTATTAATTTCTATAAAAGAAGGAACTTAAAAGAAACAAAGAGAATTTAAAGCACCTTAATGATGTTGACACAAAAATCATTAAAAGAAAACTTGGTAAAGCAGAAGCAGTGACGTACCATATTGCAGATACTAGAATTCATGTTTTTGATCCCACTAGGATTACTAGAATCTGGTGATCCCTGAGCACAGGGCTGTCGGGCAGCTTCCAGCTCTTTTTTCAACTCCTCGACTTTGATAGCCAACTCGTTCTTTTCATTCTCCAAGTTTTTGGCGAGCTGCTCAGCTATCTTTGACCTGCGGGATAAAGTTGCGTTCTCCAGACGCAATTGGGCAGTCTGCAAGGAAGAGCGGTATCAGATAAAAGACTCGCAGGTCAGTGCTGGAGAAGTTTAGCTTCAAGGAAAATTAATAAATCACTGACCAACATGAAATAGATAGGTTTCGCAGGGTCCTATCACCAAAATTTCGAGCTCATCCAAACGCTCCTGCTTCCTTTGTCTCGAACGTTGCGCCGACGCACGATTCGAAGACATCCTGCACCAAAACCCACACAAAGGTCTCAGTTACAAAAAATCACAAATCTTTGTCTCTAACAAACAACATTTTCTTCCGTGCATCAAAGGGATATGTTCAAACACATCTGTGGAAAATTCAGAGGATGCACCACCCAAAAAGTGGGCATACTTAGTAGCGTTCACCTCAACATTCATCGTTAAAAGAGACAGTAATCTAGTACCACAGCTCATGCTAAGTAGTAAGCTTTCCCTGTCCTTCAGAAAACGCTGACGACACTCACAGCACTTCCAGAAGTTAGAGAAACTAATCTTCCTGTGAAACTTTACCTGTGCCTGTACTTCACTACACCGTACGGTTTAATTTTTGCTCTTCAAAAAGTTCAATTATAAGTGGATGAGCAGAAATGGGAGTTTCTCAGAGCCGGAAGTGCTGTATCTGTAGTTGTTGAAATAAAGGTGGTCTTGCAATATTACATGACATCACATACCAAAAAGAAACCGGTGCACCTGGTAATAACAGGAACTCTCAAAATACCTTCTCTTTCTTTTCTCGTCGATTAGCAAAGGTGCTGCACCATCCATCTCGGAATCATGCTGTGCATGATCCCGTCCTTTGGTGAGAGTAGACTTGCGAGCTTTTCTGCTTTTTGGTGCAACCGCGACTGGGTCTGAAGCATCCTGATGCGACAACTTGGCAACCAAGAGAGAAGACTTAGTGGGAACCGCCTTCGGTGTAGTGCAAAAGTCATCCTTGATGCAATCAAACCATGTCGAAAGGGATCCAGTTGACGCAATCGCATCGGCCTCGATGTCGTCGACATCCTCGGAGTCCAATTTCCTCACAACTGTGGAATAGTCGTTGACCATATCGACCAACGTATTATCCGACAAACCCGACGAATCTGGCAGTGTCGAGTCGCTGCCATTGCTATACACACTTGTATTATCATCGACATGTCTTTCGTAATCGGGCTGATCCTGGTTTGAAAACCCCCTAATAATACAACCATGGAGCATTCAGTAAAGATACGAAAACTTTCCCGAGTGTGCACAAACCCTTTCTTGAGGTAGCCATGGCCACCGCCACGGTAGCTCTGGCGATACGAAGATAATCAAACAACTCCCATGAAAACAATCACTATCAAATGTCGTTTCTATTCTAGTAAGTTCCTTGAATCAGGATATAATAAGAAGTACCGTTTTCACATTCTTTTTCACTTTACGGCCAATTCATAAACTCTAAACACATGCAAAGACTCCTCAAAGAACCGAGTTCTTCCACAAAACCTGCAAAACTTACACGACCCGTCATAGGACGTCTTCAGGGCCACACAAGCAAGCACTGACATTCCATGACCCGTAAAACGCACAAAAGGGAGAAAACCAAGACTCACCTGAAGAGATCGAGTGCACAAATCCTGGCCCGGTCTTCAATCAAACCGTGACACATTATGCTTCAATTAGACTCCGCTTGGCTTCAACTTTGTAGCAGATCTCTTCAGCCCTCGAGTTTAGGAGGACAACAGAGAAGTCCTGCATTTATCTACACTTCACAACATATGGACAATGCCCCTTGACAGCCCTGTAGCAACACATCCTCCTAATCCTCCAAGCTCACAAGCATGTTTCAAGCATGCATCAACACCATTCACATATCATTAGAGACTTCCTAACATCCTTAGCACATCAGCTCTTCGGACACAGCTCTTCGGACATTACAAAACAAGAGAAACCTCACAACTTCCGCCCACCGTCACCAACAAACCACAAACCCTTGCACACTTCTCACCGACGGAATCACTCCTCCTCCGATCACCACCTTACTCTTCTTGTTCACAATTGGATGTAAAATAATAAACTCCCGATCTTAGAATCTACAAACTCTCACACAACTCCCTCTCATCGACACTCAACAAGCAATCTAACCCCACTCCGCTCATACGACCGCAACTGCAACCAACACCGCTACGCTTCATGAACTCATGTCAAGCGACGTACCACAGAATCAAGGGCACACTACTCGCAATTGATCCACCCACGCTCTTTGATCTCACGGCCACATGCAAGCATCTGCATTAATGATGCACAAATCGATCTGTTCCAGGCTCATGGCTCTCGCCTGAATGCAGTCTTCGCTATTGACGACCGAATCAGACGCTGGATTTCTCGTCGGCGTTCGTTGGCTCCTTGTTGATGTCCCGATTCTGCACTCGTAGGGTTACGTGGATTCTGCTCTTGTTAATATTCTGAACTCAACAGTGTCGCATCTAGAAAACAAAAAAATCAAAACAATACATAAAAGTGTAAGTGAATGTCTCTGTCTGTTTAGAAATTGCTTCATCACTTCGGTATTGCAATTGACACCTCAAGCCTAATCTTCGTTGCACTATATCCACTAAATCCACAACCGGAATACGAAATCCGCGGTGGTCTACAGTAGAGGGATCGCCGCCATTCTCCGCGTGAACGCATATTCTACCATAACATTTCAATCGCCTTCCGCTACTCTTGACAGCGGTAGCCACGTCGCTTTGGGAATGGATGCGAAAACAACAACAATAACAAAACCATTGCGTGCTACATAACTGATTGCGAAGATGTGGTGGATTGATTGGAATTAGTTGGCGATGAAAGAAATTTTTTGATTGCTGTGCAGGATTTTGATTGTTTGATTTGATGTGAAATTGGTTTGGTTGAGTGTAAAAATGAGTTTCATGAATTTTAGTGTATCTCTTGTCGTGATTTTTTATTTTTATTTATTTATTTATTTTTATAATTTAAAAAATATTTTTGTATGAGTTCTAGTTGATACTTTAATTGATAAAATCAAACTTGAATATTACCTAATAAAAGAAAGTTGTTATTTTTTATCACTTTATAATTTTTTATTTTAAAATTTTTCTTTAAATATATATTTATTATGTTTATATATTATATATACTATATTATATATATTTGTTAGTAGAATTGAATCTTATCAATTGTTGTACAAATTGTATCATCTTCTACATACATAGATTGATATTTGGCTATAACTGCACCCAAGTTGTTTAATATTAAACTTTGTTATTATAAAAAATAATAAATATTAGGATAGATCCAGTTTACTAAATAATATTAATACATTGTAAATAATTTTTTGCATTTGTATTGTGCTATAACACATTTTATTTTTGCTGATTTTGCCTTAAATATAAATTTTTTTAAAATGTTAAGAATTTCTAGACAAGTAACAAATATGCAAGACAAGAAATAAGAAAGATAACAATGTTAAGAAAATATTTGTTGAAAAGTGGGTCATCCTTAATCTCTAAATAGCTTTAATATATATTTATATTTATATTTAAAAATAATTTATTCTTTTTTAAGGAAAAAAAAACTTTCATATTGTAATTATTGGTCTTTTCAAAATATTGGGGATATAAACTATTACTAAATAATATACTCATGTACATTGTTCAAAATTTTATTCTTAGAATAAAAAGATATTAGAATGGTGGTTGCCAAGTCCAAAAACAATTAGATTGTTTTAAATCAAAACTACAATATATAAAAGGTATGGAGAAGACTAAAATTGACCTCACTGTGGGCTTTATATATGCTAGCTAATAAGAAGGCCATGAAGAAACTTTATTCACATCTACAAGACTTACAAGTCAAGTATCCAAATTATAAGATGATTACATAGTAGTTTTTAGATGTAAGAAACTTTTAGAAGAAGTTTTTTAAAGATTCAACTTACTCAAGAAGTATTTTTGATACTTCCTTTAGAAAATATTATCTACTTTACATGTTACTATTTGCTTCTATTTATTTCTTAATATATAAATAACATATATATATAAATATAATGCATATATGAATTCATTGTTATATCAATACTTTACAATATTTAATAAAAATCAATACAAAATTTATAATAAATAATAAAAATAATAAATTTTTAGAATATATAAAATAATAATTATAATAATAATCACATATGTAAAAATATAGTTAGTAAATAAAAGCATTATATGATTTGATATCTAATTCATCAATAAAGTTACTAAAAAATAATTAAATTATTAACCAACTTTAAATATTTACTTGTTAAAATGTTAAAATTTCTTTATGTTTAATATCAACCTAACAAAAATTAGAATAAAAAAGTTAAAAATTTTAATTAAATTTTTTTCAAATAATAATAAAATATAATTAATATGAACATTACTAATTTTTATTATAGATGTATAGTTTATTAGTTTGCATAAATTCAAGTTGGGGTTTGTATATATGTATATATGTATATGCGTATATATGTATGTATGTATGTATTGTTTTAAAACAAAATAAATCAACTGTACAAAAATATAAAAACCTTGTAAAAATAACTTCAAAGTTGTTTTGCAAAAATAATTAATGATGAATACATAGATGTCTATTAAAAAGAACTTATTTTAAAAGTGTTTTAAAATAAGTAAATAATGGGTGAATTTTAAAAACGTAAATAAATGAATGTGATAATAAAAGTGCTAGATATGCTTGTAAAGTATAGCTTAAAGGTTCAATACTTATATTACTTAAAAAGTGTTGCACTGTACAAGAACTTGTACAAGAGATTAGATTGGAGAAATTAATTAAATTTTCATTATTAATGTCATCCAAGTACATATGCACATGTTGCATAACATTCTGTAATGCTGAAAGACTCTTCTCATCAAACCTTCATTTATTGCATCTTCCTACACCATTGATAATAATCATCGATTTTATTACGGATTCTTGAAAGAAGAGAGCAGATAGTGTTTTCTAATTTTTCTCGAAAACATGTTGTTTAAGAAATGTAACAAATTTCTAAGATTGTTTTGCTGTGACACATGAACCAGCTCTTGCAAATCCTAGCCAAAACAAGTTTTAAAAATCAAAATATCTGCTTTGCAAAAATAACCTCATAAATCCTGAGAACAGGCAGTTGAAGAGATGATATAAAGAAAGCTACTAAAGGAAACACGCTTGCGCATGGATTGAATCAAATATATATTTCCGCACAATTTTATTCACACCCTAACACTCTACACCCACTTTCAGGGGAAAAGTATACTAACTATGGTACTGATAGTCTCAGATTATGGGACTTAGGTTCTTTCCTTTCTTTTTTTTCTCGACTTTTAAAAAAAAGTTCTGACCTACGTTAGAGACTACTTCAATTGCATTTCTTGTGTGAATGTGCCACCCTGAACATTTTGTGGGTACCATTTGCACCATCAGTTTATCATCCCTGAAGAGCAACCGTCACTTGACGCTGCTCCGGACATCAAGAATCAAATCATGTAGCTCTGGAAATGTAGCAAGTAAAACCGTTTCCAAAAGGTTGTAAGCCAGCTGCTTCATGCACACACTAGCCTGCAAAAGCCGCGAACTTAAATAAATCAACAAAGTGCGTAATTAGCATATCATTCTTTTATTATCCATTACATATTATACAATTAAGAAAATATATTCTACATAAGATCAGATAATTCACACGAGTGTCCCTACTTCCGCCACGTTCTAAGACTCGAATGTAAACGTCTGAAATGTGGAGGTAGACTTTCATCTAAAACAGAATTTCACGTCTATCTCAACTCACTGTCCAAGCAGGACGTAATTAGACTTCATGAAGCCTTACCTGACTGAAGTAATAAATGTCTTTCGCACATCTTACATACTGCTTCTTGCCGATAAGACTGACTAATGTGGCAGGTGCTTTATCTGCAGCAAGAAATGCAGCATTAGAATTTTCCAAGGCTTCTTCTTTCATTTATTGAAGATTAGTCAGTATACTACAAAAACTAGTTGAATAAAGGGAAGACGAGAGTGACAACACAGACATGACCAGAAAGGGATAATCAAAAGGAAAAGAAGATTGAACACAATATTCACAAAGGATCATACTGGAAAAGCGAACTATAGCACTGCCTGAAAAATAAATTTCATAAACAAACACAAAAAATACCAACGATGATCTCTCGCAAAAATGCAGCTCGTCGTGCAGCCTCCCGTCTAAGCTCAAACGAGTTGATTGGCGGATGACCCTCGTCAAGAAATTCATTCGCCGAGTCTTCCACAACCGCTGAATTTTTAGGGTGTTTGGTAATAAAAATACCATCTGGCCATAACACCTGCACAGAACCAAGAATTAACAATCAATTCTCTTCGCCACAGAGTTACAGCAGTTCATCATTTGAAACTGGTTGCTCTGCGTAAACTTAGACCATTTGAAAAATACTGATGGCTCACCCCCTTCAACCAATGTATACCCGATGCTACGACCTCTTCATTTCGTAGCCATTGTATTCTCGCAATTAGCCAGTCGTCAAAAGCATCACCCATACCGAGCTGAAGAATCTGCTTGGCAATCCATAGAATTTGACGTCTACAAAACAAACACGTTCAATTTCTTCATGCACTTGATCATACTACTGAAAGTATACGTGAATACTGAAAATAGTACAAAAGCATCGAAGGGTACATCTAACTGAGGGCAAAACATACAAATCATTTTGGTGAGAAACAAGTGGTGCAGTTCTACACAATTGATAGTGAAGCGCAAATTACCATAGTGCTCAACGTAACTGGAAGCATAACTTTACATCAACATACCTGATCCAGCCACGGCCCTGAAGCTGAAAAATCTGATCAACCAAATTAAGAATAGGCACGGTAACTTTTGGCGGAGACCACTGCATCAATTCAAACAAGTCAAAAAACATAATTAGCGATGGTTCTACTGTCAGTTGAAACAAACAGAATCTGAAGGATTAAACCTAAGAGAAGGTGCACTCCATGACGAAGATTTCCAACTAATGACTGCCGCCAGACAGGATTGAAATTGCATACCTCCTGAGGAATCACCAATTCATCTTCAATCACATCAGAAGCAAATGAATCCACAGGTGAATGTCCCTCTGAAAGAGCTCTCTCTAAGGGCCTTCCGAACAGCCGATAATCCCTCATTTCCGACTGGCTACTTAAAACAGGTGCCGCAGTCTTTAAAATATTGACCTCCATAGAATCCCTGACGGTTTCACCATCTGAGTGCCATTGAATTGAACCCACTCCCTGACCAGAATCCTCTAAATGTGTCCCATAATTTCCTTTACACTCCCCTTCGAAGGTCGAATTACTAAGCGTCTTTTCACCGAGGTCTCCGTCAGGAATGGCAAGCATTGCTAATGGACCAGTGAGTTGAGATGTTGAACTTTGGGAGGGCAAGGTTGTGCTAATCTGGGTACTGTTTGTAGCAACGGATCGACCAAGATCTCCACTGCCCACCGGAAACCTTTGCCGAATCCCACTCGTTGCTAGCTTCAGGGCCCCAGAGATATCATCTGAAACACCTCGAATCTGGCGAAAGACGTCATCCACGACATCATCTACATTCACTGACACATTGATATATGAATAACACAGGAGTAGAGTCCGGACAAATTGCAAGCAAAAACAATTTCATGCAAATTATATTATCTGGACTTCATTGAAGAGGTGTGTTGCCGTTCAAGGGCTAGTTACGAAGATAAGAGCACCCAAAGATAACAGACCTGCTAACGTCTTCATCACAGACGGTGAAATGCGAGGAGAGTAGATCTGTGAGGAAAATTCAGATTTTCAGAAATTCATTTAAAAGCAGCAAGAATGGATGCATAATTTCGAGTGCTAAAAACAAAAACGTGATGGTAACCAAAAACAATCCTCATGATCTCGTTGAGACCATCAACTCCACCAACAGCCGTTCCTATCATCAAAAAGTGGTTGGTAGAAGTAATACCTGAGAGTTGACGCTAAGAAAATCCCAAATTTCATGCAATTCTGCTACGCTGGGAATTGTTAACAAATCCTGTTAAGCCATAAAAGGTAAATGAAGATCAAAGATGTGTACCAATCACATGTCCAGATATGGCAATGTCATGAATATGCGTGCAATTTCCATTTGAGAAACACATGAGAACGCAGACTTGCTGACATGATGTGACGGCTTGAATGAACAAGAACAGTTGAAGGACTTGAATTGCTACAAATCCAATCACAGAAACATTAACACTTAACCCCAAAAGATCCATATTATCAGATTTGAAGACTACTGCAGTAATACATCACAATCGAGCAAATGAGGGACCAATCTGCTGGCTGCACTTACTTTCAAGTACTTCTCAAGAAGTACACAACGCTCCCGCACAAAAGTAGTGTCAAGGTTGGACGAGAGAAACCTCTTAGGAGGCAGACTAAGACTGTAAGATGGTACATCTTTCAAACGCCTATGTAACTGTTCAAAGTTGCGATACCTACCCCAGAGACCAAAAAACGACAAATTGTATTCAATAAACCAGAATCTAACTACAGTAACTTCAGTACAGGAAAGCGTTCAGAAATTAATTGAACCCACATACTTCAGCAGAACTACAGAATCTACTTATTGTTACGTATAAAATTTTGATGTTCGTATTCACAAAAACAAAACCTTCTAAAAACCTTAATATTGAACACGCTAGTGTGCACAGAATAGAACAGAATAGAACAGAATATAATAGAACAAAATAGAGTAGAATAGACTGTAAAGGAATAGGATAGGGTGGATGTCTGAATGACGTATCCAAAGCATTATTCAGACCTTCTTTGAACTTGCCAGCTTCGACTGTCAGTATGTGTCACCTTTATAGTGTACACCACAAATGCCTTAGATCCATTCTTCTCAAAATGTGCTCCCAGGACCTAGCTCACAAAAAATAAAATCATTGCACAAATGAGATATGCGAGAGCAGAGTTGGACTGTAACATGACAGCAAGATTTTAGAAGTGCCACCCCGATTGAACTCTGGAACCGATCACCAATGATTATCAGGCTTGCGATCACATGCAAAAATGATCTCCATTCATACTTACCTCACACTTCAGCAACATTTGAGAAGTTGATTCTGCATACAAAAGCGAAGCCTGGGCCTTAAGAGACGGGCGAAGTGATTCCTCCATGCCGCTGTCCTCTTTGCAGTCTGTAATGGATGGATCCCTACTTAAGGGCCTTTCTAGAAATGTGAAAAGACCCTCTGATGGCCCTTCTTCCGACTCTTGCCACCCATCTTGTTCACCACCTATGTTTCTAGACTTCAGATGTGACAAACATCGTGGAGGCCTCTGCACATTCAGTGGTCCACAATCTGATTTCGACAGATTCATATAGTCATTGCACTCCTGTTTGTCATTTTCTGTAATCGCTTCATTATTTCTACGGAAAGTCACTAAATCCCCATCACTACTACATCTCGCAAAGTCTGCACTTTTCCAACTGGGCGCAAGTTTTGTAGAACTGCAACCACCTGGTGTTTCAGCCGCCGAGAATCCTATCCCAGGCATTGTTTCATCTCCATCATTTGAATTTCCAAACAATAGCACCCTGTACTGCTCGCTAGCGCAGCTGGGTTCTTTCTTAGTGTGCAAGTCTTTACTGATGAAAACGACGGGAGTCGACACTACATTTCCACAGTCTAAACTTGCAGAACTATCCTTGCTTGTGGCAGAAAGTGTTGATACTTTGGTGCTTGATTTGGTTGGTGTAGATTTCTCAGCATTGGGTTTCTTATTTCGAGTAGTGCCACCAAGAGCTACAGCTCGTTCACTCTCTCGCTGCTTGTAGTTTCTTCCTTTAGTCCATAAATTGTCCAGATGCTCAGCAGTGAGTGCTTGTGCTCGGTGTTGGGTTACAGCATCCAGAACTTGAGCCCAATCTGCACGAGGAATGGGTCCCCAGTCTCCTACATCATCAGGCTCAATCTCTTGGGACCTTTTTGAATCTACTGATTGCTGTGACGGGGAAGGCGTCCCAATGTCTCCAACTGAAGCAAAAAGTCTTTCATTATTCTTCTGGTACGGGACAATTTCCAATCCTCTCACTGTGGACTCGGACTTCTCCAAACAAATCATCTCCAGACCAGAAATTGAAGGCTTCCTCTGCAATATGCGCTCCGGGATTCGCTGCTTGGCTACTTCGGCTGCCTCTTCAGCCGCTTGACGCGCTCTCTCCTTGGAAGCTAGTGCCAGATTTTCAATCATCTCATTAAGGAACCCAGGATTCGCAAGGTTGATGACAGGCCTCAGCACTACACAAGCCAACAACTCCCGTGCCATGATTCTCAACAGTCCACATTTTGCGTCTTGTCGCTTAAGCACTAAAGCAACTATACCTCCCGTTAGTTTCTTCAAAACCTTGTACTCAGCTTCTGGGGAAACAAGCGCTGGATGCAATTCCCTAGAGGACATCATTGCATATTTTAGCTTTTCATCTCGCTCTTCTGTAGAGATTGAGCCAATTATGTCGGGTCCAATCTTCGCCTTCATCCGCCGATAGAGCTCAAACTGAGAGCCCACAACATCTACCACGTCCCGTGAGAGAAGAGTTATCAAGTTCACGCGTTTCACACGCTGGGCAACCACGCCTATCACGCCATTGATGAGAATGCGGAGCTCCTCCGGTGCTTCTTGGTCGGAAGTAACGGAAGAATACCAGAGGTTGGTTATCCATTCATCAATTAAGCTCCTGGTTAACTCATCTACAGCAGCCTCCACGGCAGAAGAGTTGAAGTAGTGACGCCATCTGTTGGCAGCTGTGTGGGATGCTTCGGAGAGAAGCGGGTCGTGGCTGCTCAGCTGACGTCGATGCAGCAGCGGTAATTGTGGAACTGCAGAAGTTTGAGTTGGAGGAAGCCTCCACCGAAACTCAATGTCAAATGAAACGCGGCGCAAAGCAGCTAAGGCAAGGATTGCAATGGGTAGATTGATCCATACTGAGCTGCTCGTCAAAGACATCATGTAGGCAAGAGTAACGGCGACAACTACGACCATAATTGCCCGACGTTTAGCTTCCGCCAGCAAACTCATCCAAGTCTTCATGGTTGATCGGGTGCGTCGGGCGCGCCAATATCTCAATATTTCACACAACTATATGGATTCGATTGGCGAGCATAATTCGCCACACTTGCAGAGCCAATCAGGAGGTCGTGCCTTAGTGTGGGGCACAGAGAAATGCATCACGGCACTGGTTGTTTTGGCTCACACAAATGCAGTACTGCAACATAAATGTTTCATTGGGTGCTACTAATTAAGCGCTGTCACTGCTTCCTGCTTCCTTCATTCCAGCGTACATTTACGGGAGCGCAAACCACACCTTGAATATTCGCACTTTCACCAATCTGGTCCTCGAAATTTCTTCTCAAACGAGATTCCTAATAATCGCTTCACAACGCCTTGCCCAGCTTTTCTCTTGCGGCTTGCATTCTCTACGCTAGACCTCAGTATCAGACTCAGAAAGCCCAGGCCTAATACCACATGTATGAAATTCACAACACCCAATTTTTTTTCGAAGATCATGGCGCACTTGCCAATGCCAAAACCTAACAACCATCCTGACCGACCTAAGACGAAATGCTTCTGCCAAGCACGTCAACAGTCGGTCGCTGCAAGAAAAAAAAAAAAAAAAAAAAAAAAAAAAAAAACAACTGTAATGACACTTAAGTACCTCCCCAGACCCGTAAATCATGTAACACGACGACTTTCGAAGTTGCTGAAAACTGTAAATCCTTTTAAAACCCTTCCATTGACGCTGCTACGAACTCATGAGCCGCTAGCATTCTTCACGCTTCAGCCACGCGTCACCTACAGGAAATCCACAAAATTTTAGCAACGCTAACATCCAGGAGAATGACGTCCAATGTCAATTTCCACCTAGACACAGCCACACTACATCCACTGCCAAAACGACTCTCTCGCCAACACTTCTTTGCAACCAGGCCTTCAACACTGGATTTCTGAACGCCAAACCCTAGCAGCAGCAGCCGACGAGAACACCACTCGCTGTAACTAAAAAAATTCAGAAGTTCCTAAGTGAATCTTCTATTTCAGAACCTGGTGAGACAACGATCTGCGAACCCGCCCAAGCTCCTCGAATCATCCCTGCCGAAGCAACTGTGACCAAGACGATAATCCAACCCCGAACCTAGTTCTAGAATTCGAATTCCAGGGCATGGGGCATCCTCTCAACCTGAGGCAACAGAGATGCAAATTTTCACACGTGATCAGTGCTGGGTACGCGTGCGCTTTACGATACACATTGTTCTAGCTGGTGTCGAGGAGGGAGGTGTAAGCCGGGTACTCCATGGCGACAACAACTATGGTGAGAATTGTGAAACGGATCAAGAATTCTGGAGCAACAAAAAAGGTGGCGTGCGAGAAGAGGCTAAGAATCAGAAACAGCTAATGATGAAGCTTCTTCACATGAACGCCATATCAACCTTAACTGGACGTTCAAGACAATCGTTATAAAAGAAAAATCCAGGTCATTGAAAATTAAGCAAACCGGAGAGGAGTTCAGGAAATTTGGCAGCTAATCGTGTGACATTCTAAAATTAACCATATCACTCTAATTTCTGGTGACAATATGCCATGCTCGGCTCTAGGATTCGCTCATGTTCCAAACACAATTGGCGCTCCGTGCGCCAGTAAATGACGGACCAGCTGCAGCTTCGGGATGCCATTCTCATTAGAACCTTTTCTATTTTATCAGTGGTGGCAGGAACAATGTATATTACTTGCCCGTTTGTTGATGTGTAAAATAATCGCAACTTCAAAGCTCAACAACTCCATGGGCGTGTTGTCGTCATGCATCAGTCGTCAGGTAGTTTTCTACCGCAAGTAGAGAATGGCTGCCATTAAATTATTAAACCAGTGCCTCAAATAGTAAGCAATTTCGTTGGTTTTCCAGGGTGGAGGTCGCACCATGATGGATCAGTTTGAGTGGCGCAAGTTACTGGGACGACGTACGCCCAACACTTGACGCCTACATTTGTGGGGCTCACACATTCTCTCATCATTTTCCACAACCCCACACGGAACCTTGAACGTATCGCCATCACTCACCCCAGGCTGCTCTTAAATGCCAAATCGTCGACCCTGATGGACGGAGCTTAAAAGACGACTCAAAGCCGATTCGAATTCAAAAGGATGACCGTAATCTCCAAGAGAACTTGACAAACCGCTAAAACTGTACACGAGCTCGAAATTTGAATCCTCGTCTACTGATTGGGACAGATTGCAAGGATGTTCACTGTCGCACCTGACAAAAGCATCGCTAAGTACATCCACCTCAGTGACAAAATTTGTTTGTCAAGGGAGAGGTTGCTTGAGCCAGTGTGGAAAAGTGAGACGCAAGGACGTATCGAGTAGCGGGAGCGTCCATATGGTAAGGTGCACTGGCGATGTCAATTGATTACTGTAGTCTTCCGCATGAGATCACTAATGAACGAGGAGTACCGGCACCAGTGAAAAAACAGCCGACCTAAATGCTCACTCTACTGATTCTGAATTGAATCCTTAGGCGAAAAATCGATCACAAGTTCAATTTAGAATGCTGTGAACAGTAGAATATTAGGTTGTAATAGTGGTTAAGCAGTGAATATTAGGTGGTAATAGTGGAAAAGCATGGGATCTTGGCTGGTTCCACCTGAATTTCATTCTGTTCCTTGGAGAGCAAATGTTGGAGTCTTGGGTGATTGCACAACGACCTCCAGGCTATCATCTGGAGCGCCCGAAGGATGCGCCGCTGATTTTCCTGGTACGAATGTGCCTATCATTACTGCGCTCTTAATCAAGCCGCATAGTCTGTAGCGGAGTAATTACTCGCAAACCCAACAGGGGAATGCACATCAACCTCAATAATTGTGAAGTGACCACCACCCTTTAGTGCTTGTCCGTCAGTAACCTTACAACGAGATTAGATTGTTAACATGGCTGCCACGACGAGCGACGTCCAAGCACGGAATGCGAGGTTAAATGATAATCGCTCTCAGTAAGCTCGGTATCTGTTCTGTGGAGACGTCACTGTTCACCGCTGGAATTGCTGAGGAGTGATGGGCTCCGCCACAAGCTTTCGGAAATAAACTTTGACTCGTGAGTTATGCGGAGCTGTTCTACACACTCCTAAGGCTGTAGAAGCAGAGCTTGAGGCAGAATAATCACCGTCTATCACAGATTTTGTAGAGCAGGTCGTATCGAGTGAGACAAACTCTCTAAACGATTGTTCTGGTTGGTTTGTAGAGATGGTGATGGAAGGCTTCATGGCGACGCACATTTTAGGCAATACGAGCTTTGACAACGTCGACAATGATGCACTTGAAGGTGTGTAGAGTTAATGTACTGCAAGGTTGTGGAGACTGGTTATTGCGATGTGAGATACCAGCCACAAAACAGCGCGCGATTATGGTGCCGCAAACTCGAGAGAGACGGCCATTTTCTATCTATGGCCAGCATCGGCTGCCCTCTCCTGGTATCTGGAGAATGACTTTAACGGACGAAGTGAATAGGGTCTAACGCGATGTGCGCGTTTTGAAGCTCACTGCAAGCACCCGAATGGCGGGATTGATTGCATCGGGATTTGGTGCACTGGTAATTTTAATCGGCTTGCTGCTTGTTCTGGGCAATTTGCAGAGCACTGTGGAGCTGAATGTGAAGCAGGTTATGGCGTACGAGGGGGTCCTCGATGGGCAGCCTCCCTGGTGGAACGTGAAAGATGATGTCCCAGACTTGAGCCCTCAATCGCTTGACCTCTCTCCTGCATTGGACTGCGTCGACACGATCCTCGAGCCTTGTGCAGTCAATGAAGTGGCTGTGCGAAATTGGTGAGACAAATAGAACCAGTCGCAGCAAGTATAATTATTATTGCTAACTGCTCGCGAAGATGGAAGAAAGACGGCCAGTTCTTCCGAATCGCAGCGAGGTGATTCATCATGGACGTTGGTTTCAAGCGGCCTCTGTCAGACAAAAAGCACAAATGTGTAACGATTTATAAATTCATAAGAAAAGTTTCTTCGCACTGACAACCAGCATCACCGGCTATGGAAAGTGGGCGCATCTTGGAGCTTAGCAAATGGCACAATTTCATGTGAATGATACAATTTCTTGACGGCAACTATCAGACGTATTAGAAAGTGAACCGCTACCACGGTGATATACTTTACTTTAAAACAGTCCCTCGAAAGATCTCTGAGCTAGTAAGGATGTTGTGATTGCCTTAGCAGCCGCAATCTTCAAGTCAACTGAGCTTCTCCAACCAGTTCAGCAGTCAAGCTCATGTAGGGATGGGACAGTACTGCTTCTCAGGTTCAGAGTTTGAGGTTCAAGGCTGAGCAATACGTGCATGTGCTTGGTTTTGTACTTAGGGATCAACCACAAACCAAAAGCCCCGCGCTTGTTCATCAATATCTATTTACGCTTCAAAGCACCAAAAGCATGCTGGTAGACTGTGAAGAGGCATTAGAGACTCGAGCAAGCAAAGAATACACAATAACGACCTCGTTCGTCAGCTTAAGCTCAGCAAATCAACACTGCTCCTGTCAGAATTTAAGTTGTCCGATTGAACTATCGACTCTAACTAAATACAAGATCGGTGCACTTTAGGGTGAAACGCAAAGTAAAGAACACCCAAATACACGAACACAGTGTAGGGCTCGTTGAGTTGACCAAAAATTTGCACACATAGCGTTTGCTTCTCCTCCCTGGAAATGCAATTCTGGCAGGCATTGGTTGAGAATTCCAGCAACACCTGGAAATCAATACCCGACTTGGGTTTCTTTTATGAAACCCTAGAAAACACCCGAATAGGGTAAGAGCGTTACAAACGAAGTCCACAACAACACATTAATGTCAACAGTGACAGTTGCGTGTTGTGGAGTTGGGACATGAGTTTGGATGTTTCATCAGTTTGTGGGACATGAGTTGTGTGGGTCACTACGATTGAGCGGGGCCATCACCTTGGTTTCATCCACATTCATGCTGATGCAAATCTGCCAAGCAGTGTTGGGATGGATGAAGAGGGCGAACGAACTAGCCCATAATTTTCTGCGGCTCCATTGACACCTTCTTCTCGTTAACACATGTTTATGGACTTTGGTTTCGCCTCGATCCACTCCCACAAGGTCTGTTTGGACTCTCCTCTGGTCACTGTGTGAATGAAAAGGTTCTCGATTTAGGTTTTGGTCACTAGATGCAGGTTTGAATTTTTCTGCGTGTGTTCGTTGCGGTTGGGATTGACCAAGAGCTCGTGAATGCATCTCAAGGTAAGGTCATTAGAATGACACCTCAAGGGTTTGGAAACCCGCGATCGTTTTTTAGGGTTTTGTGACGTTCTGTGCGATGAGTATTTTCGCAATCCCCGTTGAGCTATTCATTTTTATGGTCACAGCGGCGCCCCGCTTGCCATGTATTGAGTCTGTTTCGTATTAATCCTTCGACGGGAATGATGAATCTATGTTTTCATGGGATTTTAGAAGGCGCATGACATGTCTAATGATACTGATCTAGTTCGGTGCAGTGTTTGTGGTTGCGAGATTGATATCGTGTCTGCTCCGCCTTTGCAGTACCTAATGTCGGAACGGCTTCATTTCTGTGAGACGATTGGTATCATTTCAGATGTTGCTGAAGACGCTTATTGTTTTTATGGAAGTAACGGCAGAGAAGAATAAGGCAAAATGAGATCAGTCAGTCAGTGGAAGCATCTGAGCCAGCTTGGCCGGGCTTCCACGGCCAATCACTTTCCTCCTGCAAGTAATAAAGAGAACCTGATTAAATCGACTTTTTTTTCATGGAGCAAGGCCGTGGAACAATTATGGAAATCGAACACAATACTTGTGCCGGGGTTAGACCTAGGAAATAGACACATTGCTGAAGACGCACATCTGAGCTCCCGAGGAGGCCGTGGTAGGCGCTTCCTCTCTACATCTTGTCATGAATTTGTGGGTCAATCACCTGTTCCCACTTCAAATTCCGGTTACACTGGTCCCATTGCCAGAAAGTATTGCCATCTCAACCTTAGCCAGTACGGGAGGCTAGGGTTTAAGCTCACGCCGGCTCGGACGCAAGTTTCAAGTGCAGCCAGCCGCGAACCTGATTATTGGGATACGTCTGATCCAACGACCGCTTCTGAGTTAAGTCAAGAAATATCGTCGGTAGATCAAAACAGGGTGCTGCGAGAAAGACAATGGGACCACGATGATGACGAAGGTCAGAAAGTTCGAAAAGACATCGATGGTATGAAGATGTCGAGTGATGTCGTCGGCGTCGAGTGGGGGCAAGAGCATTTGGGAGTACACGAGGATGAGACGCGTCAGCGGGCCAGCCATTCTACCAATTCACCTCCTAAATTTCACCATGACGATGTTTACATACCTGTGAAGGCTTGCTACATTTCGCGAAGGTGGATTCCTTTAATTGAATCACTCGGTATCTCAGTACGCAGGATTTCATATCAGTTTTCGCTAGTCCTCTGCATTCAAAAGTGTTCCGTGGTATCTGTTGTTGTTAATGATGTTTAGAAGTTGTTGTCTGCTCTATTAGTTAAGCATTTGTGAATCTGAATGACAGCTAACTTTTCTGTAACCTTGTTCTGAATGTCTTCACAGTTATGTAGTATGTTGTGAACTGGTGAGTGCGCCTTTGTTGATGAAGTGTGAATGCTGGAGTGGGAATGCAGCATGGATCTGAAGCGACTGTCAGAGGAGCCCTTCTTGGAGATCACCCCTTCGCGCAACAATATCATCATTCGATTTACCAACCGGCCTGCTGATGCTAAGCCTACCTCAAACAGACCTGTACAGTTCTCTATCTTGTATCTCCTTACATCCCTCACCTTTTTTTTCATAGCGCATCCTGAAGTGAATAGTGTATTTTATGCTGAGGAGATACAGCATGTCGCGCTCATTACCTCATCCCAATGATTGAGTAGAGTGGTTAAATATTTGTAGTATTTAATGGCAGGGATTTGCAGAAATAAGCCGCTCTCAAGAAAGATACATGGTCGCATTTCAATATGGATCTATTGTATTCTTCAACTTCGGTGATGACGAAGAAGAGGAAGCCTTGGCTGCCGTGCGCAAGTTTTGCACAGACGAATTCCGGGAGACAAGGAAAGATGGTACATATCATGCCTCCTTTATTTCTTTCATATTAACTCTTGTGGTTCATTTGGTTACTGTGGGTTAACCACTTGTAGCCAGTTATGTTTGGATGGTTAAAAATTACGTTGCTTCTAAGGTATGGATATTTAACAATGAAAACAAAACAACCCGCTACTCTGTTGGTAATAATATGATTTCATTTATGCTGTCTAAGGTAGCACTTGCCTTAATACGGACGATGAAAATGATAACTGGTGAAACGCGGGTTCGTCTCCTTCGCAGATTACGGGGTGCTGGTGCGGCCAACCCTACGTCAGTGGAGCGAGGGAGGACAGGATCGTATAATGTTGCGAATGCTTGACACTGACAACATCCGAGTTATTTCCAGCATCCTTGGTCAAAGTATTGCCCTTGACCACTACGCCAAGAAGGTTCTTGTGCCACCCGTGACTCCTGTTCTCTTGTTTTGTTTTCATTTTTTGGTATTAGCTGTTCATCTTTTTATTCAGCAGTGGACACTTCTATAACATGGTTGTGGTTGCACACAAGAAAGTACCGTTACCAGGTTAAACCTACTCAGAGTTAAAGAGAATCACGTTATGGGGATTATGTGTTGAGTTGTAGAATGATATACATAAACGATGCAGGTGGATGAGATGGTGAATACATTTAGCGAGTTAAACCGAGGAATGGAGAAGACCGGTACCTTCACGATGACTCGGAAAAGCCTATTTCAGCTAGTTGCGGCCGCCAACACCACCCTTGCCGACGTTATTCTCCGCCTTGGCCTTCTAGAGAGGTCTGCATTCTCTGTTTACGTTTTTCTCTGCCAGTTCTCCCAGTGTCTTTCAATGACGTAGCACTCTGAAGCAATGTTTCTCTCCCTTAGCTTTACACTTCACGTTTATTTTCAGGCAGATTAAGATTGTTGCTGCGTTGCTTGTTGGTTTAGGCTGTTTTGGTAGTTGCTGATCATAGTTTGCATTGCAATTTGATACGACAGGTCAGATGCCGCATGGAAGGATGCAAACTATGCTCAGATTTGGGAGTACTTGCGAGACGATTTTGAGCTTGATGAGCGGTTTGAGAGTTTAGACTTTAAGCTTAATATTATACAGGTACTTTATTGATAGGGCTCTTTATAAGAACTTCCCTATGCTTATGTATGTTGCATTGATACTTTCTGAGGTAATGGTGGATTCTTTGGTGGCCTTGGGATCCGTTATCTCTATTCCAGAAATGAGTTGAGTAATGTTACAGCTTATTATACGCGTGAACGGTTAATTGATAATTGCATTTGCTTGTTTTGTGCAGCACAACGTGCGATTCTTTTTGGAGATTCTACAGAATAGGAAGTCAGATACGCTGGAGTGGATCATTATCCTTCTTATTACAGGAGAGATATGTGTTGGTGTATACCAGATTCTTTTGGAGACCAACGTCATCTAGAGCCCATACATGAAGCTTTGCCCGAGGATAGTTCGTCATACATGGGCAAGAATTCAAAATTTTATAGTTTTTTAGAATCTGCAGGTAGCTCGCTGATAGGCTAGTTTGGAGCGATCAATTTTGTAAATGTATACTATCCTTATTTGCAAGGTTTTTTCATTTTAATAATTTAGAAGCTCCTCAACAGTATTCTTGCACTCTATTTTAGCTTATGTGTTTAAACCCTAAAACCTGGGGTGCTTGTGTTACCGGTAGTCACCTCCTGTGAAAGTGTATGTTTAATCAATGCCTCTGGAAGCGTCAAAAAACCGAGCAATGAAATCTGCCTGGTCTTATTACGTTAAATGTTTGAATTTCGCAAATCCATATATATTTTATTTGTATTGGAAACTTGCAAAAAGCCCACTGTCGGAGGTTTGATGCATGGTTCTTAATATTTACTGGGTGGTTGGGCAAGATATCACACCGTTACTCCTGACTCGCATTCCGCGTTTCTGTGAGATGAGTAGCTCAAATTCAGCACCCAAATTTAGTTAACTGCACATTTGTAGCGTTGTATTATTATTATTATTTGTACGTAAAGGCGTTTGTGTAACACACTTTGGAGAGAATGGTTTTCACGGTGAAACATTCAAGCCTTAGGAAACTTCTCCAAGAGATAGCAGGTTGTTGAATTACTCAATTACGTCGTATATATGATGAACTCGAAAGTACAGAAGGCTTCACGTTATGATGAGACAGTGGCAATCTTCTGATCAACAGTTAGTACTTTGCAAGCCCCTCCTTTCCACGACCAATATCTAAATCAGTCATGCATGATGAATGCACAGGGGGGTGTAGATTACCTTTGAACGTCCTCTTCGATTCCTCGTGTGTATCTTCCGTTCTTCAATCATAAACAGGATCTTGTTTCCAGCCAAGGAGGGGTAGAATTGTGCACAAAGTTGTCACTGGGCTTAACATGTAGGCTTCAATTTTTTCAGGATATACAATCAATGCAGTAAAATTTGTTGGTCAAGTACAGCCCGGAGGGTGCGTCTTTGCACTGAAGGTTCTAGTGGGTGAAGCACAGGTGAACGTATTTCTTTGATACGAGAATTGTTCACAAAAAATGCTCCATCTCATGGCTTTTCGAGTTTGGGTGATGCATTTAATCTCAGCATCAAGTACATGAACTATACACAGGTTAAGTTTGATATACAGGCACATGTTCTGCGAAGGTTTTCGTTCATTTGCAGGACCTGAGCAGGCAAGTTTTGGAGTATGATGCTGCAACAAATCAAGGTGCCCCTCTTGCTGCTTTGAAAACTAGTTTTGTCATGCGGTTCTAGGTTTGTGCATGTCACCTACTGATGTGATTATTGGCTTCTGGAATGACCAATCGTCCCCCACTTTAATTCATACAAAAGGATGACGTGAAAATGTGCATCATGCTTTCACGACTCAGAATCTAATCTACTCGTTCTTTTCGATTTCTTTCGCAGTGGCAATGAACGGTCGAATGAAGTCCAATTTTGAAAGAAATGAGTTGTTTCTCATGCATGCTGGTGCATGTGGGAGCCTTAATCTCAACTTGAGACACTCTCTACGGTTAGTTTTTTAGTTCTACCAAAGTCGTACCTATAACAATCATGTTATTTTTGGTAGTTTTTCTGTCGATGTTCACCCTTTTGCTTGGAATCCAGCCTCTGGAAAAATGATCGTTAATAAAGCCTGAGGATTCCTCGCATGTAATCTGGGAAGTCCGACAGTTATTCGTCAGACAGGTTTATTTCTGCTATGGTGTACAGTATACCTTATCGAGTTTTTAGAGAATGTCGTTCAAATTTGTTGTCTGACACTTTTCTTTTCTTTTTTCCAGATAAATATTATTCCAAATATCAAGTGACTTTTACTTCTGTTGTAGCTTTTGTCTCTGCATGTACAGTGAACAGGCTCTCTGCATATAGGATTTATACAGCAGGTATCCTACTCTTAAAATTGAGCTATGGCAGGTTAAAGGGATATCTACGAGGGCAGCAGCAGATCTGTACGCTTTACAAAAAGAGCGCAGAGTTTAGTAATTAGTTTCTAGCTTTTGTGCAACGTATGGATAATAGCTATATGTGTATCTATCGAGATATTCTATAACAGTGTCCGGCTTTGGAAAGCCGTTTACGTAAATTCAGTGTTACACCATTGCGTTAATGTGCAGAAAGTGTATACTCAAATAGTTTTTTTCCTTTTCTTCCGAAGCTGAATGCATGTGGCGACAGAGGGCAAGCCTTCACGTTTGTGGTAGGCGATCCTTGAAGGCAACAGGTACATTGACAACCCGTATTGCACTTTCCCCAATCTTTTCACACCAACTAGTTTGTTTTCATTGCTGACTCACGATCTACACACCGGGTATAGATCTTACAATTTATGGGAGTGCTCATGAGATTCATTTTGTTTTATGGGTACAGTTTCTTAAGCTTGTTTGTAAGCTTGCTTGTGTATCTTAAGCTTGTAAGCTCAAGCTGAGTGAATCACAACATGTCCTTGACTTGGAGTAGTAACCTTCAATGACCTAATTAGGGTTTACAACCTTACATGCAAGAATGTACTGGGTTCGGACCCCCTTGACGTCAACTTCGTCCTGTGACAGCACTCCAGAACGGCAACCATAATTGGGTTTTCTCGGTCGGGCAGTGCATCCGACAGAGAACCATGAATCGTATACTTTTGCTGCAGGCTATGGCTCTAGGCTATGTCTCTAGGGACCAATGCAGCAGCTTGTCCAGTAGCACATGTGAAGTATACTTCGGCAGGCTCAACAAGGATACATCTAAAATGGCTCTATGGGTGATTCAGGATTTCCCCACCCAATTGCACAGAGGAATTTTTCAGCAAAACAAATGGCAGCTGCAACATTCAAGCACTCGGCACATGACGTTCGTGTTGGTACCCTATCTTCTGTTATTTCTCAACTCTGGATGTCCCCATTTGCAAGCTTTGAAGCTCTGGAATTCACTTTCTTGTTGAGATTGTCTCTTCCACACAATTTTTAGCATTCTAGCAAAGCTTTTTGTTCGCTTATCACACGCCATTTCCATCGTCTTGTGGCATTTTAGGGTTGAAGCGGAGATCCCGATGCTCGTTTGTGACTTTTGTCTGCTTTGTATCTTAATTTAAATCTTAGCAGTGAACCTTATTGATCATTCATGGTTTAAACTACAGCCTTTTCGAAGGCAATGATTAATTTCTTTGTGTGTTTGGGTTTTTATAAATAAAAAAATCGCTTTTAGACTTATTTATGTGACTATTGAACCTGGATTTTTTTAACAAAATTTTTTTTTAACTTTTTTATTATTTTCTGCTTTTATTATTTGTTTTATTCTTCTAAGATTATTGTCAAGGCACCTACTTGTGATGCATGTGTGTATCCACATTTTGAGAAAAGTCATTTTTTAAACTTATATTTGGAATATTACAATCACATGGTATATATATTATGTAACTTAAATTATAAAAAAGCCATCAAAGTAATTGTAAAAAAATATTGACATAATATACAATATACAATATAGCTTAGTTATTGATATTTTAACTTCTTCTTTATTTACCAACATCAAATATATCTACTATTTTGTCTAAAAAATACTTAAAATGCTGAAATTAAAAAGACATATTGATTGATAAAAGTATATATATATATATATATATATATATATATATTCTTTTTTTTAAATCTTATATATTTCATTGGAGGTTTTATCAAAAGCAATGCCTTTCTAATCTCATCTTTGAGTGGATAGTGTATGTTTTAAACTTATAACAAGTATGTCCTCTTAATATAATTTTGTCCAATATATTTGTGACAAGGAATGTTTCTATTCCAAAACTTGTATTACCTTGTTTCTTGAATTTTCTTGTACTATTAAACCCTACTATTTAGAATAAAAATTTTAATGTAGAATTTTAAAGAATAAAAATGTGTAAACAATACTTATTTGCAATAGCACAGACATAACTTTCTTGATCTAAAATAAAAGTACAAGACAATAGAAGATTTGAAATAATTTATTTGCATTATATTTAAGTTTAATGATAAAAAACATTTCATTTAATAATATAATACACATACATACATATATATGATTTCAATAATTTTAAAATAGAAATTAACTTAATGTAATTATAAGCATAAAAATAAGAAGGAAGAAAAAGAGGGATTACCCACCTCAAAACTAGTACATTTGCAACTACAAAATTTGATAAAGGCATGGATTTCATTAAATAAAAATAAAATTTATTTCTTAATATGCATCTAATGGGAAGCTTTAGTAAGAATTAATGAATTATAAAGATAGTGTTAGTTTTATTCAGTAAGGTTTCACAATGATTTTGGAATTTTAATGTTTTAATAGCATTTTTTTAATTATCTATGAAGCCTTTTTAAGAATCTTATTAATGTTCATCAAATTAAGAATTTTGGTAAAACTTTCATATGAATTTCATAAAAAATAAATATATTCTAATATTAAAAATATAAAAAAATTAAAAGTTTGAATATATATTAAAAGGATTTTGTTAATTTATCAAATGAAAGTTATAAAATGTATATTTTAATAGATTTTGTAATATTATCGTTATTTAATAAATAATCTATTATATTTCAAGGCAACAAGATTTTACAGCTATTATAAATGCTTTTTGTGAGTATCTATGCTTAGAATCATTGTGTGAAAGCATTAAATATTTATTGGTAGTAACTTGTAGAAGAATAATTTTACCAAATATAATTAACTTACCTAATGTAACAGACTTATTCCAAGATCTATGACTTTGACATTGGAAACTGTACTCAAAGTAAATTAAAATGATCATCAATTCTAAATATTGTAATTTTATTGTGTGATCACTGATGATTGGCAAAATTGGGAATTTAATTCAAAATTGAAATTTTAACTTCATTCCAAGTTTGTATTTGACGGTAAAATAAATCAAGTTAAAAATCATAGCAGATGTTATAAAATAATAATTTTGATTCTAACTTTAAGGTAAATTGTATTCTATCTTGTATGTATAACCATTAATAGCATCTACGTATATATATATATATATATATACAACCACAATTGAAGCACAAAAGCGATTATATATCTCATTAAATTACTGTAATGAAATAATTATATCTATTTACAAAAAGCTGAGAAATTATATTTGGATCTATCTAAAATCTATTACAAAATATACATGGGGTATGTAGATGATAATTACAACAAAGAAATAATTAATTTAATTAAAAGGAAATAAAAAAGTTTGTAATAATTTTGAATAAAAATTCAAAACATTATGTATGTATACATTTATCTATTAATATATCCACCATGCATATCTAGCATAAATTGTCACTTGCACAAACTCAATTGGATGATGTAAATCCCTGATCTCCTCTTCTCTGAAACCTTTGGTCTTTCTCAAGCATTGTCTTGCATACCACAAATTGTACTATCACAGCCTTGGATAGATTATGCTTTCTTTTCTTTCCTTATTTCTATATTGTTGTGGGTGTGTGACAAATGGCCAAACCCATGACAGCTTTCCAACAAGGAATGTGAATAAGAAGAATAAGCAAAGGGAATATTATGCTGCGCGGTCTCTGCAGAGAGAGCAACATTAGAGGGTGCAGGCCTCTGCCCACAATGCCCACACATGCACTTGCACATGGAGCCTTGCATTATCATAAAGGGGAAAAACAAAATGAAGGAAGTTTATCAAACCCTTCATGTACCCAATAGACAAGAAAGAGAGAATCATTTTGCACATACTTGCACAACTTTGACCAACCTGAACTTCAAAAAAGAAAACACTGTATATATATATATATATATATGAATGAATAAATAAATAAATAAATAAGAATAAACAAAAATCTGTTTGGGTGATGCAGAAATCAGAGAGTCATACTGAATTATTTCCTGTCAAACTAAAGTTCAATAATCTACAAAATTTGAAACCAAAAGCTGGTGATCAGGGTACTTGGATTCCTTTGCCTTTCCTGGGGAAGAGTGTCAAACAATCTCGTGTATCACCACTGCAGATTTCATTTCAGACACCATGGTGCTGGACTCACCCAATTTGGAAGACATTATTCAGTTCTGAGCCACAGACACTCACTGCATTGGGCTTATGATAAATAATGTTCTCAGAGCTTGTTGGCCTTTTTCACCTCTCTCCCATACCCACCCCATTGATTATTCGTTGAAATAAGGTGCAGGATTTTTTTGGGGGGGGGGGGGGCTTGATAACATTATGAAATCATGGAGTCCACATATGCTCAAATAATCCTCTGCCATCCAGTTCAATAGTCTTGAGCCTGACTATTCTTTCTATTCTGCTTTTGAGCTGAATCCTTTCTTCTTCTGTTATTTTTCAAAGACTTCCCTTATTTTGCAGTCAACAAGAAGATCAGATGGTCAGGTTTGTGGAAGGGGGAGGTCTGACAACAAATACACCATTACCTGATCTGCCAGCTGGTGCCCACACAACACTTGTTCAATTTGTCATTCATTATTGTGTTTGAATTTCTGTTCCCTTTTTTCTTCATTACAAAGGGAGTATGTTAGCACTATATGAATATCCTCTGGTACTTTTCACATTTTGCCTTTAATGGAGACTGATCCAAGTAGAGAAAACTCTACTTGCAGTTACTGAACACAGCCCAGTGATTTGACTTTCTTTTATTAGCATAGTATGTATGCATGTGTGAGTACACACTCATAGATATATATATATATATATATATGTATACATACACACACCTTGTGAGGTCAGAGGAGAGTAAGGTTTTTTTATGAGCATTTTTAACTCCTTTTGAATTCAGGTATGGTCCCTTGAATTACTACCCAATTGTCAAAATCAGAGGGTTGAACAATTTAATGGTCAACAAGTTCTCCTTGCTGTAAGTGAGTGTGTGTGTGTGTATATATATATATATATATATATATGCATGCCTGGTTATACGTACATTTGGAGCATGACAAAAGTTTCCATGATCAGGAGGATGGAAGATCAAAAATTCTTCCACTGCAGAAATGCTGGCAGGGGTGGAAACAGCCCTTTTAACAGTAGAGGCAGGGCTTGTGCTGCCACAGGGCAGTGAGGAGGTACAGAAGATGAAGGCAAGAGGTAGGTACCAAGGAGCATGACACCAACCAATGCTAGTACCTGGAAAAGAAATGATGGAAAGCATGAGCTGTGGTGCCCATTAGAAAGTCAACTTCACCACCATAAGTATGCCAACAATTGTATGTGTATGTGTGCAAATATATTTATATGTTTGTATATAAATATTTAAATATCAATCAATCAGCCTTATAACAATAATACACAAATAAAAACCATAAGCTTGCCTGCATAAATTGGATGGATTTCAGTCTGATTGATTTCTGTGAATGGGATTCAGCAATAAGTTTAGAGAGACTCTGCTGCTATATTCACTTGTTTCTTGTCATACTGTCCTTTTGATTTTGACAACTTTTGTGAGAGACTCTTCACAGGAATGAAACAGTTCCTTTTCTCTGTGTTTTTCTTTTTTCTTTTTTCTTTTTTTCTCCCTTTTTCTTATGCGGGCAGAGGTGCATGACATCCCTTTGTTGTGTAGCTTGTGTGTTAATTCCAGTGTGTTACCTGGATTGAAACCTGTCTGAGCATTTGCAAAATGTGACACCAGCTTTCTCATACCCAATCTTGATCCATGCATTTTCTCACCTTCACAACCTCATACCAGCAAGTACTGAGATTTTCCACAACCTTTATGCTAGAACTAGTATCAACACCTTAGATCAGCTTCAAACAGAAGAACTGGTATGCAATCATACTGAGAACATTGCAAAAACTTGTAGACCTCACAACACACAGTCCATTTGCATTACAAAATGGCATCAAGAGCAAGTTAATACTGCTCAACAAAAATGCCAAACTCCAATGAAGAAGGGATCAGATTCAATCCCAATTCCTGGGGCAAAGCCAAGCAAAGATTTTATCCAGTCAGATTCAGTCAATCACCAGTGTTCATTGGTTTCTTTTCCCTTGAGGGCTTTGTCTCTGGGTGATTATTTGATTTATTCAACCCAGGTTTAGTTGACTCCATGTCCTTTGGGTGGTGCCTGTAACCCCCTTAAAGGAGGTTTTGATAGTGCCTGGCAGGATAAAATGGGGCAGAGAGCACATCAACTCACCTGGACTGATCAATATTCTTACACAGATGGGAACGTTGCGGAAGGGGAGCACATGAGAGCAGTCAGGTGTGTGGGGGGATGGAAGGCAGCAGGGGTCCCACTATAGCATGCATTGTGAGCCCCTGCCTGAGCAACAGCTTGAGCCAGGACCTGATGGCCCTGAATGCCACACCCCCATGTAGTTGAAAGCTCTGTCCATTCATTTTCATCTCTGGCACACCCCTCACCCCCAATCCCAACCCCAGTCTGTCCCCCTTTGACACCAAAAAGACTGGGTGAGACATTCACACGTGAGCACCACATCACTCATAACTTTTGCCTTCTTTAGCAAGATCATTACAGAGCAGGGACAGCCTTGGCTTATCCAGCTGTGGCAGTAGTCAAAGTTAACAATGCTGTATGAAAGCTTTAGGGTTGGAAATAGAGACATGTTAACTGCTTGGCTTTTGGTCAGGGGTGATCAAAGCAAAGCAAAGCAGGTTTTTTTAGTGGGTGCTCTTGTTAGAGGAGGGGGAGGAGGAAGAGGCAGAGGAGAAGGCAAATGAGTGCATGTCACTATCCAAGGGGTTAATAGAGCCCCTGCCAGGAGGAGGAGTGGGCACTATTCTCCTTGAAAGGAACATGGCTGGGACTCTGACTCCCCCAACATGGTTTTGGAACCCTTGGTTTTATTTTTTTTATTTTTTTATTTTTTTTGTGAAGTGAAAATGCCTCCTCTCCGTTGCTCATGGATGTGACTAGACACCCCATGTCATGTGCTGTGTGGAGGGGTATTTGTGGATGGATGTCCCACTTGGAGGATTTGAGCAGTGTCTTGCTTGGGCTTGGCAAGGGCAAAGTTCCTGAACAAACTTTCTTAGTTTGAATAATTTTGTAGTAAGGAATGTGTGATGAGTCTCTTCACTTACACCACTTTTGTAATATTTTAACTTTTTATAGTGATTTTTTTAATATAATTTCTATTCAAACCTAGACATTGTCCTCTCATCCATGGGAACATCTATCAACAATGCACCACATTGCAAGGGCAAGGGGTGTCCCGTCAGAACCCTCATTCATGTAGTAATGATTGTGGAGAGTTAATTTGCATTGAAAAGCTCTCAATGCCCTCACTGCCAATGGATAAAGCAGCTTGTGCCCATTCATAATGCATGCTTGATTCTGTCTCTTTACACAGACATAGAAAAGAGAGAGCAGCTTTCAGGCATCTTCACAAAAGTTGATATTACTTTGAAGGATCTACATTACATATCTTCTTCTTCTTTATGTGTGAACCCAACATCTTCAAACCTAATTGTGTACAAAATAACTTGACAAATAACCTCAACCTAAATTATAAGTAACTTCAAAGCCATGAGAATTGCCCACCTTTTCTTTTGACATTCTTATTTTGTTTGAATAAAAATATTTTTGAAATGTTAGTGTCTCATAATGTGTTGTTGATTATCCATTAGTCTAACTATCAAAGTTTGGTGCACATACAAAAAGTCTCTCTCTTTATTCTTTCTTTCAAGTAGTGATAGTTTTTAAAACATCAGTTCAGGGGAAACAGGGGTCCACATGGGTGGAGGCCCTTGAAACATGGTCTGGATTCTCATGGATAGCAAATTAGCTTACAAGTCACCAGGACTTGGCGTACTTCCACCCTTGGCTAGATTTCATCCAGTCTCTGAGAGCAAGTTTAATGTGGAGTACAAATCAAGCTGTTTCCAGCAGTTGTTGGTGTTCCTAAAGGTACACATTAAGTTCCCTCCATTATTGTTCTCCTGTGCACGTAATAGAGGATATGCTATGTATTTGTTTGGTGATGTTAAGTAGAGGAAAAATAAATAAATAAGTAAATATAAATAAAGATAAATAAAGAGAAAGCCCTGTTTCCATCTGAGTTTATGTGGATCCAATACACAAATATGTCATTAACTCAAATGCAATGGTTTTATCAAATGCAAACAATACTTTTCAAAAATAATGAAATCCTCCTTTTATGATGAATTGTCATAACCAAATGTAGGTGGGCATCAAGTCAACTCACTACATTTCATATTGCCTATTTTGCAAAGACCAGCATTAGCATGAGAAAAATCTAATTATCATGTAGAAGAATTTAGTTCATCTTTCAAATCACAGCATTCCATAACGTAACTATAAGAACTCTTTTCTTTTCTTTTCTTTTCTTTTTAATGCAAAGTTGTATGATGAGCACAAAGCACAAAATCAGCAACACAATCTCGAAATGATAAGATTTCAAGGAATTATCATGCTGTTTACCTGTTTCACATGCAATCCATGGATGTTTCAATGCATCAAATCAATTCTATTCAGAGCACATTATACATCTTTGCGTTAACACCTTAATTTTTAACTACACTAACTTAAACCTCAATCTGCAGCTCCTTTACTCACGTTATGAATGTTATGAATTGGAATTTGTTTTTCAGGCTCTTAAGATATATTGACGCCGAGTTGTTAGCAATAATGGAGGGTTAGCGGACACAGCTGAAATGTGGGCATCGGATGATTGAGAAGCAGGGAAGCACCCTGGGTGGACAAGCAAGGGAACATTCCTCATCAATGCGTCAGCGAAAAGGCCAATGCGAGCAAGGGATGGGGGACGACGACGACGCGGCGCTTCTGTTGCGCGTCGCGCAGAACTCCCACACAGAACCACCGCTGGATACATGATACCATCTCGCCGCAAGCGCAAGGAGAGAACCCACAAACCAACAACAACGCCTGAGCTACCCACCAGCAGCAGCGACAGTCCCCAGGATAGAGCCTCACAAGCCACCACAGCGTTCCACAGACGAATCGCCATCGCCATAACGGGAAGAGCAGAGGCTCTGGCAGATCCGCATACGCGCGAAACGCCGCTTCACGACGTGACCAGACCCATTGCCAGATCTACAACCAACAACGAAGCTCTACCCTCTTCTCCGCGAGATGATGTCGATGTCCAGCTGGGCGATGTGCGCACCGCGCGGCGATTGGGACAGAGCCAGGGAATCTGTTATCACGAGACCTTGACCCACGATCAGTGCGAATAGTGGTAAATCGATGCTTTTCCTTCGTGAGGGCGGATAAGTTGGGGGTTGGACTCATCCACATGAATGCAGAGATTCAAACGATTCCTCGCCTTGGATGTAACAAACATGGCCCCCCCCCCCCGGAGCCAGCGGAAGCGTGTCGAGCCCTCTGCGGATTCTCTCGGTAGGCGACACCATGACGCGTGGATGTGGGCGTGATTATTCCACTGTAGTGGTTTTTGCTTCTTTTCTTTTTTCTATTTTCTTCCTTGTCTTTTGGTTTTGTTTTTTTCTTTGGCTCTTATACTTGACTCATGGATTAAATGTGATTGGAAGAACCAAGCATCCTAGGCCCTAATGACTTCTTTGTGGGATAATCTTGGGAGCATATGGTCTATCATATAGGGTTTGTAGAGTGACGTCTAGCCTACCTACTATGGTTCTTTCTTCACATGGGTTATGATGTCATTTTGTGGATCTCTTGAGCTCCATCAAATTTTTATTCTTATTCTAACATTTGACATACTTTTGACCTTCCTTGCTTTATTTCATCACAAATGTTTGCATGTGTTCTTTTTTTTTTTTTCCTAATATTTTTTTATTATATGTGACTTCCAACATTGACCATCTATACTTAATAAAATTAGACCATTTTAGTTTATGTATGTGTTTCCTACTTTATGTATCTTCTTCAAAAGTAGAACCATAAGGATAGTCTTTTAAACAGTAAACGTATTACACAAAGTCTTTTAAACTTAAAAAAATACTTTTATATTATAAAATTATTTTTTATTATCATTATTATTTTTAAAATAATATTTTATTTATACAAAAGTGAGGTAGTCTTATTCTAATAGATAAAATGATTCAAAACCATCTTAAATCTATATAAAGTAAACTTTGGTTTTTAAGGAATATATAGTATATATTAGGTAAATGCCTCAATATTTATAATCTTTAAACATTTATAGTCACTTCTCCATATTAAAAATCTTTGCTTATTGATAATAAAAATACTTTTAGTTCAATGCTTATCACTTTTGTATAACTTTGTTACTTTTGTGTGTGTATATATATATAACAATGCATAAAAAATTTAGATTATACCATGTAAATATGTTCTACACTTTATACATAGATTTAGGGAGTTTTAAATATGTATATATTATCATCTTAGATGTAATTTTTTGTATCCAACTCCAATTCGTAGATTTTAATGCCATGTATGTGATTGTAATTTAATTCATATGTAAATTTAGATGTTATTTTGCAAAAAAAAGAGATGGATTTGAAGTTATGAATCTATATTAAATAAAATTTGAATATTAGAATCAATTGGTTGTAATGCATTAACTATCTATTTGAATTATTATATTTTCATATCTTTTTAAAAATAATTATTTTATGTTCTTTTTCTTCCTTGACTTTGGAACAAATTTATCAAGATACTTTGATTTTAAATAGGGCTTAAATATTCTCTTCTGAATTTTCTTAAAAAGAAATCTATATACTTTAATTACTTTTAATTGTACTATTATTGATTAAAAAACAATAATTAAATTGATGCTTGTTACAAGAGGATTATAAGATGAGATTGTATCTTAAAAAATCAAAATCTAATAAAAGTTGTGAATAGTTTGTAGATTATATTTTCTATTATTAAAAAATAGTGTTGCATTTATAATATAAATTTTCTAATTGTCTATCATCATATAATTAAAAAAATTTGAGTGATGGCTCATGCATATGTGATCCTTAGACTATTTTTTCTTATAGATCACATATCAACTTTATTTTTATTTATTCTTAAATATTACCATAAGTATAATTTTATACTAATTAATTAGTTAGTTTAAAATGTAGAATCACATAATATGTAACCTGAAATGATAATACATGTAATTTTTACTTTCAAAAAAATAAAAAATTATACAATAATTAATGTAATTGTTTTAAGTAACTCATTTGATAATTTCTTACAATTTTTTTTACCATAGTAAAAAAAATCCATACTTCCAACACCTACAAATTATTTTGAAAAATGATAAATGCTCCTATTCATTAAGCTTGGAAAAAGGAATGAGGTTAGGAAATTAGTTTTATTCCCTTATCAGCAGATACGGCCGTTACGCGTAGGCGGCGTCCTCGTGCATCAGAGCACGAGATTGACGGAAATTTTGCAAGCGCATTACGAGTTTTAGCACAACTAGAGGACATGTCACTGAATTGACACGTCATGGTTGTGAAGCATTGGTAAGTGACAACTGCATGTCAAATTCAACTTCCAACAACCACTACTCATCCACACAAATTAACTTTTATCCTATGTTAAATTCCAAACTTAACTGCTACTGTTGTATGCAGGGAAACAACTCAAGTCATTAGAATTCATAAACAAACTTCCATTAGCTCTGTTCCCAAACACGCTTCTGGCTCAAAGCAGTGAATGCATCATTGATTCTTAGCAAATGAATGCTTGGTAGAGACGTGCACCTGGGTTACGAAACCGAGGAGCACAGCGAGAGGGTACGGATGATTCTTCGTGGATGACATGTCGAGAGTGTCACATTTGGATGAATGATAATGTAAAGGCTGCTAATCAGTTGAAAACAGAGTTAGTAGGAAAGATTATAAAAAATGGCCAACTGGAGCCCTGCTCTGTCTCTCTCTCTCTCTTCATGGCTCCCTTCTCTTTCTATGTAATGGCATGATTGACAAGTGGGAGGACTGGGGAGAGGGTGCCCATTCTGCCTGTAATGGTCTCCACATGTGGCAGAACGCTCTTCACAAGCTGGTGGATGTGATGCCCACTTCTCCTCCCCCATGCTTAACTTGCCAATGATTAAGCTTAAGCCGTAGGGGGTTATAACCAATTTGATGGTGGAAAGGTTGCTTACAAGACTTGGACAGGTGGGAGAATAGGGTTATGCAACAGCTGTCCTGCACCCTTCCCCCTCTTCACTACAACCACCCAGGCCTTTGCTGGGCTTTTGGACCCCCCTGCCATTTTAGAAAACTTTTCTGTAACATTTATGTCCTTTTTCAAAACACTTTTCTCTGATATTTTCTTTTTCTACATGAAGCTCGACCTGGGTTTTACTGTTGAGCCAGGAGTCATCACCTTGAGCTCTCTTCCTCCATGATTGGATACTGTGTTTGAGTGTTAAGCCCAAAAATGATGGGTCCTCTATTTTGATTGGCTTTTTGTTTCTTCCAAAGGAACTATGATGAATAGGGTTATGAGAGAAAGTGGGAATGTGGTGAGGAGGAAATGCCACCAACAGGTGGTCTTTGTTGATGAGTTCTTGTGGGAGTTGTAGTAGTACCACTATCACAGCTCCTGGCATGCCAAGGTTGACAGAGAAACAAACTCTCAAGTGTAGCAAGATTATTGGTATTGCCCATATGAGTACGCCACCATGTAAGAATGTCACCAACCATGCAAGAAAAATGGAAAAAGATGAAAACTCCTTTTCTCTTTCCTTTCTGGGAAGTGCAATAGATTGGTTCCATTGGGGGGGGGGGACATACAGAACCCATCCACAGCATGCAGAAATGGCACCATCTGGTTCTGTACATCCAGGGGATGTAATCTCCCCACCCTTTTCTTTTTTGGGTACATGGAACGTTTGAGGGTGATGTGATGTACCCAATAAAAACCATGCCTTGAACTCCCTAAGCCCTAAATCTCAATGCCTAATCAATTGGCAATAATCAGGCCATGAATGATTAAGTGGTCTCTAATGAAGAGATTGAGAACATGTGTAGATATGAAACCAAAGATAGACATTGAAGAGGAGATCTATCATAGGAACATGATGCAGGGGGAGTCACACCCACTGAACTGGTTCATTTGAGTGAGTGTAATGGCCACTTCAAGAGAATGCCACAGGCTGCTGCTTTCCCTTCACATGATCTGTATACAAAAGATAGAGTAAGCAAGAAAGAGAGAGACTCTCCAAGACAAAGACATTTTGTGTCAATTATGGAGTGACCCTTAACATCTATGAATTGCGCTCACAAAGCAGGTGTAGATTTTTGATTCATTTTTCTGAAGGTCTATGATTATGGGGTGTTGTCATGCCCTGTCCAGCTAATCAAGTGGCCATTGATAAAAAGACAATAATGTCCTTGCCCTTCCTCAGCATTCAACCCTTTCACCTAATTCAGACGTAGAGGTTGACTTGTGGATTCAAGTTTTAGGGCAAAGTGGAAGAAGAAATACTCATCTACATGATTCATTTTAGCTTTTTTGTTTTTTTTGTTTTGTTTTTGTACCTTCTCAAGTAACGGGGTTTAATCTGATTGCTACACCAAAAGACAAAAAATAAATAAATAAAAAAGAAAGAAGAAGAAGAAGAAGCAGAAACTTACAAAAATTTTATTGGGTTTTAGCTACTTCATTCAGTGTAGAGTGAAAAAAGAAAACATGTAATAGACAATGGTAATTTTATTAAAAGATTTCATTCAATAAATGGTGGTTGTCTTATTCATTCATTGACAATACATCAGCTAGACAATCTCATATATAATGAAAAAGAATCAAGTTGGTAGTGTCAAACTATTTTTCTTCTTAGCATGAAAAAAACACACAAAAAACAAAAAGACAAAAAGAACAAAAAATAAATGATTATTTCGATTAAATATATTTATTTCAATCAAATCTCAAATTTATATTATTCTTTGAAATTTTATAATAAAATAAAAAATAGAAATATGTTTCTTTAGTTTCAAGTCAAAGTTAATTTGTCATGTATGGGTCCAAAAAATTTAATGATTTTCCTTACAATAACCTCATTTTTATTTAATTTCAAATTAAAGGTTAAACTATGAAATCCTCAACATCAATAAAGGATGCTATTCTACAAAACATTGGTGCAATAAACCTAAAAAATTTAACACACATATGGAAGCCATGCAACATCTGAATCTAACACATTTTGTTAATGTAGTATGAACCTCATTAGCTCTGGATGCCCAAGACAACACCTCAGAAAAATTCCACACAATAAATGTAGAAGGTTCCAGGGGTTTCTTTATTGTGTTTCATGGCTACTGCATTTAAAGAAGCAGGATGCAGGAGGAAGAAGAAGAAGAAGAAGTGGAGGTCACATATTACAATACCTGCACCCATTACAAATACTGGTTGACTCCACCTGACTTGACCAAGGGGGGTGTCATAGTGGAAAGAAGAACAACCACATGGTTTCTGTGCTTATGGCTGCCCAAAATGAATGAGTTCCTCTAGAGAAGGAAAAAGAAAGGAAAATCTCATTCTATAGATTCTTTTCCTGTATGGCCAGCAATGAGGAAATGAGGATTTGAGCTGGTTTAGGGTTAAGCTTAGACAGCCTAGAACAAGGAGGTTTAGAGTTAGGGGAGAGGACACATGCTTTTGGGGAGTTATGCCACTGTTGTGTCAGTTCCCATTGTGGGCATAACGCATTGGAGTTGGAGCTCTTAAAGCTGCAGGGGGGGGGGGGGGGGGAGAGTGCATAGGATCTTCCTCAAGCCTTTGTCTTACTAGAGAACCCAACTGCCACATACATACAGAGCAGGATAAAAAGAAAAGAGGGGAAAAAGGGAATGAGAAACTGATGCTCAGAACTCTAGAAGACTGCTACTTTGGCATAATTCAAACTTTGTTTGTTGATCTGTCTTGAGCACCAGAAAAAGAATGCACATTGGTTGATGCCATGCTTGGAAAAGAAGAAACTCATGGGTAGTGTGAATTCATTAAAAAGTGATGTGGAATCAGGCAGGTTCTGAGTTTCCAGATGGGTGTTGCCACAAGCACCATGAATGCTCTTGGGGTTTGATGTAGGTTGGTGCATCCAATCCTGTGTTTGTATCATGGACACAACCAAGTTTTGAGGCTGCAATGCAATGTAAAGCAAAACTTTTCAATTCTTTATTATATATTATTATTACTATAATTATTTATTTTTTTGAAAAAAATCCCCCCCCTTTAATATTTCAAATTGATAGATCATGATTACATTAAAAACTTAGAATAAAGATGCCTGTAATGACAAGGTTGTTGAAGAGAATAGTAAAACCTCAACATTTGATCAAACCACCATGTACATGTATACACATATACACAAACTATTTAAAAACAAACTTCTGTGTGAATATTTTCAAAGAATATCACAAAATATGAATTCTAAATGACATTCTAAGAGGTTTAAGGAATCATTAGATGAGACAACTTTGCAATGAAATATCACCAAATGCATAAATTTACGTGCCAGCAACTCGGACCCCTACAAAAGAGGTCTACAGAAACTGATTTTGAAAGCAAAAATTTGCAGGCCGTATCTCCTCCAAGAAAAAATCAAGTCACAAAATGAGTATCAAAATAGCGGAGAAACCTGGTGGAGACTAAATTTCGTTCATGAAGCTTCAAGGAGTACAAAGCAACAACGGTATTTACACAGATCCGAGCAAAGGCATTATTATTATTGAATTGGGTATCCATCAAGGCCCTACTGCAAGACGCAAGATGAGGCAAAGGGAAAGAATCTGGTTGACTTGGTACAGAGATTGATCTCGGAGAAGATCTGAGATTGTTTTACAAAAATGCGTTTCTGGAACGTGGGCGACGTATGTCAGATCCGCGGGCCCGCGATTCTGACACCGGGAGTCAGATGCTCGGACACCGCAGCCATGGCTGCACTCAAGCTAGGAGGAGCAAGGCAATGAAGAAAACGAACTGCAGACGGAGCCCCAAACCCATGCTGTACCAGACAATTGAGTGAGAAGAATCCCGCACAACCTTCCGCCGCTTGGATGTTGCTGTTTTAATGTAGTCGTTTCCACCAGATCGTTTTACTCGAGTGGCGGTGTCGGATTGTGCTATCGGTTTGCATGCTAGCTGTGACACACTGGTTACGGAGGCTGTGCGCTAAGACTGTCTGTGGGGATGCGTTTAGGAGCAGATTTCTGCTGGTTTTCAGGGCTAGTTTGTGGCTCCTTTCCGGAGTCGGTGTGAAGGAGCCACGGACACGGTGAGTGAGTGAGCTGGAGGAGGGTACTTGAGGTTGAGGGTGAGTTGCCACCCACCGCGCCACCAGCTACGAAGCACCGTGTACTGGAGAAGTCCCTTCTAGAAAGTAGCCCTGAAGTGGGGATGGGATCGAATCGGCTTCGCACTTGACAAGTTTGGTGTTCTAGAAGTCGACCCATGGTTCCACAGAAGGTGTTGCATGGGCAGCGGGCGCTTGGTTTTTGTGTGAATCAGTAGACGTAATACCCGCCTATTCACGCAGTCGCGACGGAGCGATCTTGAACACGGCGCCGCCGCGTGAGAGGTGAATATTTTTCTGTTCTTTGGATCAGCTGATAATAGTTCCTGCGCAACGTGATCTTAACGTCAAGTTTCGTTTTTTCTTTTTTTCTTTTTTTTAATATCGAGCAGTATGTGTTTATCATAATTTTCGGAAAGCTGGCGGAGCGTTAGCCAATCGTATGCTGAATCCCGCGAATATTGCCAGAGCATGCAATGTTGATAGTACCACTGCTTGAGTATTGAGCTAGCTCAAATTATTGCATATGAATAGGCTAGTGATGATGGAGTCTGTGTTGGAGCTGTTATGATCATCTTGGAGCCTTTTGTGATTGCGTTTAAATTCCGGTCAAGATGTCCATTCGTCTCAGCAAGACGTCGTTTAATAGACACAGATTTGTGCAGATATAAATTGCAGCTTGCAATGCACCTATCGGCGATTGCAATTGAGCTAGTGTGCTTCTGAAATGTTGAAGGTTCGCTCGACGTGGGGTTCACCTGCGCTTCTTCCTGTTTCTCAATAGATCAATTTTTGCGAGTTCAAAAGTGAGTCCAAGGAATTGCCTACGGGGCTGACGCTTGTTACGCAACAACAGAATGCGAGGATTAGTTATCAGTGACCACCGACCGGTTCCAGAATACTTGTACTTAAGATGAAGAAAAGAGGCTCTGAAACGCTCCCGAAACCATAAACGTCTAGCCATCTAGCCTGGGGTACGCTCAGATCATAGAGGATCATTAAACCAGAGTATGTAACAATGCTCGGTTTGTTGCAAACTCTTGCTACAATGGCGCCAACAAGGGTGATGATAATCGCCGTGTTCATGTTTGCCCTTGCATCATTCTGTCCTCATGCCTCCGCCCAGTCAAGCAAGACAGACTTGGAAGCGCTGCTTAATTTTAAAGCAAGCATCACCAACTTCTCCCCGGAGATGCTCCCCGACTGGAACCCCTCGGCGTCCTCTCCATGCTCGTGGGTAGGAATCACTTGCAACAGTCTCGGTCAAGTCACGAACGTTTCCCTGTACGAAATCGGATTCACAGGCACCATCTCCCCCGCCCTCGCGTCTCTCAAAAGCCTCGAGTATCTCGACTTGAGCTTGAACTCCTTCTCCGGGGCCATTCCTGGGGAGCTTGCCAACCTGAAGAACTTGCGAGTTCTCGATCTCAACTCGAACAATCTTCTCTCGGGGACCATTCCTGAGAGTTTCTGGACAGGTCTGGTCAAGCTGGAGTATATGGATTTGAGCTACAACATGATCTCGGGAAACATCCCCATGGAGATAGAGAATATGAAGATGTTGAGCACGCTCATCCTCGCCGGAAATTCCTTCACCGGGGTGATACCGCAGCAGCTCACCGGGCTGATAAACCTCGTGCGATTAGATTTGAGCATGAATTCCTTCGAAGGCGTACTTCCGCCACAGTTGTCTCGATTGGTGAACCTGGAGTACATCTCCGTGAGCTCGAACAACTTGACTGGCGCGCTTCCGGCCTGGAACGATGCGATGTCGAAGCTTCAGTATGTCGATTTTAGCAGTAATTTGTTCTCCGGACCTATTTCGCCTTTGGTCGCGACGTTGCCGTCGGTGGTGCATTTGGATTTGAGCAACAACTCGTTTTCGGGAACTGTGCCTTCTGAGATCTGGACCATGACAGGGTTGGTGGAACTAGACCTCGGCGGGAATCCGGCCTTAACGGGAAGCATTCCGCCCGAAATCGGCAATTTGGTCAATCTGCAGAGCTTGTATATAGGCAACTGCCATTTCACCGGGCTTATTCCGGCGGAGCTTTCGAAATGCATTGCTCTGAAGAAGTTGGACCTGGGCGGGAATGATTTTTCGGGAACTATCCCAGAATCCTTCGGCCAGCTGAAAAACCTCGTCACCTTGAACTTGCCCGACGTCGGGATCAATGGCTCCATTCCGGCGTCCCTAGCAAACTGCACCAAGCTCGAGGTTCTCGATGTTGCCTTCAACGAGCTCAGTGGGCCACTTCCGGACTCGCTCGCTGGTCTTCCAGACATCATCTCGTTCTCAGTGGAGGGTAACAAGTTGACAGGACCGATTCCGTCATGGCTCTGCAACTGGCGAAATGCGTCTGCACTGCTCCTCTCCAACAACCTCTTCACAGGGTCAATCCCTCCAGCGCTCGGCACCTGTCCCAGTGTCCACCACATCGCTATTGACAACAATCTCCTTACGGGCACTATTCCTGCGGAGCTATGCAACGCGCCCAACCTCGACAAAATCACGCTAAACGACAACCAGTTGTCTGGGAGCTTGGACAAAACTTTCGTCAAGTGCTTGCAGTTGTCCGAAATCGACCTCACAGCCAACAAACTGTCTGGTGAAGTGCCACCATACCTCGCAACGCTGCCGAAGCTCATGATTCTGTCACTGGGGGAGAACAACCTGTCCGGCACCATCCCCGAGGAGTTGTGGGGTTCGAAGTCGCTGATTCAGATTCTTCTCTCGGATAACCAGCTCGGCGGGAGTCTTTCCCCTTCAGTTGGAAAGATGATTGCCTTGAAATATCTCGTCCTGGACAACAACAATTTCGTAGGCAACATCCCGGCAGAGATCGGTCAACTGGCGGATCTCACTGTGTTCTCGATGCAGGGCAACAATCTATCCGGGCCTATACCTCCAGAGCTTTGCAACTGCGTCCGCCTCACGACTCTTAACCTGGGCAACAATACTCTCTCCGGAAGTATTCCCCCCCAGATTGGGAAGCTTGTGAACCTCGACTACTTAGTTCTCTCTCACAACCAGCTCACTGGACCAATTCCCGCTGAGATTGCAGCCGATTTTCGCATCCCTACCTTGCCCGAGTCAAGCTTTGTGCAGCATCATGGCGTTCTGGACCTCTCCAACAACCGCTTGAATGGGAGCATCCCGACCACCGTCGGCGAGTGCGTGGTGTTGGTGGAGCTCAAGCTCTCTGGGAACCAATTGACCGGACTTATACCCTCCGAGTTGTCGAAGCTAACAAACTTAACAACACTGGATTTCTCCAGGAATAGGCTCAGTGGAGACATTCCTACCGCGCTCGGGGAGCTTCGAAAGCTTCAGGGAATTAACCTAGCATTCAACGAGTTGACAGGGGAGATTCCAGCGGCGCTCGGCGACATTGTCAGCTTGGTGAAGCTGAACATGACGAACAACCATCTCACAGGCGCGATTCCCGAGACGCTTGGGAATTTGACAGGGTTATCCTTCCTTGATTTGAGCTTGAATCAATTGGGTGGAGTGATCCCTGTCGCCTTGTCGAACCTTGTGTCTGTTGTGGGGCTCAATTTGCAGCAGAATTTCTTCTCGGGAACCATTCATGGTCTCTTGTCGGAAAGCTCCGTGTGGCATCAGATGCAGACACTCAACTTGAGCTATAACCTCCTCAGCGGCGACATTCCGGCAACGATCGGCAACCTTTCCGGGTTATCGTTCCTTGATCTGCGAGGAAATCGTTTCACGGGAGAAATACCCGATGAGATTGGCAGCCTTGCGCAGCTGGATTACTTGGACCTCTCTCACAATCACCTCACAGGACCATTTCCAGCTAATTTGTGCGATCTCCTCGGTTTGGAATTTCTGAATTTCTCGTATAACGCCTTGGCTGGTGAGGTACCCAACCGCGGCAAGTGTGTTGCACTCACAATGGATCAATTTCTGGGCAACAAGGCGCTGTGTGGCGATGCCGTGAACTCTGTTTGCCGAAAGCAGAGTACTTCGAGCATGGGCATAAGCACGGGAGCCATACTGGGGATCTCCTTGGGAAGCTTAATAGCCATTTTGATTGTGGTGTTTGGCGCACTCCGCTTGCGCCAGCTGAAGCAAGAAGTAGAAGCCAAAGACCTAGAGAAGGCGAAGCTTAATATGAACATGGCCTTGGATCCATGCAGCTTGAGTTTGGACAAAATGAAGGAGCCTCTGAGCATCAATGTAGCCATGTTCGAGCAACCCTTGCTTCGTCTCACTCTCGCCGACGTGCTCCGCGCCACAAACGGTTTCAGCAAGACGAACATCATTGGCGACGGCGGATTCGGGACGGTTTACAAGGCCCATCTCTCCGACGGACGAATTGTCGCCATCAAGAAGCTAGGTCACGGCCTCTCGCAAGGGAATCGAGAATTCCTCGCAGAAATGGAAACGCTTGGTAAGGTGAAGCACAGACATCTGGTGCCGTTACTCGGATACTGCTCCTTCGGCGAGGAGAAGCTACTGGTTTACGATTACATGATAAACGGCAGCCTCGACCTATGGCTCCGCAACCGAGCCGACGCGCTTGAAGTCCTCGACTGGCCGAAGCGGTTCCGCATCGCTCTAGGATCCGCCCGTGGTCTTTGCTTCCTCCACCATGGATTTATTCCGCACATCATCCACCGCGACATCAAGGCAAGTAACATCCTCCTGGACGCAAATTTCGAGCCTAGAGTTGCAGATTTCGGGTTGGCGAGGCTGATCAGCGCTTACGACTCCCATGTAAGCACCGATATTGCGGGGACGTTTGGGTACATTCCTCCAGAGTATGGCCAGAGCTGGCGATCCACCACGCGCGGCGATGTTTACAGCTATGGCGTGATTCTTCTGGAGCTTCTTACGGGGAAGGAACCGACGCGGGATGACTTCAAAGACATCGAAGGAGGGAACCTCGTCGGCTGGGTTAGGCAAGTCATTAAGAAGGGGGCGGCTCCAGAAGCGCTAGATCTCGAAGTCGCGAAAGGGCCATGCAAGTTTATGATGCTCAAGGTGCTGCATGTTGCAAACCTGTGCACCGCGGAGGATCCCATCAGGCGCCCTACCATGCTCCAGGTTGTGAAGTTTCTTAAGGATATCGAAGACCAGGATCGCGCATAGCCTTCCAACTCTAGATCCACCATGGCAAGCACTTCCCCTTCACACCTCTCAGCATGTTGTTAGCTGATCCATGACATGCCGAGCATGTTTTTTGGTGGCAACTCAAGCCCCAGTTCTAACATAATTAGATTTTCTTTCGGTTTTCAGTGCAGAATTTGTTTGCTACAGAGCTTTTAGATTCAAGCCCCAGTTCTAACATAATTAGATTTTCTTTCGGTTTTCAGTGCAGAATTTGTTTGCTACAGAGCTTTTAGATTCAAAGTCCTTTCGCTGGAATTGATCTCCCCACCCCGCGAGCTTCATTTTCAAGGTGTGTGTCGCTGGATAGATCTCAACCATGCTTGCAACATTTCTTTATGTTGTTTTTGTAATGATCATGGATCATGGTTTTATGACTCTCCCTTTCTGACAGTCTCCATCTGTCTGCGCAGTTCCCACGATTCTTTCACGCCCGGGGTGTGCCATTGCGGCTCAACCGACACTCCCCCATATACAAATTAGGTGCTGCACTTCGATTGTTTTTGTCAAAGATACATAGTTGGTAAACAGATTTGTATCATTGTTCAGACCCGCTGTACATGTTAGAGCATTTGATAGCGTCACGAGAAAGGAAATAAACTTTAGCTCCGAGTGGCATTCTCGAGACATTGGGCGCCATGCAACGTTCCTGCACTGCAATCTTTGAATTGAATTCATTGAGTCAATGATCATTTATACCCTAGAAGAGTGATCGGTACCAGAGCAGTGTACCCGTTCGAGGACTCATTCGTGTAGCAGCTTGCTGTCACCATTGAGCTCAATAAAAGCGGATTTCACCCGCAAAATCCAATAATAACTTTTCTTATAAAAATAAAAAAACACCTAACGGCTACAACCTCGTCGCTGGAAAGGTAGCAATTCAAGTTCATTATTTCCAACGCTCCAAGTTCACATCTCTGAGTAAACTGATCAGTACAGACCCAGTACTTGAAGCTACGTAGGCACTACTACTACATTGAATCAGAATCTTGCTGCAGAGCCCAGCTCAGGCAGCTGGAGACAATGCGTTATTTTTCCCAACTGTGGAGCTGGAAGCTGGCACACGAACCTAGTTTGCGAACCCATCAGTTGACAGCCCTACTACACCAATCTGACAATGCTCTGCTGCGCCACACCCTTTTCACAGACACAGCCAAGGCTCGTCAAATCGCTCAACACCTCTATTTTGTCATGGTCAGCATGAGTGACAAAGCGATGCTCCTGAGTGAGAAATCACTGGCAACTCCGCCACAGTGAATGCGTAACGCATCCAAGTGAGATAATCCACTGTCTGCAGCTAAATCAGCTACCTGCTTCTCTGATGAGGCATTCTTAAGGAACAATCAATGGAAGCAGAAAGCAGAAAGCAGGAGCAGGAGCAGTTTTTCTGGTACATGGCACAGAGATATTCTGGCCATGAAATCCACTTGGAACTCACGCATACTGAGATTGCACAAGCTTCCTTCAGATATGGGTTGGTGAAGCTTAACCTGCGCGGGTTTAGTGATGCTAAGCTCAAGTTTAAACCCCCAGAAAAATGCTGCAAAACACTCATGCCTCTGCCCAAGAAATTTTGCTCCACATGAGCAGTCTTGAACAGGATCATACTTCTGATCTGTTTTTGTAAGCACATGGGATCACGTGCATCTCAGCTTGCTGGGTTTCATTTTAGGAGCTTTTGTGAGGGTTAAAATGAGGAGACTCAGGCACATGTTCATGCACAAGATCAAGAGGAGGGCTGTGCACAAGATTGCAGTGGGGTAGAATATGTGCACTGTAGTTTGCTTACAAAAGAGACGTTGAGGATTAAGTTGTTGGTCGACTTCTCACAAGCTTTGGAATTGACTTTGTCTCGGCCAATGTTTGTCATCTATTTTAGCTTTTTTTTTGTTATAGTCATTACACTCTTTTGTAATGTTTTATGTGTTTTAAATTTTTTTATAAAACCTTCTTGTAGAAGCTTCACAAACAAACTTATATGTATACTTAAATATATTTAGATTTTTACAAAATATTATACAAAGAAGTTTTTTTCTATAATTCAATAAGAAAGTCAAATAATTTTTAATTAAAATCTTGGAAAAAATATATATATATATATATATAGTTTTATAAGAATTCAAAACTTTTGCAATATCAATGGAAGTAATAATATTATCTCTTGCTATTGTTATTTTTAATAGTTTATCAACACTTATTTGTTTATTTTTTATTTATTATAAAGGTAAGCTTTAATATCTTTTTTAAAAGTTTATATTTTTATACAATAATATGGTGATTTAATATCTATTTCATTAAAAAATTAATTAAAAATTAATTAAGATTATATTTTTATCTTCTAAATTTATATCAAAACTACATATCTTACAGAAGATTTTATTATAGATTTACAAATGTTTCACAATGCTTCTACTATCTTTCAAGAATATAATGATTTTTAAATTTTAATTATATATATATATATATATATATATATATATACTTTTCTTTTTTAAAGCAACTCCATTATTTACAAAACTTCTACTGATAACCAACTCTTGAGAGAATTATTTATTTATTTATTTCATAGTAGAATTCCTTATAAGGAAACTCAATCAAATCATAATTTAAGTTCTAAAACTATATTTTTAAAAAAATCTTATTTGTGTTGGTAATATACAGAATAATTCTTTGTAAAATTTTATAAAATCATTAGCAAACAAAGAAGTCTTTTATACATACTTTCTATGATCTAAAATTGGCTTTTCTATCAAATTTCTTAAAGTCAAATTTTACAATAGAAATATTAGTTTTTATTAAATATTCAAAATTTAAAATTTTGTTTTATAATTAAATTTTATGAAATTAACATATAATCAAAGAATATACTTTATAATAAAATTCTTTTATCTTATTTTTTTAAAAAAAATCTACTAGTTTAGAATGAATATTATAAAATTAGGTTTAAACATTGTCATATAAAACATATACTTATTTTTGATATCATACACAATATCTTATCAAATTAATAAAAAAATAATATTGGTATTAAATTAGATTTATTAAGGATACCAATATAATGCAATAGAAATAAAGATTGGTTTTGTTTAATTAAATGTACAATCTTAAAAAAAAAATTAATTAATTAATAAAAAGATTTTTGATGATTTATTTATGTGGACATAAAATGTCTTATGCCCCAATGTGACTAAAGTTTTAATTTTTATATGTAATTTTTATATATATGTCTTATGCACCAATATGAATTTTTTTTTATCCATTTATAATTTATTTAAAATATGGATTTGAAGTATTTAATTTCAACAATAGATGTGCCAGTTATTATTGGAGTTATTTTATATAGAGGTCATATGTTTGTTGCAAGTATTCAATATAATATATTAAAATTAGTGGTTTTATTTTGTAATAAGATCAAAAAATTTATAAGTGAATTTACAACATAGATTAAGGATATTATTTGACATAACTATTGGGTAGTAATTGAAGTTCATTTAGTTATTTGAAATTAATATTAGAACCATTTAATCCATAATTTGGAAGATACAAAGATGTAACACAAATATTAGTGCACTGTTGTCACTTGTTTTTGATATTATTGGGAAGAAATAAGTAATTTTTTTAAAATTTAATAGATGACATAATTAAAATAAAATTTAAGTTATAATTTTTTATTTATTTTTAATAATAATAAATAATTTTGAAAAATAGATCATATTAAAAAATTTACAATTTTATAGATGTACCACCAAAGATTACTAAAAACATTAAAACATAGGATTTGTGTTAAGTTGTAAGTATTTATTTTATTTGACAATTTGGCAAGTATTAAAAAATAACCAAATGCTTCACGTTTGCACATTGTATAGGGATTTTCAAATAAAAATGAAATTCCAAAATCATTCATACAATCATAAGATTAATGTTGTAGTTTCTAATGACAATATATTTGATTATATCATATAAATGTAACTCCATAGAACAAAGACATAAATAGACCTGTACTTAAAAATTACACTTTTATTTCATGCAATGGATTGTATAACAGTTTGCAATCTTTTTCACATTACTCTAGCAAATCAAATGACATTGAATTGAAAATTATGCAAGCTCTTCAATTCAACCTAGCACAATTATATTCAACCAACAACCACAAAAAAAAATTTCAAGAAGAAATATCATATGTACTTTTGTGTGTGTGTATGTAAATATATATATATATATATATATATGTATTGTGAAAAGATCAAGAAAAAAATATTATAATATGGGTTGCAAATGATAAGCACCATGATTGAGGTATTCTAGAGAATATCAGAGACGTAAACTCCCAACACGACTTTAAAAGAAAGACATAAAAGAAAATGAAAAAGAAAGAGAAAGAAATAAAAGAGAAGCAGTTTGTAGGTACTGAGGCGGAGATCTCGATGACGCATTTTTCCGATTCAAATTTCAAATCCAGCAGTGCCGAACGAGCCTGTCGCGTTTGCTTCTGCTTCATCATCGACAGTGTGTAGAAATTTGCCCCCCGCATTCTCCCACAAATTACGAATCGGCAGCTTGTCCGATGGCATCCACTTTTGCACGACCCCAGTCCCAGTGCCTGCAACGCCGCCCCAATCCAGAATGACTTGCACATTCTCATGTTGCTGGTGGAGTTGTTGTAGATGCTGAGTGAGGGTGGGCTCTACAGCTTGCTGCTGCTGCTGCTCGGAGCTCAATTTGCGGTCATTCGATCACATTGGCGACAGTCGAGGTCAGTGCATGAATCTCCACACTGCTGGTTGTCTCAAATCTGGGTTGGGTTTTGTTATGGAGGTCATCAGGGAATAGAATTTGTGTTTGTGTATTGATTTTTTGTTCACGTGAATTGCTCGAGAATTCGAGTATGCTGGTTGATGGGGCATGGTGAATGTGGTGATCTCATTGAATGTGTTAAGTGACACGTGGAGTGGGTGTGATCTTCCGAAGATGTAGAACGCAATGGGTTTAGCGGCTTTGAATTGCCGACTACGAGGCACCCGTAAAGAGTTTTTTTTTGGGTTCGAACCATTTGAGATCTAGGACTGATTGAGAGTTTTGATGGACAGAGATATTCGGGTGGTTGAAGTGGTTCTGCGAGAGGTTCGTGGCTCTTTTTTAATGATCATTCTAGAGGCGAAGAATTTAGGGTTTAGTGTGTAGGTTTTAGTGTTTGCCCTTGATATTGGTTAGACAGTAAGTAGTTTCCTTTCGAGAACAGTTTAATGCCATGTCTCTTGGGAAGTTATTCTGAGGTTTTGGATCTGTTTGTATGTCCTAATCGCAACTACGACAGAATTGAACAATTATCGGTTGAAGAGGTCTCCTAAAGGATTTATGCTTTCATAATTAGCGCCATTTGCAGTGTTAGAATTTGTTTAGTTACAGTTCTCTCAATTGCTTGAAATTGTGGATCGATTGGTAAATGTGTCTTCCAAAGGCATCACCACACCGTACTTTTACTTTATGTTAATAATCAGTAGTTTGGATTCCTTTGTTAATTCCTTCCGAAGTTATGGTTGTGTAACCAGTTACTGTTGCATTTTGAATTATGCTTTCTTCGGTAATTTGGGTCGTTTACTTTCTTGACCTTATCAAGATTTAGGGTTCACATCTTATGTAGTCATCGGGGTGTTGATGGCAGGGTTGAGAAGAATTGCTACCTCGGGAATCAAAGCCGAAATCGTTAGGACATCATGATTACTCGTTCGCCTGTTCAAAGAAGGCGGTTCCCGTCCAGCTCTGGTATTTAGGAATAGAATCAGACCAGTTTTTTCGAATGCTGGTGCTTGGATTTATATTTATTTGATTCCACCATTAGACCGAAGGGCTTAGATACATGGGATAAATGCTGAACTAGGCATTTTTTTAAATGAGCGGAGTCTGTTTGCACTGACACTCTTAACTGAGAAACAGTTGGAATACAGTTGCTGCAGCACTGCTTGATTTGGACAGTTTCAGGAATTTTTGTTGGATTTCTTGTGAAGTATTGTGATCATGCTTACAGATTTCTTTGTATACGTTGGCTAAGTACTTGTTATTGACATGTCCCTTCCATTGGCCTTGTCGCAGGCCTTCTTGAGCCTGTGTCTCCTGCCATGGATCAATTACAGCGACCATCTCCGACTAAGAGACCAAGAGCACCCCCGGATCATGTCGATGACGATGACTTTCTCTCCCGTAGAGCTCTCGAGGTGTATAATGGCGCTCAGAGATCTGGAAGTCATCGGATGATTGCTTTCCCAACTCGACCTGAAAGCGATCTTGGGCCGGGGAAGTTCGATGATGTTGTTGAACACTTTGGTCCTGGGTCTAGCTATGCTCTTGATTGTGACGATCATGATCATCTGAACGATTCCAGTCGGTGCACCTACAAGTGCCGCAATATGGTAAGATTCCTAGCTCATTCTATACTACTCATTATGGACGGGTCTTACTTGTATATTCGGAAGCTTGTTTTCCTCCTGTGCTAGTGCGGATTGAATCGAACACTGTTGCTGACTCAGCCAGGTGCCTAAATAGGTGAAATCAGAGGTATTAGAGAACCTGGACAAGAGAGAGAAGCAAGTGTTTGATCTTCAGAGTTCTGTCGATTCTCTCAGAAGCAAGCTTTCGTTAACAGGTATGTGATTAGTCTGGGAGCTGGAATCGCAGTAAGCTTAGACTGCGAAATATTAAACTTCTGGTTTTACCCGCGAATTTTATTTTATACATTTCAATAACGGTATCGTGACTTGACAGGCTCTACCTTATATCATTAATGCTTGCGTTTGTGGACGCCAGAGGACAGTGAGAAGCGATTGGTGCAAAGCAAAAAATCATTGGAGCAAGTCGTTGCTGCTTCAAGTGGTCGAGAGGCATCCATGCACGCCCAACGACTGCAAGAAAGTGCTAAATCTGATGAGATGCTTCGCACGCAGCTCAAGCGCTGTCACGAACTCCAGGTATGATAGTTCTTTGTGAAAGAAACTTTTGCTCATATGCGATATGTAAAATTCTTTTCATTTACGTTATCTAATTCCCTTCAATATTATTAAGCTTGGTGTTTTCATTCTTGTCATCTCTTATCATGCTTTTTTTGAAATTTTTCGTCCCTGCAACTTCTTGAAGACATGAAAAAGATGCATTTAGTAAAATCTTGTAGCTTTATACATTTTGTGGCTTTTCCCTTGCATGAAATCATGTAGATATTACTTGTCTTTCTAACTTTTTCAGTACGTCATGCAGGCTCGGCTTCAAGAAGAGATGCAGCTCAAGGCTGAGGCAGAGGCCAAAGCTCTGGCTGCAGAAGCACGGGCATTAGAAGCAGAGCAGGAGAAACTCATAAATAAGGAAAACTCAACTAGAGAGATCAACCAGCTCAGTCGCGAACTGGCTAGGTTGAGAAGGGATAGTGAGTATTCCCTGAAACGACTCAGTGTAGAGGTGAGTGTCTACATCACTTCTGTTACTTTTTTCAACGCTCAAGTAGCATGGATTGGAAATCCTCGTGTATCCTGTAATGTGACCAGTAACCTAAAACATACTCCTCTTCATCTCTTGAAGGATTCCTGATGGAGACAGCTGTCGTCTTGATCTCGGATTCATTTTCTTCTAGTTGAGGTGCATTTCTTGTTCTCCACAGAATGAAACGCAAATGGAGCAGACTCAATTGGTTGCTGAGGAAATTGATGCCTTGATGGCACAACTCGACGAGGAGAAGAAACTGCTTGCTCAGGTTCGCACCATTTATTTTCTGATGTTTGTTACAAGCACCTGATGCCGATCGTGTGTTGTTTTCATGCTTATTGTAAAATTTGTTCTGATGTGAGATTATGGATGCACTTCTCTGTGCAATTCTTTGGTAGAGCGATAACAGCTGTACTTTGCAGACTGTAGAAGAAAAACAGGAGTTGGAACACAAGCTTGCAGATACCATAAAGCAGCTTGCTACACGGACAACCACGGGATCTGAGGCTGATATGGTTATCAAGCATCTTCAAGACGAACTCGAGAAATCCGTAAGTGATCAACAATATTGAATAATTATAACGCATGCTGTGATGAATAATTTTAGATCTTTATTTTTTTATTTTATTTTTTGATGCAGAACGAGGAAATATGTTTTACCTAAATTCGGAATCGGCTTGTGACAACAAGAGTTTTTCATTGTTTCTGCATTTGTAGCATGTGGAGAACATGATTGATCATGGTTGGTAAGTAATAGTGAATAACTTGCCAACTTGTTTCTTGATCACTCAGTCTGCAGATGTGGCTGAGGCTAGGAAGTTGAAGCAGATGCATGTGAATGTTGCCCTGTTAAAGGAGCAGCTACATAGTGAGCAATTGCGCGCAAACAGGGCAGAGGCAGGTCTTACAGATCTAGTTAATCTTCAATCCAGGGTGAATGTATTGGAATCAGAACTTGAGCGTTGGTCTGACATGATAGAAGTTATTCCAGGAGCACAGACCCGTGATGATGTTCCCCGTTGCATTGCAGAACTTCAAAGGTGATTTTATTTTTTATTTTTTATTTTTTTCCTTTATGTATTCTGGTCTTCTTAGTAACGCTTCCATCTTACATGTTACTCTCGTCTTGTGGTTCTACATTTTCCACTCTTTTCACTTCTTTGCCTTGAACTTGAGAGTACTGATTCAGGTAACTGATTAAACCAACGTTTATGGCCCTTGATTTTCCTGCCTTTTTAATGATGTATGGGTGCTCTTTAGTTGATAGTTGATGAACTAACAGGAGTATCTACATTCTCAGGGCGGCTGTGGCTGCAACTGCCAAAATAGGAGTCGCCACTGCTCAAATATCAGAGCTTAAAATATCTGTCGAAAGAGCCGAAAGGTCCAAGTTACATGCTGAAGCGAGGGCATCGACTCTACAGGAAGAGGTTGCGGATGTCATGATGAATGCTGCAAGACTTGAGCGTAAGGTATCAAGCTTTCAATGTTCTGAAAGTTGCAATGGTTTTTTTGGATACAGATCATCATCTTGTGATTATACTTGAATCATTAAAGGCAACAAGAACAGTCCTCAGCGTCAAGATGTTTGCATTTTCTATACTGGTATAGGGTGTTTGTGTGGGAACTCATTCAATCGTGTAGTGTTCAACTCCCATTTATTACCATATGGAGTGAAACTAGCTATAAATCATTTTCTTATCATGACCATACATTTTAGGAGAAGTCTAGAACATGCAACATTGACCTCATTTCTTTTTCACGTAATGACTTCTGTGCAGATCGCCTTGCTAAGCTCTGAGAGGGACGGGTTGAAGAGAATACTAGAGTCTTATGACAGCGAAGAGGCGGTTATTGCCAGTCACAGGAAGCCTGGTGACAAAATCGCAAATCTTGCAACTCCTGAAAAATCGAAGGACAACCGCATTCAGGTTAAAACGTATACATGGTTATTCTTTTGTGTCATAGTTCAAGTGTCTGCTGAAGCAATCAGGTCGTAATCATTTCATGTATACATTGCTTCGAGTGCGTCTTGTCATAAATGTATCCGAGATGATGCTGAAGGTTTTAAGCTCGTGTATGTATTATTTATAAATAAAAGTAACAGTTCAGATGAACTTGGTTTAATTGGTATACATGGTATGACCTACTGCAGGAACTTTCGTCAGCATTGAATGATGCTCAACAGAACTTAACTCAACTGGAAGATGCGCTTTCTCAAAGCAATAACACCGCCGCAGAGCAACGGCAGAAGATTGAGAGCCTCACTGAAGAACTCAATGATGCGAGTGAAAAAATTAATTCCTTGAACCGAGAAGGTGAACGCCTTCGAAAAGAAGTGGCAGGCTTAGAATTGAAGGTACGAATGCTTGTGCCTCTAATAGATCCAGATTTCATGTATTATTTGTTGGACTCTTAAAAGAGTGGTAAATGTGTTTTCATCATCGCCAAAGCTGATCATTTCATGGCAACTTATGGCCCTGCCCGCAACCTTGGTCTTGTTGCTTCATTCCTTGAGGTTACTCGAGTCTATTTCATTTAAACCTCACGAGTTACTATTTAGTGGTCACTTCCTAATTAATGTTGGTCATTTAGCTACCTGTTATATCTGTAAGGAAGCACTTGAAGTACTTCACCTAATCATAACGTGTTTGCTCCAGGGATTTTCAGCTTGAAATGTAGGTTTTTGTTACACTGTAGATAATGTTTCTAGTGGAGAATTGGAACATTTCTTGATAATAGTAGAATAATTAGATTCACATAAAGATGGTCAACATTCATTTTCCAAGTTTTCTTGATGTTTGACTTATGTCTTATCTTGTATAACCTTACAGTTGGGAAGGGGTGAGTTCAACCGAGCGACGACAAAAGTTCTTCACCTTGTCAATAATCTTGAATCAGGTATAGCTCTTGAAGTTTCAGCTTTGAATTTGCTTACTGTTCGTATGTATTCCTTGTTACGTAGATAAGTTTGTAACTGGTTGTCAAATTGGCAATTATTTCTGCACCTCCCTCCCACGGTTCTATGTTAATCGTAAATAGCTAGTTTGTTTGATACAGGAGGAAGTAGTACAAAGTCCACTGTGGTTACGAGAGAAACCAACAAGGCTCAGTCTGAGGAGTTGGCAGCATTAACGAAGCAAATTGCTTCCTTGGAGAAGCGTGAAGCTCGGTTACGTTCTTGAAATCTACGCTTTTCAATAATTGTGTTAAATAACTTCGTTTCAACAACTGCTAGTATTTTCATTATATTATTTGTTTGATTTACATAATGGAAACTGTTATCCCTGAGGACCTATTGGCGATAGATTAAAAAGATCGGCATACCATACTTAAGCCAGTTGCTTGTCTCTTTTAATTGTAGCTGACCCTGTTAATTTTACCCTGTGGAGAATGCAGATATCGGCAGATCTTTGCGGACAAGATTTCACTTTTTAGGGAAGCATGCTATTTGCTATTTGGATATAAGGTGATGGCATCACCAACTGCACAAACCGACTTTCTTAACCATACTCCAGTTTAATAAGGACTCAAGTTACGAAATCTTTGTCAATTACCAAATATTAACACTATGAAAAGCTTACAAGGTGCATTCGTTGCTGTCTTCAATATTCGCAGGTACAAATGCATGAGGAGAAAGACTCCTTAACACAGATGCCTGTGACAGTGTTCACACTACAATCCATTTATGCCGCAAGTGATGAAGACAAACTGCTGTTTCAGCTCAACCAAGGGCGGATGGATATGCTTGTAAGTAGCGAAACTCTTCTGTAGCAGTCTTTGCTTATTTTTGCAGCTTAGACAAACTACGCTTTGGTTTTACGCTCTTGAAAATCACATGATCATATTCGTGATCACTTCTTCCAGCGTGAAGAAGATAACGCCTCCATTTCTGACATGATGAGGGCTTTCATCCTGATATTGCAGGCTACAGATTTCACAACTTCTCCCGAAATATCTCGTCAGGTACTATTTCTGTTTTATCCAACCATCGTACTAATGCCGCTCTTACCTGTCGTTTATATTCTCTTCAGTCTTGTTGGATTGCTTAATCATCAGTCACATACAAAGAATCGAATAGTTGTTACTTTGCGCCTCATTCAGTTCTGAGCCTTATCAATTTGCCAATTTTCATACAACCAACTGATCTAAAATCTTTTATCTGGAGCCTCACATTGGTAAGTTCATGGAGACAGTACCTTGAGTAATGCACCTTCCAAAACCCAAACAAATATTCGTGTAGGCAGATCTCTAGCCCCTTAGTTTTTGCTTCCCAGTTTCCATAAAACATAAATACATAAACAAATAACTGTTGAAATTCATATTAGTTGTATATTCATGTATTGGCACTTGCATCTGAGCAGGTTACTACTTTTCTGAAGAACTTCAAGTCCATCCCTGCGTTCATGGCCAATCTTACCATGGAGCTATTCAACAGAACAACCTTGAGTTGATGTGCTGAATGGAAGGATATAAACAAGTCTCTCAGTCATTATCCTTTCTAAACCTGAGTAGCCGGACTGATTACGTTGTCCTGGAACAGTACATACATACGTGGTTTGTATCGGATTGGGTAAATTTTTTTGCTGACTGATTTGTCCTATTGCTTCTCGTCTATCTGGCAATAGAGCACTGAAAATACTGTCAGACTGTACTGAAGGACTGTAAGGATGGGTCTACATCTTGTTCCATATTCATTGGATAAGGAATCACAGCCATGTTTAGAAAAATATGGAGAAATGTAACAATTTTTTTGGTTTGAAGTGAAGGTGATTTGTGGGGGATTACATTTATGGTCAAAGGGAGAAGAAATCAAACCTGGTCAATGGAATGACGTGGCAATTTGCATGTCATCATTTTCTGTTTGATGGTATTGCTTTGTTATCTCACCGCATGACAACATAAGAATTTGTCCATTCCTCCATGGAACAGTCTATATTCTTGTCTCTTTTCTGTGTTTTTTTTTTTTTTTTTTTTTGTTGTTGTTGTTGTTGTCTGTCACTTCATCTTGTTCCTTACTCCTTGTCCATATATGGAATCAGGGGTGATTAGCCAACTTGAGTTTTCTAAAAGATGAATAGTAAATATTAAAGCAATTGGGGATGTTGGAATAGGAGTATGGGTGGGTGTAAGTTTTTACAAAGAAGAGAGCTCTGATATAGAAATCTCTAGAGAATATAACTTTTTAGTGGAATAGGAGAAAGATAAAGCAAGTATGTATTTTTTTATTTATTCATTTTACTATATATTTTATATTTTTTGACATAGTCGTGGTAAATCCTATGTAAGGGTTGTGTTAGGAATGATTGTGATTTCACATCTCGGATTTAATCTATCATTCTCTTTGATGCTATTTTGTATATTTGGATTGCTCTAGATTAAATAGAGCATAATTTTTAGAGAATATTGATTAAGGACAGGAAGAGTGAGCCTAAAAGTCATTGACTGTACATAAAATTACTTTTCTTAATTATATTCTCCTAATTTTAATGAAAAAAATTCTATTATGAATACAATAAAAGGCATTAAAGAAAAATATGTATTGGCCTTGATGAAAATCATTTCTAATTTCATAGAAGGATTAATAAGGGATGTCAACAACTTTTTTATTCATTGTTTACTCATTGGTACACTTGACTTTCCCCCAAACATCTTCTCCATTACATTCTCTTCCTCCAAGGCCCCTAATGTAAGATTCACTTCTGCTCTTCAAAATTTGATGGACTGAATAGTGAGCTATATTGACTACGATGTTCAATGTTGTTATTTGTTCATCTTATTCTTTGTTGATATTTTTAGCGGAATACAGATTGTGTGGTATGATGTTTGATTTTACCTCCACAATTTACATCTTCAGTATCAATCAAATTTTTTTGTGATTGACCTATTATTTCTGTTATAAATGTTTATAAATATTTCTGTTATGCATTTTTTTGTACACTGGTAATTACCAAAAGAACATTCTAAAAATAACTTTGATAGTAATATAATCATTGCATTGAAGACAACTTTACTGGTAATTATTTTTCACGATAATGTAGACTCATAACTGGAGGAAGTGATGCATGATATTCTATGCACAATATTCGCTGTTCAATACCATTAAAATCCGTACAAATATACATATACATACATACATCTGTCAATACCAATATCGTACATACATATCGAATTCAGATCTAGAATACTGTAGCCTAGGATTGAAGCATCAGCTATTTATAACCACTGACATCCATCGCATGTCGCGCTGGCGCGTATCCAGGGTATCTGTCAAGAGGTCCTGTTTGTGGAATCTCAATCCGGGTATCAACCGACAGCGTGTGGCCCAGGATGGGGAAGAAGGATCTGTCAGGCCACATAAGAACTCCGCCTTTCGCTTACGCTTCTCCTTTCTCTTCTGTGCTTTTGCTTCGTCGATACCCTGTCGAGAGTATCGCCGATTGAGTTCCGTAGTTTACAGTCCTGCCCGAGCTGCCGTCGTCGTGCCGTCGTCAAGGGATGAGATAAGCAGCTGTCTCGAGGCGATGTTTTCCTGGTAAGGAGAACTTCTTGGTGTTGACGCTGGAAAGAAATTTGTCGGATTCTCAAGGGTTTGAGTGCGTCCGCGGATGTGTTTGTACGTGCCTCTGTACGCGGCTTTTGATTGCGCTGTCCGGTGAAACCATGCTGAAGTGACGCTGTGGCTTCGTTTGAGTGAAGGAATATGTTGAGAGCAAGATGTTTGTTTGAAAATTGTAGTCTGCGCGTCGATTGGTGAGCGTGTCATAGTTTTCTTTAAATGCGATTGAATTGCATTGTAGGGGATTTTTGGTGCCGCACTATAAGGTCTACATCTACTGTATTTTATGACACTTTTCAGTCTTTTCTGGTGCCACTTCTTTCGCCTTGTCTTGCATCGTCTCATCTGCGTCACTTTCCCGTTTTTGTAAGTCATGTGGTCGAAAACGATCACGAGGTCTCTCAATAAAGTCTTAGTTCAAGCCTTCTCTGTTTGTTATGCGCGATGTGATTGGAATCTTCTCATTTCCTGAATGTTCTTGTCACGGAGAGTCAATTATGTTTTTGTTTGTTCGTAGCTTGTGATGTTTCTGGTAATTCATTAAAAATTATAGCATTGAATTGGTCTCTCTTTTGTTTCTTTGGTTATTAGGAACATAATGAATTATGCTTCGCAATGCGCTGTTTACTGTCTATTTTCCACACTTTAAGATTTGTTTATGGGATTTTATTGATGTATAATTGTGTGTTTAGAATAGAATTTCCGAGTCGTAAGTACCGTACTCAAATATCCTTGCTGTGCAGGAGAACACACGTATACATCTTGGATCTTGTCGTTGGACACACCGGAGTTTAGGCTTTCTGAAATATTTGTTATTCTTGTTTCTGGGAATTAGGATCTAATGACGTTTGATAAGCTAGAGGATGCGAACGCGGACCCTTGTGTCCTCCATCCTCTTAAACGTAAGGCCGAAGGATATTGGCCTCAAGTGAAAGAGGAGATCAATGATAAAATTGTGGTCAATGTTGGAGGCACTTGTTTCGAAACCTCTCGCCAAACTTTGTGTCTCGATAGCAAATCAATGTTCTCTACCTGGCTATCTCGGCACCACACAAATAATTGCACGCTGTGGATCGATAGAGATGCGGAAAGATTTAGACACGTTCTTAATTACCTTCGAAATGGAACAGTCTGGCTCAATGATATTCCCTCACTGCGTGGCCTGAGTGAAGAGGCTGACTTCTTTGGCTTGGAAGGCTTGAAAAGCTTGAGCGATGACTTAATTCAGGATTTAGAAAAAAAAGAAGAAGAAAAGTCGAAGACATGGTCTATCCAGCTTCGAGGCGCAATTCGCGACGTGCTAGAAGATTATCAGTTTTCTGCAGTTAATACTTGTAAAGATCAGATGCTTGGGGCACCAACTAGCAGATACAGATGGCGTATTGAACCTGTCTTCCAGACTGATCTCGACTTCTAGGTTGTAGTCCGTGAACAACCATTTTCAAAGCAACAGCTTCTCAACTGTACACTACAGTCTGACAATGTAATTACCTTGAAAGACTAATTATATTACGCTGTACATTACAAAATTCGATCAATTAAGAGACGGCACTCTTGTTATTCTACTTACGCATTTGACTGGCTCTGTCGTGAGACCATTTCCGAGCACTCTTGTTGATAGTAGTACTCGCTAGATTATCATTTTACGTTTTGCGTATGTCATTATTCTACTTCCCTTGTTACATGAAGTCCTCGGAGTCTGTTAATCAGTTTAATTGATTGTAAGCCTTACACTGGCAAACCCCAAGCACTTCGTAGCCGCGACTATCGTAGTTGTGCTTGTCATCCTTGATTAGCACAGCCTTTCGGATGAACAAGACGTAATCCACTATCCATAGTTGATCCCCATCGCCTCTCTTTTCGTGTGCAAAATCCAGATAAACTTTAAAATGATCGACCCATGTGTTATCTGACTACTACTTCGGTGTTGCTTGAGAGGCTACTACTGCTACATTCAAATCAAGGACAATAGGTGTTGAAGACTGCGATCGCCACGTGGCTGCTAGACCCCTCCCCATCCCCCATGATCCGACGACCAATTCCACGTCCTCCTTTTAAAAATTATGTGGAGCGATGGTTAACATTTTTGTGTAAAATCTTCTTTCAAACTTTTAACAAAATTTTCTTACAAATGTTACAATTGTCATGTGGGAAGTTATAAGACTGTGTCTTGCATTTGCTTGATTTGAGTGACTTTTCGCTTTGCAACATTTTTGTTATTTGTATATACTAGCATTAGTGGCCCTAGGCTTGCTTCGGGAGAAATATGTTAAAGAGAGTAATCGATGCAGAGAGTGTGGAATACAGTAATGCAAACAATGTAACCAAAAATCACAGGAACATATTTCACTTATACCACATGCTGGCTAAATAAAATAACGCGAAAATCTAAAACACACATGCAAAAAAAAAAGAAAAAAGAAAAAGAAGAAGCTAAAATAAAAAAAATTAATTATAAATAAAAATATTATATACATATAGATGTAAAATGCAACAAAAAAAGATTAATAAAATTCAACTACATGAACCCTGTGAATTTAGTTTCTAGTACATTTAAAATTTTGTATGAACAAAACCTAAAACTTATGAATTTTCTTTTACAGATGTTATTAATTTTTTGTTAAAATTAAATTTGAATAATTTATATATATACATTTTTTTTCATATATATTAATATATATATTCTCTACTATTTAAAATGATAGATGAAATTCTGATTAAGGAAACATTTTCAAACACTAAAGAATCGATTTAATAGACTAATATAATATGTGCATGACATGTGCAAATTTGCACAAAACTATATTTTTGTAACTGTTTAAAACACAAGAATAAAGCTGTTTTTTTTGTTTTTTTTGTTTACTTCCAAAATGCTTCAGGGAAGCCTTAAAAAATCTCAAGGTATTAAAATCCCATTGTTGATGACTTTGATATATTTATAAATCTTATTTATTCAGAATTGTCTTATGTCTTGCAATTAATGATGTCAAGAAGATGATTTATTTATTTATTTTTATTTGGATACCTACACCATTGATGAATTTTGAATAAATCTCGAAATTTTTATCTTATATGGTAAACATTAGTATAATAATTATTTTGTGAAAAAAAATAGTGTTTATTTTAAAAGTTAGTATGAGTTAAATTTTGCATCTATTTTTTAAAGTATAGTAATAAATGGTGTTAAAAATTTAGAATATCTTAGATGACAATTGATGTGATTGATGTGATTGGGATAATACTTAGATTATGATTTTGTTCATAAAACACTTTAAAACAATTATATCATTTAAAATTCTTAAACAGAAAAAGATAATAACATTCAAAATTAGAGCAAGTTTACAGATTTTTATGAAACTTACCAAAAGAAACATAATAAATTAATACTGAATGCAAACTTAAGTTGGATCTATACAAGAAAAAAATGTAAAAGCTTATACATATAATTATATTATGCTTTACATATTTAAAATATTTTAATGATATTTTGAAAAAAAAATTAGTCACTAGTTTATTTGATGATCCATAATTTTTTAAACATGCTTTTTAATGACATATTTTATTTGGCATATTAGACTTTTAAAAATATAAACTATGCATTATTATCGTTGTTCCTAAATGTTGCAAATGCCAAATATCACTTTAAAATCATCTTGGCATTAGTTTTCAATTGTGTATTCTATTAGAAGAGAGGTGCATAATAATAATTATTATTTTGCAAGAAGATGTTATATTAATTCATGATTATGTTTAGATTCATTTCTAGTGTATTTTGTGGTTTATAAAAATATAATATAATTTTGTATATATATATATATATATATATATATAATACTAAAAATATATAGTAATTTATTTTTAACACATCAATTATTTAGAAAATAATTTAATTACCAATTAAAGAACCAATTAGTATTATCAACTTAAATTAAAATACCATCACAATCTAAGTTGTTGTAAAATAATAATTTTATAATATAAAAAAATATACAAGGATAAAAAACCAATGATTGTCATTAAATTTATTAAGATTCTCTTCAGAATAAAAAATTGATAAGCTATTTGTACCAAATTTAGGATGAAATTATAATTTCAATTGTAAACCTAAAAGTTAATTATTTGATTTAGATTACATACATTAATATATCTTTTTCTATTTCCTTGTCGATCTCTTTTTTTCAGAAATAAAACCTCATGCAAATCCCCCCCCCCCAATTACTGAACAAAAATTGGTAAGCTCCACCAGCATATTTTAATGAGAGAACTAGAATCTTCCTAAAAATCATGTCATGTAGAGTAATAACCACATCATGGAAGGGAATTATAGATTTCAAAATGTCTTAGAAACAAAAGGACGTGTCGCATTATCAAGTGGTCGTATGAAGAAGGTGACGATGACATCAGCACGGGGATCCACACCCTATCAAGGGCCCTATTACCGTTCCCGCAGGGACCGAACCCTGGAGGAGCGGGCTCCAGAGCCCGGGGGACTTCTCCGCCAACAAGGAGTTCTGGGGCGCCCTTATCTGTTTCCCGAGGGCGTCTTCATTGTCGTCCAATTTCAATCAGGACGAGCAGTGCGGGGCGGGTCCCCTTCTCCCCCCCAGGGTTTATCGCCATCCAGTCCCACAGTCCATGGGGGGGCGCTAGGCGTCGGGGCCCAAACGCAGTCCCCGATTGTGGAGCCTGTGTCTCGTTACCTGGAATTTCTAGATTGCGCAGAGTAAATTCTTTTGTAAATTTCCTTAATCTCAATGCTAGGCGGCAACGGCTCCTCAGAGCTGTAGGGTTTTAGGTTCTTAGCATCGCCGTGAAAGGGATTATCCATTTCTATTGTAATTTGTTGGAATCTGCAAAGTTTCTTGTTGAATTGTTTAGTTTAGGTCTTGTTAATTGAGAGGTGGAGGTCAATCAGAATGGCGTCGATGGCGCACGCTCTGATGCTTCCATCTGTGGGAGCCTTGGACGCGAAGATTAATGGCGGTGCGAAGAGTAGGAGACGGGTGGCCGCGAGGGCAGCGGGGTGTATTAGAACGAAGAATTTGCAGATTGGTATGTTTGGAATTTCTCTGGTTGTAGACGTGATTATTTTTGCGTGTGGCAATGCGCGAGGGTATTGTGGAAGAGTTTCTGGTTATTTCGCAGTTGTGGTGTTGTGTAATTTTCTCTGCTTCTTAAACTACGAATCTCATTCTGCAGGTTATAATTGCATTGGCATTGGCTGGGACCCTTTGCACATGGGATTGCTACGTGTTGCTGATCGAGCTCGTATGAATCTTGGTGCTGATTCTACTAACTTTCGTAATCAGGTACAGTAACTGCCTTTCCGATGTAAGGAATTCATTCGTAGGTGGTATTTTGTTACGTTCAAAGGGATGGGCTAAACGCCTTTTTCGCGGGTGAATGGAGATGGTGGGATGGCGAAGGAGAGTTTGTCGAGTTTGTCCAGCAGGGTACAATGTGGGAGGAATTCCGAGATAGCGGCGACGGTGAGGAGGGCTAGGGAGAAGATTGTGGAGTTTAGTGGTGCTGTCTGGGGGTTTAGCGGGGTGGGAGAGGATGAGGTCGTTGAGGGGTTGCTGTTCAGGCAGGATGTGAGCTCATGTATGCCTGCTCCATTTTCTTTGGATGTGCTATGATGTACATAAATTTTTTCCTAACATACTTGCCATTCTATCACTATCTGGGATGCAGCTGAAGAGTAGCAGGAGAGTGATGGCATTCTTGCAGCGTTCTACCTTGTTATCCGGGCATGTGCGCAGTCATATAACAGGGCAGAGTGGGAGACTTTCTGTTAGATGTAGCGCTGATTTTCCTGATTCTATGGAATTAGATTCATCTCTAAGCAATGAAAGTTCCGAGAGTAAGGAGGAACTTCGCACGACTGCAAGCACTCAATCAATGGCCAAACTAGGGGTCTATACATCTCTGGCTTTGGTCCTCCCAGCAGTTATCACTGCACAAGCTTCAGCCAAGGTAGCCGAAAAAGTCAAGAAGAAAACGAAAGTCCCTAAGGCAGTTCCGACCATGCAGTTAGAAGAAAGGAAGCAATGGGTTCAAGGCCTTCCAAGGATAGACGAGACAATACCTTACACGGAGGTGCTTGAACTTCGAGAAGCAGATAAAGTGAAACACATCATCAAGCATCCCAATAGTAGGCTGAAAGAGCGACCGGAAAGAGTTTTAGTTGTCTTGGAGGATGATCGTGTGGTGCGTTGTGTGCTTCCACCTCCTGATAGAGATGAACAGTTTTGGACCAACTGGGAGAATATGGAACTTAACAGTCTCCTTATCGATGCTTTTTCTCCTGCGATTCCCCCTCCAAAGGTTGAAGGCTGGGCTGGTAAGGGGCCATCTTTGACGTTTCTCTGGAAAATTCAGGATTTTTTCAGGAAACAAAAGAGCAGTACTAGAAAGGGTGCTAAAGGACGGCAGTCCACTAACTCAAGATTAGAAGAGTTAACGAAGGCCCGCCGGGAAATGGAGCTAGAGCGTAAGAACCTGGAATCTGAGACAAGGAGATTGGAGGCTCAAAGGATTCAAGACATGAAAAAAGCCAGGGCGCAAGCACAAATGGCAAGAGAGCAAGCGGAAAGGATGCGGAAAAAAGAGGAAAATTGGGCTCGGGATGCAGAAAAACGGCAGCTTCGAATGCAACAGCAAGCTCAGGACAGTGTTGATTGGAGTAACTTCTTTTATAGTGCGTCCAGAAATGAGGGCTTCCGGTTCTTGATGGGCGTCTTCTTTTTCTGGTTATTTTATCAAACAGTAGTTGTTGGGGTGAAAAAGAGGAAACAAGATTACGAAGATCGATTGAAAATTGAGGCGGCAGAGGAAGAGGAACGTCGCAAAATGCGGGAATGGGAGAGTGAAATGGAGGCTGCCGAGGTTGGTTCATGGTCTGAATAGTCCTTTTAAATTCACACAACCTAGTGAAGAACAACATTAATCGCAATGCATGTAACATGATGTTGCTTATTCACTGACAAGGCCTATGATTTTGCTTTGTTCAGGCTGCCACAACAACTGAAGAATGGGGAAAGGAAGGAATGAGTGAGGAAGAAAAGAAGAGATTGGAGGAATTGGAGAAAAACCCTCAATTGCAAATGGGAATGAAGTTCATGAAGTCAGGTACTTGATATAGCGTATTGCGCTTACTATGATGACCGTGCTAATTCTGGGTTTAGACTTATTTGTTGAATGGCATCACCTTGGTCATTATGACCTGAGATTCCTAAATAGTATTCTCATGTGATTTTTGATTATTTGTCTGTGTGCACTGGTGATAGCTACTCAGTGCTGATTCTGTGAGTATGTGATTCTCAGGTGCACGAGTGAGACGTGCTAAAGGACGCCGTCCACCTCAGTATCTGGATTTAGATGCAGATGTGAAGTTTGCAGACGTTGCAGGACTGGGGGACATCCGCAAGGAGCTTGAAGAAATTGTAGATTTCTTCACGTATGGTGAAAAATATAGGCGACGTGGTAGTAAAATTCCTGGTATGTTCTGCAGGAGACATCCGAGCACTACAAAATACGTTACTTACCGTGTCTGATGAGATTTGTATCAATGAAATGTTTTGAATTCTAGTTCTTAAGCGGGTTTCATCTTTTCGAATCGATCGTAATAGTGTGTGATTTGTGATTTGTGCAGCTGGTATTCTACTTTGTGGAGAGCCAGGAACAGGAAAGACTCTCTTAGCAAAAGCAGTTGCAGGTGAGGCCGGAGTCAATTTCTTTTCGATTTCAGCATCCCAATTTGTGGAGATATATGTTGGAGTTGGAGCCTCTCGAGTGCGTGCCTTGTACAATGAAGCTCGAGAGAATGTAAGTTGTAGTGACCTTGTTTTTTCTCTCCTTGAAGGATAGATGAAGGTTTAGCTTAGCATTTTGATCCTAGTGTTGAATTTGTACCTGATTAGTTTCAGGATACACTTTATTTTTAGTCATATGTTCTACCTTGCGAGGTTCTGTTTCTGTTTTTTCTATTAGACTTTATGCCACTTTGTTGCTATGAGTTCCAGTTAGTTCGAAACTTCTTGCAGGAATCGTTGTCTAGCTGTGTGGTACAATTATTACCTTTTCACCTAGTTATTAGATATTCTAACTCAGCAACATGATTTCTTTTTAGTTTCCCATCTACAAACCCACCCAAAATGAAAAAAATGTAAAAATGCTGTTTATTTTTGTTCGTTTCTGAATGGTTTCTACTCAGAGGGTTTACATCTCATAACTACATTATGTTCAATTTATGTTAATGTGCAGGCACCAGCAGTGGTCTTCATTGATGAGTTGGATGCAGTAGGGAGGCAGCGTGGTTTGATAGGAGGGTCTGGTGGGCAAGAGCGTGATTCGACGTTGAATCAGGTTATATAATTTGGAAAGAAATAAGAAAAAGAACTTGTACTCTATGTAGTGCAGCGTTTGCAAATACACGAAAAATTGTTACTAGAGAAATATAACACGAAACAAGCCATACACCTTCACACACATGCAATTTCAATTGCACATAAATCAAATCAAGGATTTTTATTGTCGATTGTTTGATTCAGTCTGTTTCTATGCCAATGTAGATTAATTTCTGATTTTAAAAGTTCCGTATGTTGGGTTGCAGCTGCTTACCTGCCTGGATGGGTTTGAAGGAAGAGGGGAGGTCATCACTATCGCTGCCACAAATAGGCCCGACATTTTAGATACTGCACTTGTCCGACCTGGTCGGTTTGATAGGAAGATATATATTCCCAAGCCTGGGACCAAAGGACGTGCAGAGATCCTTAGGGTAATATTCTGTAATCTTTTTGAGCCTAACTATCCAGATCATCATCTTTCTTTTTTGCTGGATGTATAATTGGCCTCTGCATATTTCAAAAGCTTGTTCCAGTATTTTTATGTTTAGGTTACACGTGTGCCCGTCTGTAGTGGTAGGCTATCTGCGTACTTTAGCTCAGAAAGCTTTGTCAAGTTTACCGACGCAAAAATATGTGCAGGTCCATGCAAGGAACAAGCCAATGGCAGAAGAGGTGGACTATGATGCAGTTGCGGAGATGACTGATGGAATGGTGGGAGCTCAATTGGCTAATATTTTGGATGTTGCAGCCCTTCAAGTGCTGCGAGAACGTCGATCTGAGGTTGTACACTAAAGTCAGATTGCAGCTTGTTTTTTTGGTTCTCTGAGAACATTAATTTTTTGCTGTTTTGTGTAAAGCTGTCTCTTTAGATTTGATACGTGGACCGAATTTCATACTGACTTTGTCTTCGAAATCATATACTGGTGTTACAGATCACCACAGATGATCTGCTGGAGGCTGCTCAACTGGAGGAAGGGGGTCACCCCGATCCACGCCCTCGTAGTGACTACTTGTTGTGGATGCTCGCGTTGAATGAGGCTTCGATGGCTGCCTTCGCAGCAAATTGTCCTGACTTGAAGCAAATTCAACTGGTTTGTTTATTTGTTACCTGGAAATTTATTTTTATCAAGTCATTTCTGTGGAAGTCAATGTCATGCCTATTTCCTCCGTTTTCGTGTTCTCTATCTCATGGTTGCACTCTATCTGTGAAATACGAGTTCCATCCGCACGCATATGTATCAAGGGCATTCTGGTATGTAGGGACTCATTTAGTTGCTTTGTGAGCTACTTTATGAGATAGAGCTTGTCGATGGGATTCTGGCTGGAGGTTACGAACAAGTGCTATTTTTTAGCGAGTATTGTAATCTATGTTCTACACATACATTCTTTGCAGTCTGCAAGGGTGGCTTAATTAGGGGCCTGCTTTTTGTAGGTAACTATCGTGCCGAGAATGGGGGAGGAGAAAGGTGCAGTGCGATTTAGGACTGACCGTACCAAGTTTGAACTGCAATCTGTCAGGTTATTACACTATCCCAGTCAGGCTCTCTGTGATGGCATCATTTTAAGCAATTTAAGGGTATGTTTTAGAGGCATTCATCAATATTGCTGGAGCGTGCTCCTCATGAATTTAGACAGAAGTATAGGGTACATGTTCTTTGTGGTTTGAGAGAGTTTCGATAGTACGAATAAGATCTTAATATTATTACTCCCTTTTAAATACTACTGGACAATACTGTCTACTGTATTTGTATGGATGAATATTAAGCCCTTCGGATTTAATGTCGAATTGTTTGCTAACTTCTGACGTGCTTGTCCTTGCAATAGCCGTCAAGGAATGTTGGATTACATCGCAGTCCAGCTTGCACCACGAGCAGCCGATGAAATCTGGAATGGTGTTGACAATGTAAGTTTGCTTCGTTCCTGTTATTTGTGGAATTCTGTCAAATAATGTTTCGGCACTGAAAGTGCCGTAATTTTAAAAAAAAATGTCCATACGGAGATGTATTTTCTGCTTTATGGCAAGTTGCTCTTTTCAATGTTGTTCAGGTGTATTTCGTATTTGATTGCCTTCAAAATCCCTCGTATGTTGAATTTGAGTTCACCCGCTAGAATACTAACTTGCATGATCTTTGCAGATGAGTACTATATGGGCTGACACAGTTGACCAGGCACGCGCTGCGGCACGAGACTTTGTGTATGCAGGTCTCTCTGATAAGGGAGATCTCTATGGTCTTTATGATTGTGTCTACAATTACGAAAGTGTGCAGGTACTTCACACGTTGAACTATGTACAGTGTTTATTGTGGTTGTTTGTATCATTGACATGTAAGTCGTTTGCATAGTTACTTTTATAGTAGTCTTCTTCAGGTTGGCATTGATTGCTATTAACTTACTACGAAGTTTGTGACGCTTTCAAAACGATTCTGTTCAAATATTGTTGGTTTAGAAAATTTTACCTTGGAGGATATGTCAAGGATAGAGATGTACTTCTTTCTCTTCAGCAAGTCTGTTATGCATACTCGATTTGTGTATCTCCATTTAGCAATTAAATGTAGACTAACCCCACTTTAATTTTTGGTGGCTCGCAGTCTGTTGACGTTGAGGCATTGAAGATTGTAAATCAGTGCTATGATCGTGTACTTGAGGTACTTATCTTGCTACTCTTTTGAGTAGATTTGGTGGTGTAACTCTATTATATGGTCATTTTGAGCGGAGTCTTAAGATCATGTGAATGACATTGTTGTTTGTATGTGACAGTTTTTAAAGCGGAATCGGACGTTGGTCAATAAAATGGTGGAGATATTAGTGAAAGACCGAGTAATTAGGCAAGTAGAGTTTTCACAATTAGTAGCTACATACGGAAACCTAGATCCGCCGCCATCCACGCCCATGGAGGTACGCGACCGCAGCCTTGCAGCTTTTCAAGAGGCGATGATAGCTGAGAAGCGAAGCATAAGAAAGTGAAAGATGCAGTGTAGTCTCGGTAGAAAAATCTGACCCGCTGTGTTTAGATCATTCCGTTTTAATGAGTTTGAGGCCTAAGATGTTTTCCCACGCAGGCAGCGGTTAGAGATTGAGAGAAGCTATGTATAGGTTGGGCATTACAGTTGGGAAGTGTGACTTGATCACAGGAGTTCCAATGCCCAAAAGAACAACTAGCTAGCTGTAGCTTGTACCATGGGTTAAAATTGGTATCGGTGTCTACCATATGTTGAAATAACATGTTAGGGACACCACTTGGCACACTGGTCGCATTTCTTCTTTCATTTTCTTGCTTTCCGGCAATTCGACCGGTTTCATATCAATGATCGGACCCGAACATTTCCAATTTCTGACTCTTGTAGTAATTCTCTCCTTCTTGAGGTGCTTGTTCAAGTACCTGTTAGGGCTATAGAACAAGACCGTTCTTTGGATTGATTTTATGGTACCACTGACCCTATTCCGTGGTGTTGAATCAAACCAGCTTCGGATAATTAGAATTTCCAGCTAATAAACCGTTCGAACTGCTGCTCAGTATTGCAATCAAGCTCTGGACCACGATCTCGGCTCATTATTGACTTCCATATCTGGTGTTGGAACAGCTCCCTTGCGGAAATGATAGAAAGAATCTGCATGTTCACAGTTTTTGTCAGTTCCTTATACATTGTTGGATCTTGGAAAATCGTGGAATGCTTGAACATTCTCCTGTTCAACAGTGATCACTCTTGCAGGCCACGGCACATCGTACAAAGCTCGAGTCTATTTTCGAACCAGAGATTAGTCTTCACCTGATTACAGACAGGAAGGAATTGGAACTAATATTAGAAAAGCGGCTAAACCCACCTAAGAGAGATCATCTACAATGTCACCGAATGTTAGTTACGAGTAGATATTCACAGCGTGACAATTGATGGGTACTTTCGTCATGGCCGCCTAGGAAACTTCGACCCTTCCCGATCGTTTCTTCAAAAGCTGTCATCTAAGCTTCAATTGATCTGTACGCCGGCTTGCTGAATTGCAGAGTCCAGCGCCTGCTGCGAGCTCCCTTGAAATTGTGTTCTGAGACTGAGGAAAACGTGGTCACAGGCGGAGCTTGCGATTTCGTGCTGGGGTTGTGCTCCGTTCAAGAGGTTCTTTGTTGAGGTTAGACCTGTCCCACTACTCGATCCCTCTTTTACACTGCTTTTATCTCCACAATCGGTGAGTATGAAGGTTTTAAGGTCGAAAGGTTTTGTGTAGATCGATGTGTTCTCAATCTTCTTGTTGACTCCTATTTCAGATTTTTAATGCAGCGCAGGCATTAATTCGTGAACTGAAGCACTCGTTTCGAAGCGTATCCATTTATCATGTCGACGACCAACCTTCCCGAAGATGGTCCTCTGCCTCAAGGAGCTCCGCTGCCGGAGCCCTTCTACTGGCCTCTGAACGAGGCATTGTTCGCGCAGAGACGAGACGCACGGGAGAAGTTGCGAAGATACAACATGACGGGCCTTTCGTCTTTGCCCACGAAGGAGCTCGAGGCTCAGCGAACCGAGATTTTGAAAGAGTTATTTGGAAAAATCAACATCGAGAAACCCCCCTTCATAGAGCCGCCTTTCCAGTGCGACTACGGCCACAACATCGAGGTCGGTGCAGACTTGTACATGAACTTTGGATGCTGCATTCTGGATTGCGCCAAAGTGACCATCGGCGACAATGTCTTGTTTGGACCCAACGTCCAGATTTATTGTCCCGGCCATCCCCTCGATCCTGTTTTAAGAAATGGAGTCAATGGGCCTGAATACGCGTTGCCTGTCACCATAGGAAACGATGTCTGGATCGGTGGCGGTGCTATAGTACTTCCGGGGGTTACCATTGGCGATGGCGCTGTTGTGGGAGCTGGAGCTGTTGTGACGAAAGACGTGGAGCCCATGGTTGTAGTGGCTGGTAACCCTGCCAAAGTAGTGCGCAGAGATGTCAAGGGCAGTTGGGGTCGCGCCACAAGAATGCGTGAAGTCGAGTAGAATTGAAGCCGATGTATAAATTTAGACGAAGTCTATCAATTGCAATGTACTTCTCCCCTGCATGTGTTGGCCTCCGAGTGGGTCTGATGCCTTGCCTTATCTAATCCACGTCTCACGTGCCTTTGTTGGCATGCAATTTCTGTTTCACCAGAACTTAATTATGATCGTCAATTCTCTGCAGAAGATGGTCCCAAGAACTTGCGGAACGGGTTGGAATTCGGCTGAATGTTTTGGCACACTGGTAACAGGCAAGTCCACGGAGAGTAGATGCATGTGGCTACTGCTACGGTGTGACCATTGCTATGTCTCACTATTCTCATCTCTGTGATGCTCGGTGCAAATGTGAAGCGTGACAGATCAGTTGTGTACAACCTATCCTGTGCTCGATCATGTTGCATGTTGTTGTGCATCAGCGTTTGCGATTGATTCGGTCAAGTCCTAGTTAGGTCAACTCTTATCGAAGCCATAGAAGAGTTCTTTGATGCCGGTTTGGCCCAACAACCCCTGCGACAGAGCTTCGCGTAAAATTTCGAGGCTCAACACACAGACCAGAGTCAAATTTGAACACTAATTTCGAAATTGTCCTCCGAAATTTCGTTGCATGTGTGCAACAGTTCGCTGTCTCTGTCTATTTGATCCAAACTAAGTGCGCGAGAGGATGCCAGCCTCTAGAGCTTCAAGATGATACAGGTACGCGGAGCCCAAGTCCTTGCCCTATTCATGCACCTGCCATTCTTGCTGCTTCAGACGGATGTTTGTGACTTACGAAGAGATTACATATCGACTCAATTTTTCCAACCATATTCCTGCTTCAATTATGGTTGCGATGCTTGTAGGGTTTTCAAAGTAAGGTTTTGCAGAGAATGAGGAGGCCTCAATGAATGCAACAACGGGTTTTCTGGATGTCAAAAGGAGGGGTGTGATGCTTGTTGCCAAATTGAAGGATACCTGCTCACTTGGGATTAGTTCAGCCAATATGGGCTTCATATCCTGCTAGACAACCAAGATATCAAGCTTGTGAACAAGAGAACTCACTAATTGGCTCAGCATGCACATTGTAACGATGAATTAAGTGATCCGCAATGCTGCAGGAGAAGCGCGGACATCAGACATGTTTGCTTATTAATGAAAGACAATCTTCAAGGCATCGTAAGTAGCACATTTTAATAAACTCTAAACCTTTAACCTTGTCTAATTGCTCATAAATGATTTTGTGTGTGTTTTTTTTAAAAACCCCAAATCCTTAACCCTGCACCCCTCCTCCTAAAATTTTAGGGATTCCCAACAATGGGTTGCCCGTCAGTGAGCTGCTCACAAAATCTGAGGCAGCTACCCGACATCTATGTCTTTACACACGCATGGATGACGGACGAGTGAAGTAAAACGGTCAGAGTGCTAGCTGGGTACCTGTTCTGCGAAATCGGATTTAGCATGATTCATCCTCGATTTGTAATTACAGGAACGTCTGAAGAATATGAAGAAAGATTACGACAAGATTTCTCTTAGTGAAACCATAGTGGACATAGCCGAGCCAATTTCTTTGATGATTCCACCCCAATGTGCACGGATGAAGTGTAAAAAAACTTGACTAAATCAGAAAGTTTACATTGTTCAACAGCTGCGAGATAATTTTTGCTGTGACATACAGCTATGAGTACTATAGTTTGTAGGTCTAACTTTTAGCTGCAGCCCTAAACTTTAATGGGATGTAGTACATTGATAATATGCGTGGCATGAGAGGCATGCCTAGTAGAGATCTTCGCTCGACGCTGATGAGGTTAGGAGCTATTGAGCTTCATTCCTTGCTTCTCCCTGTTATTGTAACTTTAGATTAAGTTTTAAGTTATGTCAATATTGATGCTAGGTTTACGGATAAATATGTTGCACATGTTGCGTACTAATGATACTGGAGGAATTTTCTTTGTGGGGAATTAAGTTCAGCGGCTTGCCAATTCTAGATTGTCAGAAAAAGTTACCCGGAGCAATTAACGGAGGAGATCCTTCGTCCGAAGAATTGTCATTTTTTTATCATAGGCGAAATTTACTCACTCGGCTTGCAACCAGCTGGTTTCACATATACTATTGAACTTGAAAATTACTACAAAAACGTGAGCAATGCTTGTTGAATCAATGACAAGCTCGTCTATTTTCGCAAACTGATAATGGTTCTGGTGAATTGAACGTTCCGACAAATGAGCAAGAAGCTGGAGTAACCAAGGATTGCCAGAAGCGATCCGAGGTGCCAGACATCCAAATACCTGTAACCTATCTCAACCAGTTGAACTTTGAGATTGCCGTAATACACTAGGAGCTTGCGGATAGGAAAGTTTGCAAATCACAGTGTTCTTTGATGAGCCTGTTTTGATTTAGCTTATTGCCTTTCTCACATCAAGAACGTATGTTTCCTCATCAATAAGTTAGAAGTTGTGCATATGATGTTGTTGGGAGATGGTGTTGATGCAATATGGTATGTGTTGGACGTCTTAAGTAAATTTCCAACAGGCCAATAGTACGTCTTACATTGTAACGTCTTCTGGTTACGTCCTTTCGAACAAAATTTCGATGAGAGATAATCATCAGGCATTGTGTCTTCTACTTGTTTGTCACAGTCTGGGAATATTGTTATGCGGATTTGCTTGTGTATGTGATCTGCTGACAGGTCGGAAACTCGTGGCCGAATGTGGATGCCGACAGTGGTGTGTTGCTTCTGTATTATGACTTGAAAGAGACGAAATTTCTGGACGTGTAATTTTCTTTCCATGGTTCGAGGAGCACTGTCTGTACAACTGCACCCAGTTTCTAAGCATTTAGTGGACTGATGTGTCGTAGTGTACAGTGCTATATGGGTTACTTTCACAAGTAAACTTCAAATTAGCTACGAACTTGCGATTCTTGTTATGTTTTTTTACAAACTTTGGGCTTTTGGCATCGGATATTGATAGTTTAATCTACCTCAAGTCTGACACCTAGGTTTGACGTTTTAATTTTGACATGCATAGCAATCGTCACAAGCATGCATCTCCTACGTGAAAAATTTGCAACTCATGTGGGATAGAGCATTGGGTCTGCTGATCGAGAGGCCCAAAATTTTGCCCTTTGGTGGTTGCATTTAAGGCAAAGCAAATTGAGAGATTTGTAGGAGTAGCTACCTACAGTAGCAATACGAAGGTATGATTCAGAAAGGCAAGCATATCCAACGAGAGAATATGATCTTATCTCCAACCAATTTGACTCTGGAAGAATTGATGCTCGTTAATGGAATATGCCAGCATCTAAGAAGTAATATGTAGTTAGGAATTCATAGTCACATATCATGAGCGTCAAATAACTAATGAAATGTTTCTTAGTGTTAAAATCCCACACAAATTAATACTATTCTCAAAACATTTCAGAAACTGCGCAAGCTAAAACAGATATCACATAATAAACTCCCGAAGCAAAAAATTTCAGTACCGGATTCAATTAGGGAATAGTACTGCAAGACCAATCTCTTGAGCTACCCTTGACCAATCTCTTGAGCTAATCATGGAACTCAGGAACTACCTTCAGCATCTTCAACTCTGATGATACAAGACGCTGAAAACAGGAACCAGGCAAAGCTCCTTTGAGATTAGCGCTTCCATGAGAGCCACGGTCGCTGCCTGATATTCAACTCGAGTCCGCGTCAACACCTGGCTCATGTCTTTCAATTCCTCCGGCGAAGAATACTCTTCCTGCTACCAGCACGCCAGCGATGGCAATTGCAACAACTCCTCAGAGCAATGAAGCAAACCCCTTTGTCTTCTCCGCCATGCGAAAAGCTGCAGCGCTGGGTCTCCCCAATCCTACCCATCTGCTGGTGTCATCAAGACCAAACCAAAAGGGCCAGACCAACGCCGCGCTTTCCACACCCTCCCATTGACTCTCACCGCGTCGATCCTTTTCCGAACCTACTTGGACATCCATGTCATCAACGGACACTAGGATCAGGCATGGAACCATCCCGCGTGGCAAGTGCTTCATTCGACGTGGACGATACATCGTGTGTGATTTCTGTCCAGCTGGGATCCACGTAGGTGCATCGCGCTAGGAAAAGCGCGCAAGGCACACTTGTGAGTGTGGCTCCGTCGAGTCGGGGAGACTCTTGTGGCGCGAGCCAACGCGATCTCTGTGACGCTTTCGGAGCCGCTTTTGGTTGATTCAAGCATCGCGTTGATGCATGTGATTCATCGTCAGTGTTGAGTGTTGGAAGGTCGTTTTCTGCCGCATTGGGAGAATTAGAACTTGGTGAATTTGATCGAGAGGATTTGCGGTTGAACCCTGTGGGTGGGAGATTTTCGCGATGGAGGTCGCGGTGTCGGGGTCGCGGCGTGCTGTAGAACGATTGCAGAGTTTGAGAAGCTTAGGGGTTTCACGGGAGTTTTATGGTGGTGTGGATGTGAGAGGGGTTGTGAAGAGGGTGGAGGTTTGTGGAGCTGGCTTTGTTGATCGTGGTCATGAGAGTATTTATGCACTGCAGGTGTGGTGCGGGAAGAAGGATAAGCGTATGGTGGGGAGGCTTGCGAGGGTGCAGGAACTAGTGGAGGCGCAGCGGGATCTTATTCTGTCGTCGCGGAGGGCGTTGGCTCAGCGGAGCGCTGATGTGATTGGAAGTCTTGAGGTGGAGGATTCTCTTGAAATTGGGATCAGTGATGCAGTGATCGATCGGATAGTGCAGAACGTGGCGGATTTCCACATGGAGGTGGAGTCGCTCAATGCGAAGAAGAAGAAGGAGAAAAAGAAGGAAAAGAGTAGATCATCGTCGTCGTCATCGGATTCGAGCGGTAGTGCTTTGAGAGAAGCAGTGGCAAAATTGAAACTCATTAATGCGAAGGGAAAGAGGAACAAGAAAGGATTATCCTTGTCTTCGAGTTCTTCTTCTTCGTCATCGTCGGAGTCCAATTTCATGGATATTGGTAAAGCTGTTGACTTGCGAGCTTTGCGCAAGAACAAGAAATGCGCGAAGCAATTTGGTTTTCCGGTTGCGATAGATGCCCCATCCAATTCTTCAGTTAGTGCAATCGATTCTGTCTCTTTAGTGCCCGTCGAGTCCACTTCCCAGCTCAATCAGGTGGGGGAAGCGATGAGGTCTGTGATCCCATCCATTGCTTCAGCTGAGCGAACAGCCGTCGGAATTGCTAAACTTGGAAGCTTGAGCGGTGATGTCCAAGAACAAGAGCCTACCATTATTTCCCAGTTAAGAGCTCTCTGTAGCGCTTCGAGTACTTGTACCTCAACCTATCCTAGTCCAATTTATTCACCAGGACCTATTGAATTGAAGGACACTCCTGGCGGAAGAGTTATCGTGGAGACAGCTTCGTCTTTCTTGCCTTTGGTCGTCGATCCTGCTCCGACCAAAGCCAACACTAGCGGTAAAATCGAAGTGTGCACAGTAGGCAAATGCAGAAAGGGAGGGTCTCAGCAGATCCTTGCTTCCTTGCAGAGTATTGTTCCTGAATCGTCGAACATATCGGTGACATCATGCAAGTGTATGGGGAAGTGCAAAAATGCCCCCAACGTGCGTGTGAAGAATGGTGAAAGGCAATCACAGCTGCATAGTCATGTCTCTGTGGATGACGCTGACACTCTGTTTGATTTCCACTTTGGATTGCAACCTTCCGGAAACCAGATACCTGTCCTGGTCGCAAGTATAGATTCTGACTTTTCTGCTGCTGCCTAGACTGGGATGCCAGTCAAGATATAGGTGCACAGTGTGATCAGCACGCTATGTTTTTGATGCACTGAGATCCATCTCAGTTTGCCATATGAATTATGTACATACTAGTTTTGGCTTGGACCCAGATTGTATTTCCGTTTACACGTCCTGCATCATCAATACGGTGCTAGTGACAAGGCTTTGAGTATAGAGGGGAGTCGTAGTGTAGTAAGAGAGTAGGGACTTAGTAGACACATTCCTATCTTCAACACTTTTGCTGAAGAGCACAACATTTTTTGGAAAATTTATATAACCAGTCTCATCGATAGAAGATATTTTCATGTGATTATGTTCACTTGCGTCTAGTCATTTCACTGCAAAAAAACATTTAACTACAGATTGTTAGGACACCTATAAATTATTGGGCGTGGGTTTTAGGCTTTATCCATGTCATACAAATGGCACTTACCTAACAATTGCAACACCACAACTAGTTCCAAAGTCGATATGTACTGCTTGCAAGAATAAGAGGAATTTCTTCGTCCATAACACACAAGCCCATCACTCAAATCAATACCTTTTTTTAGTAACGATTCTGTGTATCACAGTTTCTGCAGAGTTATCCATGAATACTTCACCACTACAGAAAGCATTTTCAATGATATGAAGATTGAAAATGCCAAGTGCTAGTGAAATGGGATGTAACCCAATCTCTGAATCACAAAACATCCACCACATACGGGCAACTCTTCGTGCACAAAGCTAGATACTTCCTCAAGTAACCTCTCCGAGTACCTACCGATTTTAAGAATCTGCAACTTATGAAAGTGGGATCGTTTCTGCCTCATAGGTCGTTGATCATCTTCCTTAAAGATTTTCGCCTACTTGGGTCTTCCTCCACCAAAGCCCTTTCAGTCAACACCTGCTTGATGCGACACATTGTCTTGCGTACCTACAAGTCAAGCAGACAAAACAAAAATATCATCCATTGTACGTGGATTCGTCGTAGTCGCATCTGTAGACACACAACAAAGGTACTAATATCTGATGCTTCGTCCTCTGCGCATGAGAACGAATCGGCACTATTGCACGTCAAAGCGCAGAAGAAGACAACCATCATAAAAAGGTGATGATCAAACATCCACAGTTGTGCAAGCAGATGCACCGGTATAAACTAGGATATACGTGGAGGAGGTCATCCATATTCGGCAAACTTCCTTAACATAAAGAATGCCGAAACTCAGACTAGGATTACTGTACATTTAGGTTACTGGGCCGAACAATGTCGCGAAAACTGTTCAAGAGAGGATGGGTACTACACATCACCATTGTACAACCTCAGGGGGCATTTGCACGCTATTCGAATTGTGACAAGATTATTATTATAAAAAAAAAGTAATAAATCATTGAAGAGAAGCCCGGAAATACTTTCATTAGCAGTGCTACAGACGGCCTCTCAGTATTCATAATAGTGTGATAGACTAAGTTTTACCTTAGGAAATCGCTCAGGGTTTGGCATCCGCATGTTTTGCGACAGCAACATTTGTTTCTGTGATAGCAACATGTTCTTCTCCTTCAAGCAAACATACCATAATTGATGCAGGTCTTCCCATGACTTCTGTCGGAGTTCCTCTGCCTTCCAACTACGACCTGCAAGTGCGCGCATTTGTATGTTGAAGATTGTGAGTCACTTCCGTGTTTTGTCCACCATTTTAAGCACGAAGCAAGCATAAGCCTCACATCAAAAAGGATTCTACAAATTCTCTACATTTTGAAACAAGAATCAAGGAATTAGAAACTCTGAAGCATCAAAGATATGCTGCTGATTCCTTCAAACTCTACTGTATTGTTAAAACCTAGTGCTGCATTGTTGAAACCTAGTGCAACAATGGATGCACGAGCTTCACCAATTTCTGAAGAAAAGTGGCGACCATACCGTAAGTGATATTGGCGTCCTGATTAGGATCACGCCCAGCCTCAAAGAAATCCGCGAGTCCAGTCCTCGTCCTCTGTACCTGTGCAGCGCCAGCCACTAACGGCCTCCTCAAGAACCTGGCCAACATAGTGACAAACAATCTCGAACACCAGCAAACACGAGACAAAATTTGCTTCCGTCTCGAGGTCTAACTTCTACATTCCATCAAATCCGATCATTAGAATCTGATCGCCTCAAACAGGTTCGAAATTCGGCAAGGAGAACCAAGAATTCGATGGCGATACACAGGCAACAGGTGCCGCACGGAATGACAATAGAATACGCAAAATGTGCCACAAAGACGGTGAGACTGAGCCTCAAGCCCTAAAACCCAGAACCCTAGAAAAGCTCTGCACCACGACGAGGACGATGGCGAGTGACACGAGGGAGAGATCGAGGGGCCTTGATATTTATAAAACCCTAAAACATTCTCTTGTTTTTGTTTCTCTGACCAATTCATTTACTGTCAATATTCTTTAGATAATTAAATGCTATAAATAATTAAATTGTGATATGTGTTATAATTACATTATATATATATATATATATATATATATATATGCACATATACATATATACAAGTTTAAATCTTGTAACCAAAATTATATTGTTTAAAATTAATAATAAATCATTATATATATATATATATATATATATATCAATCAAACCTTAATATAATTTTCTAAATATACATAAATGTGTAAGAACTTAATAAATATCTAATATCATAGGCATATACAATTTGTAATATTAAGTATCTTTTGTAACTTTTTACAACCTTTTTTATTTTTTTACTTATTTGTGATATTTTTTGCATAACTTTAGAAACTTCCAATATCTTCTAAAGTCTTCTAAAGTCTTCTAAAAGTTTTTAAGAGCTTTTTATCATCCTCTTGATGCTTCTACAACATTCAATAACCATTCATGATTGTCTGTAATTTTCTAAAAGTTTTTGTAGAAGATTCTTTAATCCTCTAAAATATTTCATAATTTTTAGGATCTCTTTTAGAAGCTTGGATAGAACTTGGTTACAACAATGTAAATAAGGAGGTAAAATAAGAGATTCCAAGATCTTTTGAATACAAGTTTTAAAACAATTGATATATAGTTTTGTTTTGTTTTGTTTTTTTTTTTTTTTCTTGTATTCACTCTTGTTTTAAATCTAGTATCATATTATTTTTTCTTGTACTTTGTGATATCTTAGTCTCTTGTCTTTGGAATCTTAAAACATAATAAAATAATTTTTATTAGTAGTTCTTATGTTTTAAGATTACAATAGAATATTTAAAAATAAATAAAAAAATACAATTTTGTAGATGTTAATATAAATTTTTAAAGTAGTGTTTATAATTTTATAACTTTATCTTTTTTAATAGTACTCTAATTTCTTAGTAACAATCTTATTTTTAATAGGTCAATATATTTAAAATTTTATAATTAAATTATTTTTATTTTTTATAAATTTAACATCTAATCATATTTTAAAACAAATATTTTATATTTATACTAAGTACTTTTATATTTATACCATGTACTTTTATAATTTAGTTTGTAAATATCTATAACATTTTAATTAAAAATATATATTATTATTTTCTTGGTAATTGATATTTTGGAAAAAAATTCTTTGATTTTTTAAGCAAATGGATAGGGTAAGTTTCAATTGCAAAAAGATGTTAAATTAATTGATGGATTTTTTAGAAATTATTTTTTTACTTTTTTTTTACTTTTTTTTATTTATTTTTGCTTTTTTTACTTCTTTTTTTCTAAAAATCTACTTAAGCTTTAATAAAAAGTTTAAGCATAAAAATTTATTTTTATAATTTAATACTTAATATCTAAGAAATAAAGAAATAAAAGTATTTTAGATTATGTTGAAAACTTAATTAAAACTACTTCTAATCGATTTTATGTCTCATTTTAAAGTTTTTTTTTATTTTATTATTTTTAATAGTTTACAAATTTTGGTTATTAAATTTACCTCAAAAATATTTTGATGTATAGTAATTTACTTCGAGAAATCTTAAAATAAATTATAAACTTTAAAAAAAAAAAAAAAAAAAAAAAAAAAAAAATTGAATTAAAAACAAGTATATTATAATGTCATTCATTTTTTTTTTTTTGAGGTAAATTATTTTAGAGCAGCAAGGAAAATGCTTATTTTAAAATGCAAAGTCTACAAAAGAATTATCAATTAAAATTTAATTATATTTATCAAACATACTTTAACTCAATATTGTTTTAATAATAGAATCTATAATGTGCTTCTAAAACTAACATAAAAAAACATTGTTATAAATCTATTTGCATAGTGTGTATATATATATATATATATATATATATATAGTTATAATATCTTATAATAAATGTGATGCTAATAGTTTTTAAAATATATATTTTATATCAAATTATATATATAAATTCTAAAATTTATAATTATTTATTAAAAATATTTCCAATTTTGGCTTTTATTCATAAAAATATTTAAAATATGTGACAAATTAAAACTATTATATTTATAACTTTATATTTTATTCTTTTTTAGTTCTATTTTTATATTTTTATATTTTTATTTATATACTTAATTTTTTTAATTTAATTTTTTTAGATATTTAGATATTTTTAGAAGTAATATTATATAATATTTCTATCATTTTAACTAAATATATTTATAGAATCTTTGGTCTTATTGTTTAAATTATAATTAATTGTTGTGTTGTATAATATTATTAAGCAATACCTTGTTTTAATAAGTTCCCTCTAAAAAATGCAAGGATCCTTGATGATAGTTATATGATTGAAAGATTAATATGGTACTTAAAATTTAAACTTTATATTTTTATAGTGCAATAAATTAAAGTTTTTAATTAAAAAAATAAAAATTACATAATTTTTTTTACATACACAAATTTTTTTCTATCTATTAAGAGTATTCATTAAAATATTAGCCAATTCATATATATATATATATATATATATATATGTATATATATATAATTATTAAAAAAATCACCATATATAGATGAATGATACTAATTTTTTTTCTTAAGAAAATAACTTATTTGTGTGATTTTCATATATTATGTTTAAAAAAAAATTGCATTGTATCTATACAAATACTTCTCAAAATTTGAAATACTTACCTTAAATCTCAACTTTTAATCCAATAGATATAATGGTGGTAATATATTAGGTACTTTTTAACAAAACATCACCATGTACCATGTGTGATGTCAATTATCATCATTATATAAATGATTTTGCATGTGATAATACTTAAGCAATGTATTGCCTTTGTTTGCTACCTCCAAATATTAATGTTTACTCAGAAGCAAATAATTGAGGAAAATGACAGAGACAAGACCTTCTTTTTGTTTATATACTTTAAACATTTCTGAGGACCCAAAGAACAACAAGTTGTGGTGTTTGTATTGAGTGTGATGTGAAACTTGAAGTCTCAAGTTTGATTCCCAGCACCAACATTGACTTGTCTTGCTCTGCAAGCTAACAAGACAAATAGACAAACCAAAGGATTTTGGACTTGTCCAAACTGTCATCCACAAATACATCCAATGTATAAGCTAAGAACCTATTTTTGTCTCACCCATACTAGAATAAGATATCACATAGTATGCAACTAATTACCATGCTTCTAAAGAATCTTCAATATCACAATTCCGCATAAAGGTCTAAGCCATATTTCCACGAGGTCAAGCACCCTCATCACCAATGTGAACAGAACCTTTGTGCACTAGATACTTGTATATTACACACACAACACTCAAGATTTACACATATGTAAAAAGATACAAATACATATACAATGTTTCTTCCATTAATTAATATCATTTGTTGTAGGAAAAAGTATTAATTATTAGAGGTTTTTAATCATCAGAAGTGGCACGTTGAAGACAGGATGGAAATCATTCTTACAATCGAAGTTGGTTGTTTTTTCAGTAAATCTTAAATTGATCCACCTTTGTTCTTACTATTATGTATCTTGTCATATATTTCTCACAAATCCAAAGAAGGTCATCCTCCTTGTAGATCTCTCAATTTTGCATCTCTAAAGTTCTTTTCTTCATTTATGAATGTTGACTAGTAGCCAAGAACTTTGTGGGTATTTTATGAGGTGGAGTGGAATGACTCCAGGCTTTGATGGCTTGAAAGTCCATTTGGTAAAGACAAATTCATTATGATCCAAGGATGACCTTCGGATGTGTGAAGAATATATAACGTGATACAAGAAGGTAAGAGGAAAGATGGGTCAATTCCTGATTTACTTTGGTGGATTTAATATTCCCCATATTCTTTTGTATCGAATACAAATACTATACGCATTGGACGACAAGAACGCCACAGCATCCCGGTGTGCAGGATGCGTCTCCGTCGCCAGAGCTCACCGGAGTTGCCTTATTGTCTGTGGGTTGAAATCAAGGAGGAGCTTTCACTCTCTGCTTTTCCTTTTCCCGGTGAGAATCAGTGCGGATCCTCTTGTAGCCACTCCTATCAATCGATCCTACCACGTGGTTCCATCGCGTCCTCATCTTCTTCATCCTTCGGGGTCGCTCGATAATCGACCCTTCCCACCTTTGTGATTTGATCGAAAGCGTTGTGTAAAATTATCGAGCGGTGTTGGTGTGGCGGGGGCTCGTTCAATTGTTGTTGTTCTTTTGCGTTTGAATGCGCAAATAACGACGGAGACAATGTGATTGCGTTGTTCTGCTGCAGCTCTTTTTGTCAGGAGGTTGTCAGTCATCGCGGCTCAACTCAATTAATAGATGGACACGGGGCAGAAGCAGCTCGCAGGGTGGCGCTAAGTTTATCCCGGCCATTGCGACTGGTGGAACTTGTTGCTTGTTGAGTTCAAGCCTTCTGTCTCCAACCAATGAGCCTTATCTTTAAGGACCCAACCTGAATTACACCACCCTTTTGTATTGAGGCACAGTGCTTCGCCAATCATTCGGTGACACCATTGCATACCCTCCCTTCGCTGGCCTTGTCAATTTGTCGCCGTTGGTGAATCAAAGTTGATCAATTCCGTGTGAGAAGAAAGATTCTGCTGGTGTTCAGTTTATATTGCAATTTTTTCAGGTTTTTGGTTGTGTGTTTGAGTTTTTGAAGTTGTTGTGGGGGTGGCTGCTATGGCTGCCGTGGCGGGGTATCTCGGTGCTCTTACAGCAGCAGTCACCAACGGCGATGTACTGGTGAAGCTGGACAAGCGGAATGTGCTGTCCAGTGCATTTTTTAGTCGGAAGCTGGTGGCTGCGGGATCTACCAAAGTGACCGTGAGGCAGCAGCGGGAGGTGGAGAAGAGGCGGGGTGTGGTTGCCTATGTTGCCCCGAGCACCACTGAGAAGACTGTGAGCGAGCCCCAGAAGACTGCGAATGGGGTTGTAGAGACACAGAATGGAGGACAATGTTTCGGCGTGTTTTGTGTAACTTATGATCTGAAGGAGGGTGAGAGGCCCAAGACATGGAAGAAGACGGTGCGCATTGCGGTGTCTGGAGCCGCTGGTATGATTGCCAATCATTTGTTGTTCAAGCTCGCGTCTGGGGAGGTCTTTGGCCAAGACCAACCGATTGCTCTGAATTTGTTGGGATCGGTGAGGTCAAGGGATGCCCTGGAGGGAGTAGCTATGGAGCTGGAGGATTCCCTGTTCCCGTTGTTGCGGGAGGTTAACATCGGGATTGAGGCAGAGGAGGTTTTCGCTGATGCCGACTGGGCTCTCCTCATCGGTGCGAAGCCACGGGGTCCTGGCATGGAGAGGGCCGACCTGCTTGACATCAACGGGCAGATATTTGCCGAACAGGGCAAAGCTCTGAACAAAGTGGCCAGCCCTGACGTGAAGGTTCTGGTAGTGGGCAACCCATGCAACACAAATGCACTCATTGCATTGAAGAACTCGCCTCGTCTCAACCCTCGGAATTTCCATGCTCTCACTAGGTTGGATGAGAATCGAGCCAAATGCCAGTTAGCTCTCAAGGCCGGTGTCTTCTACGACAACGTCTCGAATGTGACTATCTGGGGTAATCACTCCACCACTCAAGTCCCAGATTTCCTGAACGCGAAAATTCATGGCGCTAGGGTGGTGGATGTTATTAAAGACGAGAAATGGCTGAAGGAAGAATTCACCCCCAGAGTACAGAAACGTGGAGGTGCTCTCATTCAGAAATGGGGTCGATCTTCCGCCGCTTCCACGGCTGTATCTATCGCCGATGCCATCAAGTCTTTGATCACCCCTACCTCAGAGGGTGATTGGTTCTCATCAGGAGTGTACACGAGCGGAAACCCATACGGAATTGCTGAAGACATTATCTACAGCATGCCCTGCCGATCTGCTGGCGATGGATCCTGGGAGTTGGTTACCGACTGTGAAATCGACGACTACTTGCGCGAGCGCATCAAGAAGAGCGAGGATGAGTTACTTGCGGAAAAGAAGTGCGTGGCTCATCTCATTGGCCAGGAGAATGGTTACTGTGACCTTCCTGAGGGAGACACAATGCTGCCAGGGGAACTGTAAAGCAGGTTCATGAATAATTCACTGAAATTCGACGGAGCTGGTCCTAGTTAGAGCTTTGAACCTTTGTGTTCAACGAATTATCTTCTTTCAGGTTTTCATGTTCATTTCTTTAGATAGAGTTTAGTCAGAAGGTAACGGCGAGATAGGTCTGTTTTATGCTATAGGCTTGTCTGTCTGAGAAGAGGTGTTCACTGGTAGGTTTGTTGGTTTAGCTTCTCTGCATAAGTATCCTTCAATTTTGAGACTCCATCTTATCCCGGTAGCAGTAAGTTATCCATTGTCACGTAAGGTAGGTATGCGCTTGCGGTGAAGCATTACGGTTAGTGTGGCATAGACGAATAGGATAGCGATGTAGCACGTGAATAAACATCGTAGGCAATTCTGTTATGCTCTGAATTGTGTTGATGTTTCAAGTGAAGCCGGATTTAACTATTCTATATATAGAGAGAGGTTACTGCTTGAATAATTGCACCTAGTGTCTAATTCTGCATTATCTGAATGTGTCAGTGAACTCCAAGTTGTTCTGTTTCTTGTAGGTGCTCATAGAGTGGAGACTTTTGCTACGTAATCGCTTGGTCATCATTCTTGATTGGTTTTTTCCTTAAGCTGCTTGTTGAGAGCTCTTCTTGCTCTGGGTCTGAACCGGTATGCTTGGTTGACTTAATGCGAGACCCACTTTTCTTCAATACTCACAATCATGAGGCACAACGGAAATTTCATCTTCCCATCAATTTTTTTGCGGAAATAGCGCTCTTGACGTCTGAAAATTGAAGACGAATGCAGTCTATTAATGACTGACCCCGGAATTCGTGATCTGGTTGAGTCCCGGCAACCTCTAATTGACCATGGAGCCAGTGATTGTGTCGTCAAGTCTGTGTATCATCACTTTCTCTCACAGCTACAAGTCCATATCTGAAGCATCTCTTAAGAACTTCGGCACATCGTCTCTAGGGGGAGAGATATAAGCAGGACAGCGGAAGAACAACCTCATCTCCAGGTTATGAATTTGACTATTAACAGTGAGCCTTATATACTCGACTTATGTTCGTGCGCTTCCAGTGCCTAATGATGAGCACATGTGATTTCGAGCCGGATTATTATGAACGTGATCAACTCGAAAATTCCAGTTTCTTTGTTACTGTTTCATGGCCATGGAATACAGAATATGCGTGTCAGAGTTGAAATTTTTTGATGCAGAAAGTGCGTCGTTGAAGAGTTTTGCTTTTGGCATGAGACGAAGTACTGTGACGATGGTCAATCCATCTTGAACGCCTACTCGTTGAGACTCTACTTAAAATCTCAATAGCTTAAAACTACACTTTTCGATGTAAGATGCAAAAACGTTTACTGATCCTCAATGTCTACCTGCCCTTTGACCATCTGCAGGAGACCCAGGGCTATTTAAAATCAGCCTCGGAGTCGATTGCATTGTAATGCTTCTGAAATTTGCATTGGCCTGGCAGAGGTCGCCTTGTCTCTTCATTCACAGTAAACTCTCTAACGCACTCTTCTACTACGATTTGCTCGTCAAGCTTGAGGCTCACCTCGTCTACACCGTCGACATGCCGCTCGTCAAGCACTGCAGTAGCCATCCATTGTTGCGGTACACAAAGAATCAGAGCTTGCCGAATTGTCTTTGAAGTCAAATATTCTAGAATGCGACTCCGAGCCTTCCTTCTTCACTTCTGGTTCCATTATCTTCCTTGTGCTCTGCAGACATCTTAAATCTTGCATAGTTTAAGAAATTTTAAACGTCCAGCAGAATATTCATGGACGGAACTTGGAAGTGCATCGTGATGAAATGGATATCACCCGGGCTAAGTGCAAATACATTGACCTATTACAAATGACCTGTGAAGTTTTTGTTTCTTTCCTATTTTCTGCGACTGGAATGGGATTGGAAATAGGTTCACACCAGCGAATGTTTAGTGTAATCGTCAAACAGAAGTACGAAGTATGGACTGACCTAGACCGATGAGCTGCTTGGGTGGACTTCTCTGTAAATTCCGGAACTGAGAAAGACCCTTCGTAGTATTCCTCATTAGGTGCGGCTTTTGCCGCGTCTGTAGAGGGGTCCAGATTTCGCTAGACTAGTTCTAACTTGCTTACGAATCAACAACTTGGTTGTTTTTTCTTTTTTGGTTTTTTTTAAAAAAAGGATTTCAAGTTCTTAGAACCAATGGAATCATATGTGGATTGCCCTAAATTCAGGGGTATGCTTTCAATTTTGGGGAAGATCCAATAACAAGAGAAGTAGAAATGAGAATTGGAGAGGCTAAAGAACCAATATCCCTACATTAAAAGGAATCAATTTTTGAAATCTTAGGACCCTACCCCAAAATATCCAAGCACATGGTCCAAATTTTGACTCCGAAGCCAAAAAGAATACAATAAGGTGATTAGAGAAGTATATTCTTAACTATTCTTTCAAATATATTCTTAACTATTCTTTCAAACCAATATCCAAGCACATGGTCCAAATTTTGACTCCGAAGCCATTTGGAAACTAGACATGGTAGAGGGATTAAAAACAATTAAAGTTCTCATATAGATTACATTAAGAAGGTTACTTAATGATTTTTTAAAAATTACTTTGCATGTGGAAACTAACTTAGGACAAATTTTAGGGACTAATTAAGATAATTAAAATTCAATAGAACTTATATTTTGTCTTGTTTTGAATTTTAAAAAAATAGGTGGAAAGTTGAAGTACAAGTAATCAATCCTATTACTTTAAAAAAAAATCTAGATTAATTAATTATAATAATCTTTCTATTAGGTGTAGATTTTACTTTGATACTAATCATGAAATTATAGATTACATAAAGTTGGAGGAAGTTAAGTAAAAAATACAACATAGAAGAAAAAAAAAAAAAAAAAAAAAAAAAAAATCAACCATATTGGATAATAATAGGATAAGAAAATGAAAATTATTCTTAGCTAGTTTAAGTCAAAAAGGAATTTCAAAAGGTAACTAAGTTAGAAAGAATAAAGAAATAATTGATATGGATGGCTTTAACTTAGTAGAGTCACAATATAGACACAACAAAGAATGGGACACAACAATAGATGGACTATTGTGCACATCTCTAATGGCAAATTATATGTAGATTCAAATTCAACACAACCTCAAAACTATATATTGCAAGCAATAAAAATTGCTACTAAGAGAGATTCATTAATTTCAAACTAATAAGTATATAACCAAATATTTCAAGAATATTGTAACTAAAACAAAAATCAATAGAAACAGGTACATGTTAGCATTGATAGAATTGAAAAATGTGGCACTTACAACAATTGATATGAAATCTAATTACAATATGAAGAGATGGTTTAAAATGGATAAGCTATAGCAATACTAATATAGAGCTATAGTAATGCAAAGACCGGACAAGCTAAGATTCAAAACATACAAAGACACCAAAGATGAAGTTTGGATTAAAAGAACAACCACAACAAGGGGGCTTTGCAAACTTAGCAATAAAAAATCAATGATATATATAGGCCATTTTAAGATGTAGCAAACTCCAAAATAAATTCAAGTATGGCAAAATCATTTGACTAGTCCAATGTAATAGCAAACAAAGAATTTAAGGCAAAAAGTGCTCTTATAATAAATAATTATACAATGGAAGAGAAATTGAGAAATGCAAGTAGAGATGATGGCACGACTAATATAGTATTGTATATATAGACTAATAAGACTACAAAAGATCTAAACTTAAGATTTTTTTTAGCAAAAAAAAATAAAGAAATTGATATAAGGATGATATCAATAAAAAATATTATAAGCACTTTAGGAGATAGGACAAGCCATATACTAGAAAAGCAAGCAAATAGAGCCAAAAAGAGACTTATTTGTAAGAATCTTGTTGACAATAAAGATATTCACTCATTTAGAAATAAAATTGTGGTTCATATTGGTGTCATAAGACCAAGAATCCATCAAATCTGGAAGATATAAAGCCAAAGTAAAATAACTATGGCTCGGAACTCTAATACTCCAAATAAAACTATGAGAGAGAAAGATAGTACAAACAATGCATTGTAAGATGAAAAGGAGGTAACTTAGGACCTTCTTACCATTTTACTTCAATGATACTTTTAATCCATAGATCTAGTAGAAGAAAGAAGAGCAACTCATTTTTGATAGATTGAAGCAATCTTATAAGGTGTGCTAAGAAGAACCAAATGGCCTCCACAATATGCTATGACAATCATAAAAGAAGACTTAATGATTGTAAAAACTCTATTATTTGCAAATTTATTATACTGGATTTAATGATGCGGTAAAGAAAGAAATTAGGTCAATTTTAAATCTTACACCAACATTATTAGAATCTTGTAAAGTTAAAAGTATTAGTGAAAACAAGACAAGGTCTACACATGGATTTAGCAATATACAAGAATAATTCGGAGAACACAAGTAGTAGGTAGTATCTAAGGGGAGACCAATATCTACATAAGAGAGACCTCCATCTCTTTTATAAATTTGGATTTATTAAGGAATTGAGATCCAAAATATTAGATGAAGAATTCAAGCTAACTATATCATGTAATTTTGGTCAATATTAAAAGACAAGTTTTATATTCCAACTATGATGGAAGAATAGTACATAAAGAGAGATGTTAACTTCAAAACACAATTTAATAAATTTCAATTCTTTTATTTTAGTTTATTTAAATTCTCTTCTATAGCTAATTCAAAATAAGAGGTACAAAATAGAGGAGGTAGAATGGTCTATCCAAAATCAACCTTATATATTATTGAAAAAATCCTATGAAATAATATAAAAAAAAGGACCATTAAGGATATTAAAAAAGATAAATAACTTAATGCATAGGTTTTCAAATATATAAATCCTTTTTATGATTTTAAACCTTATTTCTTATAATGATAGGAGGTTGAATGATTCTATCAAGGTTTTGAAATTGAGGGATTACATCCAAAGTCCTCAACCTAAGTAAGATATCATACTTATTTAAAAATATAAACTTTGTGATAAACAAATATAAGACCTAAAAAAATTGCTATGATTCAATACTGACTTTTATATTCTCAAATCAACTCCATATTTTATTATAAATATATATAGAATTGGAACAATAGAAGAAGAAGTATGTATACTTATCTTGTCTTATTTAAAAGAACTGGTGAATAATGTAGGCTCTTTATTTCATAACCATCTTCTTTGAGTTACCTTCAAAAGATCATATAAAAATATCTTTGGCATTATCAACATCTAAACATCAAATAAGTATAGAAAATTTAAATAATTATTAGAAGATATGGTTGATTATTTGTAATAGGATATACTTGAAATATTTGAAGGCATAGAAATATTGATAGAAAATAAAGAAGACAAATTATTTAATTGTAGACATATTTTAGCAATAGAAGAAGAAATAGCATAGGATCTATTTAAAATAAGGATATAATTAGAAAATTACTCTATAGCAAAAAACCATCTCAAATACTTATGGAATAATAAAAAAATAAGGTGATAGTACTAGTCAAATTGGATAGATCTTTTGTAAGAAAAAATCACTTCTATCTCAATAAGATCAATTTTTATTATATTAGAAGAGATGTGGCTCTCTTGGACCACCTTTTAGTAGAAATAATAATACATCTAAAACAAAAGACATTAAGAAAATCTTCCTAGAAGATGAATACAAAATATCTTAAAGTTATAAAAGTCAAAAATTAAGTACATAAGTTATAGACCTATGTTTCAAAAGATGAAAAAAATTCTAAGAGATTTAGATAATTCATCAAGTTCTACAAAAGCTATTACAAGAAAAAATCTACAACAAGGAATAGATATATCTTAGAAGCAAAAAGCCAAGTAGAAACAATCTAAATTCAACCTATCAAAAGAGTTCCAAAACCTTAAGTTGTAACATTCTTTCAAAGCGTCTCAAGAAAAATTGCCAATCTATGAAGACTAGAAGATAGTAGGCCAAAAATTGAGAGATAGAATTAAATAGAAAGCACAAGGAGATTTGTACTCTAAACAATATTTTAAAAAAATTAAAAAAATACATCTAAAACTTAGAATTACTTTTCTTTAAGATCCATATGGCAACTAAATAAATAAAGAAGATCAATCTGAAAAAGCTTGTAAAGAATTTTATACCAAGCTATATTCAAGCTACAAATCAACTAAAGCAAAATTTAAAATCTTCAATACAATGATAAATAAAATTCTATCTAAATATATTTATATTATGAATATAAGCCTTTTCAAATATAAAACTATCTTTAAACTATTTGAAGCCATCAAAGAGATAGCAAGTAAAAAAATCCTAAAGCCAAATGGAATAGGCATTGAATTTTTAAAAATATACTAGAGGTATATAAAAAAAGATTATATTTTTATAGTAAAAAAGTAATATTATAATAATTTTTTTAATATTTATAATAAAAAAAATATTATATTATCACATAAAAAAAAGAAAAGAATTAATTTTAGCAATTGGTGGCCTATAATGCTTTTAACTACTATATACAAAATTTATACAAAGGCTTTTTAAAGAAGTCTCCAAAAAAATCTTCATAGAAATAATTTGCCCATATTAGATTGTCTTTTTATCCTTGAAGTACATTTTTAGTCCAAAAAACAATCAATTGGTCTAAAAAATCTAATCAATCTTTATTATTCTTTATGCTAGATTTTTTTAAAGTATATAATAGAATATCTTCAAATTCTATATTTAAGACCATAGAAAAAATAAGATTCTATTAAAACTTTATTGATATGATTAAAATCTTTTTCCAAGATATATTGGTATTAATGCAATGTTAATGTTATTGCTCTATTCAAAGAAAGATAAGACAAAGGTATTTTTTAGCTCCATATTTCTTTTTTTAATAGCAAAGATATTAAACCTTCCTATTTAATTTGTTATTAAGGCTAAAAGATTAAAGAAGATTACACTACTAAATTACAATGAGTAATAAATATTTAATTAATATGTAGATGATTCTAATTTAATAATACAAGGAGATAAAGAATCAATAATCAACTTAGTATGAATTTGTCATGGACATAAGATTTACTCCAATAATTATCTAATTAATATAGACCAATAAAAGTAGGTAAAATAAATTGATTTGATAATATCTGATAGATTAGTTTTCTAGAAGCTTTATAGATGCAGAATCACCTTTATACATATCTATAGGTGATTGGTAGGTTAGAAACTTGGTCAAGAAGCTAGCCATGTGTCACACATATTGGTAGCTTACAGAATAAGCCAAGTATGTAGCAAACATGTGGTATATTAGAAGTTGTGGAGTACCCACTTCTAAATTGATATTGTTTCTAGAATTTTTTCTTTTGAGTGTGTTATTCTACATTTCTTGAAGTGAGAGTAGACACCTTCCTTCCTATTGTATTATCATGGCAGAGCTTGCAGAAATGAAGAGTGCAATGGTATAAATGCAAGAACAAATGACAGAGCTAATCCTTGTAATGCATCAATTGAGTTTATTACCATAAGAAACAATAAGATTAACAAGAAGTAAAGATATAATGATGGTTAGAGCTGTGTCAATATCTATACCAAATCATACTATGTCACCTATGATGGAGCACAATTCAAACATTAGAGAACCAAAAATTAGTTTGTTTGAGAAGTTTGATGGCATAAGATCTAAGTTTTGAGGATTCGTCAATCAGGAACAACTAGTGATTGAACTTCAATCTCAAAGTTATCCTACGTAAAGATCTCAAGTTAAATTTATTGAAATGTTACTTTTGGATTTTGCTTTATCATGATTTTTATCTTTTCTTGAACAACGTGATCCAATATTGGATAATTTGGACGCATTTTTAGTAGAATTTTGATCTATGTATAGAGAATATAATATAATCCATATTACAACCAATAAGATTCACATTCTACAATAAGACAATTGATCAGTGTCATTTTATGCTTCACAATTTTGACAACTAGCGATTGATATCAAGTAGGATGATGTTGCACTCATCAGCCAATTTCTCTACGGATTACAATATGAGGTAAAAAAAATTAATTATCAATTTATCCGATCTTCAAATATTGAGTCAAACAATTGATTTTGATGTGAAGTGTGACAATAAACTTTTTGAATTTCAATCCGAGAGTTGTATAAAGGAGCCTCAACGTTATTATTCAATGGAAAAATATATATTTGGAAGTAGAAGACATGCAAATTAATGCGATACATTTTAAATCTCTTACTGAATAAGAAAAGATTCGACATTGTCAAGGAAGATTATGTTTATATTGTGGAGAACCTAAGCACACTGCTCAATATTGTCCAAAGAAATGACACAACTACAAAATAAGGAGTAGAGTTTTCAAAGAAGACAACATGTCAGAAAACAAATTTGTCCAGCTACAGTATGGACCATGTAGCTGAAATCTTGTACAATTCCTAGTGAAAGTCCTATTCTCTCCTCATAATCTTCTCCTTATTTTATAATAAATATATATTTAGGACCAAAAAACTACAAAGTCTTTATCTTATTAGATTTAGGAGCCTCAGCATGCTTTCTAGATGAACAATTTGTTAAGAATCATAAAATATCTTTAATACAAAAAACTAAACCCATATATGTAGAAATCATAGATGGTTGTCCATTGTCTTCTAGAGATGTCATTCATGAAATATATCCTATAAAAGTAACAATAGATGGTCAAAATAGCTACAAATCTTTAATATAATTAAATCTACATCTAATCTAGTTTTTTTAGGTTTATCATGGCTAAAAAAATATAACCCTCAAATAGATTGAAATTCTTGTAGACTTGATTTTTCTCAAAATATTATTAAACATCTTGCCGACCAAGTGAAAAGCCATAAGTCTAATATAATAAAATCCATACTTATAGGTGCAAAAGCTTTTATACACGCAACAAAAGAAGGATCAACTTTTGTTATTTATGACATATTCGTTTCTGATAGTAGAAAGACTTTAAGTGACATTCCAAACCAATATTTGGATTATCAAGACGTTTTTGAAAAAAAAAAATACAAATATTCTTTCAAAATATCATCCGTATGATTGTTCAATTGACCTCAAAGAAGGAGCTTAGCCTCCATTTGGACCAATCTATAGCTTTGTACAAAACGAGTTGGCTGAACTCAAAGAATACATTGATGAAAACTTAGCCAAGAATTTTATACGTCATTCGAAATCTCCAACAGGAGCTCCTATCTTGTTTGTAAAGAAAAAGGATGGATCTCTACGGATGTGCGTAGATTATTGAGGACTCAACAAGATTACCATCAAGAATAAATACCCTCTACCATTAATATCTGGGCTTTTGGATCAATTGAATTAAGCTAAGATCTATACAAAAATAGATCTATGAGGAGCATACAACCTGATCTGCATCAAAAAAGGAGATGAATGGAAGACTACTTTTCGAATAAAGTATGGATATTTTGAATATAATGTTATATCTTTTGGACTCACAAATGCACCAGCTATTTTTCAGCATTTCATTAATGATGTTTTTTGTGAGTTTTTAGATCATTTTTTTGTCTGTTACTTAAACTATATTTTAATCTACTCTAAAGATGTAAAAGGACATAAATTATATGTTTGTCGTATATTACAAAAATTTAGAGATACCAGATTATACGCCAAGATGGAAAAGTATATATTTCATACTAATCAAGTTGATTTCTTAGGATACATCATTTCAAATGATGGTCTTATGATGGATCCTAAGAAAGTCCAGACAATCATGGATTGGAAGATTACAAGAATATAAGGGACGTACAATACTTTTTGAGATTTGCCAATTACTACCGAATCTTTATCAAATTTTTTTTTCAAGTTGTAGCTCTACTTACACATCTAACTTGTAAAAACAAACTCGAGTGGAGTAAAGAGATAGAAACATTATTTAAAGTGTTGAAAATAGCTTTTACTTTTGCATCAATCTTGTATCGCGTCGACTTCTCTAAGATATTTTTTATGGAAACAAACACATTAGACTTTGTTTTGGATGTAATAATATCATAAATGAGAATAGATAATAAATTCCATCCAGTAGCTTTCTATTCCAAGAAATTTTCAACAACAGAGATCAATTACAAAATCCACGATAAAGAACTTCTTACAATTGTGGATTCTTTCAAGAATGGCGCCACTATTTAGAAGGTGCTTTTAGTCCAGTCACTATGTATACAGATCACAAGAATCTTGACTACTTCATGTCAACAAGCATGTTAAATTATTGTCAAACTCATTAGAGCATGTCTTTGTTAAGATTCGAATTCATCATCAGTTGTAGCCTAAGAAAACAACAAGGTCTATCCAATGCTCTTTCTAGACGATCTTATCTTGCATCAAAAGAAAGAAATGTAACTTTTGATCAATAAAGAACGATCCTCCTGAAACCAGAGCAAATTCATATTCAAGCAATAAAATCAACATTAACTATTGATTTAACGTTTCTCAAGCAAATCTAATTAAGTATGCCCTCAGATCCTCTTGATCATGATATTAAGAATAATTCTTCTAAATCTCATGATACTTCAAAGTTCAAATTTAAGGATAATTTATTTTATTTTGAAGAACGTTTATATATCCCAAAAGATGAAGCACGATTAGGTGCTCTTGAAGCTCATCACAACTTTCCCGTAATTGAAGATTTCGGATATAATAAGACTTTAGAGCTAATTTTAAGAGATTTTTGGTGGCATCAAATGTAGAAGGCTGTTAAAGAGTTTGTGTAGTCGTGTGATGTTTGTTCAAGATTGAAAACTCCTCGTCATCGATCTTATGGACTTCTCCAACCATTATTTATACCAAAACAACCTTGGTCTTTTATTTCTATGGATTTCATCATGGATCTTCAAAATTCAAGTTCATATGATTCTATATTCATGATTGTAGATTGTTTCACCAAGATGTCACATTTTGTACTATGTACAGAATCTATCACAGGTGAAGAAATAGTTAAACTCTTCCTTGACAACATCTATTGCTATCATAGATTATCAAAAGATATTTTATCAGATAGAGGGACACAATTTGTGTCAAGATTTTGAATAACGCTTTTTAAGATTTTAAAGATGGACATAAAGCTATCTTTAGCTTTCTATCTTCAAACTAATGGACAAACGGAGCATATAAATTAAGTCTTGGAGCAATATTTGAAGTGCACCATCAATTATCAATATGATAATTGGACAACTCTCTTACCATTGGTAGAGTTTGCTTATAATAATACAATATATTCTTCTACGTAACAAACATCTTTTTTTGCCAATTATAATTACCATCCACGATTTGATACTTTTGATTTTTCAAAAGTTGATAATCCAGCAGCAAAAGATTTAACAAATTGTTTGTCAAAGCTACATGCAATAATGAAGGTGGAATTAAAAGAAGCTCAAAAACGACAAAAAATAAATGCACATGCATATCATAAGAAACAAATCACAATTCAACATGGAAGACAAGGTATGGTTACTTTGTCGTAATATCAAGACTATTCGTCCTTGTGATAAGTTGGACTATTGTAGGCTTGGACCTTTTCTTATTTTTGAACAAATCAATCTAGTTGCATATCGATTATATCTATTGGAATCTATGAAGATCCATCTTGTATTCCTTGTATCTCTTCTTGAACCATACAAGATAGTGAACAAACCAAAAAGAAGACAAGTGCTACCTCCTCCTACAGATGTGGATAATAATGAATAATTTGAAGTGAAAAAAGTCTTAGATTTGAGGCAACGCTCAAATAGGTTGAAATATCTTATTTATTAGTATGGATACAACATTAGTGAACACACATGGGAACCAACAAAGAATCTTACAAATGCAGCAAGGAAAATAGAGACTTTTCATCAATGACATCCATCAAAACCAAGATGAGGACCTTCCCTATAAAAAAAACACAATCTAGGCAAGATAACATTCTACTTTCTATCCTTGTTTATAGCTTCTTTGTATTTGTCATATTAACAAGATGTAGAACCAACAACCAGCAAATTCAACTCAAGAACCTTTGTTTGTTGATTTATCGGACGAGACATTATGACTATCACAACCTTCAAAACGACGGAATAGAAATGAAGACCCTCAAGAACGACATGTCCTTCCTCGGATTGATGGCAAAATATAACGTATTTGGTATCACGACCTTGGAAGAGACTCCCAATGTTTGATGATACTTTTAGAGGTATGAACTACTCTTGATGGTATTCCTAATGTTTTCTTTGAAGGCAGTTATGAAGGCCTAAACAATGATCAAATAATAGGATAGTCCTCTTGCCCTGGTATGGGACATTATTGATGGCTGAAAGGCCTTATCAATTATCTTCAAAGGGAACAAAGATCAGAATATATGGCAAATACAATTCGACATATTCTGGACTTTCTCAACATGTAATCATTGCTCCTCGTAGAACTTGTCCCTAGAAAGAGAGGTAATGTCACACACATAAGATTTATTCTAATAATTATCTAATTAATATAACCTAATAGAAGTAGGTAAAATAAATTGATTTGATAATATCTGATAGAGAAACTTCTTAGAAGCTTCATAGACGTGGAATCACCTTTATACATGTCTATAGGTGATTGATAGGTTAGAAACTTAGTCAACAAGCTAGCCACATGGCACACATGTTGGTAGCTTGTGGAACAAGCTAGCCATGTGTCACACATATTGGTAGCTTGCGAAACAAGTCAAGTATGTGGCGCACATGTGGAAAACTTGTTGTGCAAGTTTGACACGTGTCTTGCAAATTAAACACGTATATGAGGTCTTATAAAATACCGCCATGTAGCTCTTAATTAGATAGTATTTATAGAGGCAAGAGTGAAGCCTTCTTCACTCTTGTTAACTCCTTTCTTCCTTCTAGTCCAGTTTTAAGAGTCTATAGTTTTTTTATCAATTCCTTTCTTCCTTCTAGTCCAATTTCAAGAGTCTATAGTTTTCTTGTCTTGTGGCAACAGCCATTCTAGTTTCTTCTAATATACATACTTCCTTACTTCTATTTTGTTATACTTCTTAATAGAAGTTTTATATGTTTATTTGCTTTCATTCGAGTTCTTGTCCTTGATAGAATCTTATACAAGTTTATCCAAGCAACAAGATTAAAAATTAATTGGATAAAATTTTCAACCTATTGGCAATACAAATAAGAAGAAAGACTACTTTGAACAAATTATTTTGGAAGGACTTGGATAGACCAAAAAAATTAATGAATTATTAAAAATCTCTTTTAGAATTTTTTTACAAAAAAGTGATATTGATTAATTTTTAATAAATTTAATAAAAAAGAAATTAGATTATTAATATTTTATAAGATTCAACAAAAGTAGGCAAAGTCATCATAGTAATTAATATCATCTTTTCTTCCATATACTTCTTTACATCTACTTAGACAAGCTTCTTAAAAGCTAATTGTTAACTCAAAGCTATGATTTGGAATTTTATTTCAAATAGTACACAAAGACTTGGACAAAGACTCTCACAAGCTAAAGTGACTTTAAATATTTGTTATAAATCTAAAGAAGAAGAAAGATTAGAAATTATAGATCTTGAAAAAACTATGATTGTCTTGTTGTATAAATAGATAATAAAAGCATTACACCTAGGTAGATCCAAAATCCAATATCTCAATAGGAAAAAATTGATGTTAGTATTTCCACAAGTCAAAGCCAAATAGTAGCTTGATTTTAAGTGGAATTTCATTTTTAATCACAAATAGCCTCTATATTCAAGAATTGGGCAAGAATAGGAAGAATATGGACCAAGATGGTACCCTTCTTGAAATTGGAATAAATTAATTCATTGTATAGAATATGGAACAAATTTTTATGGCAGAATAAAGATATATTAATTATTGATTTAATTATTTGATATTTGAGAGTTGTATTCTTTTATAATAAGGAGATTCAATGAATTTGTAATATTTATTGCTATGACCTATAATACTTCTTTATTCAAAAAAGAAGAAAAAAAAAATATTCTCTAGCCAAAAGACCTCTCTTGTTGGAAACATATTTTTTCTTTTTACACTAAACAGCAACAAAGACTAATTATAAGAAGGCCAATTCTAAAATCAAAAGATTAAATACACCTGTATAAATTAAAGAAGAATATTAATCTAGTTTAAGTCTTCCAATTTCAAGGTCCAATACAAGGCATTAAAGAAGATAATTGATTTATACTTCCAAATACATTTACACTTCTAATCTATCAAGTTGGTATCCAATTAAAAAATTTACATTTTGATGTCAACATCTTTTCAATTCTAGCACCAAGTCAAGCAAACCCAAAAGAAGTCCAGAATACATTAATTGAAGAATCTGTTAAAACAGTAAGGATTGTTAAAATCTCAAATTGCAAAGTAGAAAAAAAAGACACACATAGACTATTTGTGGCCAAGTAAACAAAATCCTCTTTGTTCTATTCTCTTATTCATGGAAAAAAAGCTCCAATTTAATAACCTATTATACAAATTAGTTAAACAAATTTTAAAGAAAGTTCAACCATCATCAAATTTAGCAACAACCAAATAAAAAAAACCTACTAGAACTGAATTTCCAATTTTATTAGAAAGAAATGTGGTTCAAACTCAAGGCTAAAAAAGAAGCTACATTAATATGACTCATGTTGCAGAAAGGAGTGGCAGCCAGTGCATGGTAAGCTCAAGTAAGTAAGAAAATCTCTCTCCATTGTAAAAAGAAAAATAAGAAGAAGAAAAAATATCCTAAATTGAATAAAAATTATATCAAAAATACTAGAAGAATTCTACTTAATTAGCATAAAGAAAGAAATAAATAAAATATACGGTCTTCAACAAGCATGCAAGGGCCTCCTTTTTAAGTTTTACTTGATGCAAATCGATTCATTTAGAATGCATTAGCAATATTTAAAATCCTAAATACACAAAATATTCAAAGACATCAATTGAAAAGGATAAAAGAAAAATTTTCTTTTTAAGAACTTTTTCCATATTATTTGGTATCTAACTCTCAAAAGACAAATGAAAGAATTCAATGGAGACTCACTTCAAAGTATTTCATATGCATGTTTTTGCACAATATGGGAACAACATAATAATATGATTTGTAATCAAGAAATGTAAAATGATGTCAAAATCAAAATAACAATTTGATGCAGAATCATTGATTTTAAAATAAAAAAAAATTTAAAAAACATTTTGGTGAAAGACTTAAGAATTAATCCAAAAAAAAACTTCAAAATGAACTCAAGTAACTCAAGAAATTTGAGAAAACATGGATTAGAAATAGAAACTAGATACACTAGATGTAGGCAATTCCATTAATTGGAACTACACTTCAACTAGTAAAATTCTTATCAAACCATGCCATAATATACTTAGAATTTCTTACTAATCTTCAAAGGGGTACACCCCCTTACGATTCAAAAAAGAAATAGAAGAAGGAAGTGATTCATCTGCATTTGACCCCTTTGCATTTATCATTATCCACATCTATGTTGTGCGGACTGCCATAGATGGTTTTAAAAACACAAATATTAGTAGTGGAAGTAGCAATAATAATAATAGAGATACTTTATCATCCTCAATTGCCCTCACCATGTGCAATGCACCAGTTCATTATAATTTTAACTTAAGTGATGTGGCACACTGCCAAGTGGCAGATGGGGGGAGGGGCTGCATCAACTCAACTTTCAATTTTATTATATTTTTCCTTGTCCTAGTCCTTCCCAGCTGAAATGTGGCAAAGGCAAAGCTGATTACATGGCACTGTATCTAGAAGGCAGCATTTGCATATGCTCTGGCATGAAATCAACCCCCAGGAAACAAAAAAATCTGCTGACAATTTCGTTACCTGGCAACCCAGCAATTGCCAACTGACCATTTTTATCAACTGAATGTTTTTCTTTTTCTTTTTCTTTTTTCCTTTATTTTAATTTTCTTTTCCCTGGCACCAGTCTTTCATTGTGGGTCTTTTTGGCACAACTCATAAGAAAAGGCTGTGAGAATCTAATGTTCTTATGCAGAGATCCTCTAATGCTCTACAACTATGAAGATCTCTACATCATGTTTGCTATTGCTAAATGGTGAGTGGATTAAGAAACATTATTTGGTGCTGAAATGATTAATTAGTGTAGGCAGCAGGGGAATTTATGTGGCACACAGTGGAAAGCACCTGTAGGAGGATTGGCCTCGTGGCTTGAAGCTCACATGACTTAAGAGCAATCGTGTTGCACTTGGAAGATTCCATCTGCAGCAGGTACTAGGGGAATTGGTCAGCCAGCACACATGGACACAAGTTGGGTTTTGTTTTTTTAGGCTCCTCTATTTGGCAAGTTACTTTTTCTTGAAGCATGATGGAGTCAATGATGGATGGTAAACATCCACATCTGTCAACAGAAAAAAAAAGGGGGGGGGGGAAATAAAAAAAAAAAAAGGGAAAATAAACAAGTATGTTGCCAGATCTAGAGACACCACTGAACTTCACATGAAGTACAGAGTCTCATTATTTATCCATTTTTTTTTGTCTGAAGCTTGCTCACCAAGTGTGCAGCACATTATCAGATTACTACAAAGGGACAAGTTAGGGCTTGTCACTTCTGCTCATGATGCCAACTTTCTGGGTTCCAAGGCTTACAATGTGAGCTCGTCCCCAAGGCTTACAATGTGAGCTCGTCCCCAAGGCATGTGTCAGAAGCTTCATTCTAAACAATTTAAGTAACCCACATTAGCATGATTGTTGCATATTAGATCAGCATACAACTGTGAAGGGTTAATGATTGATGTATCATTAAACAAGGCTTTAATCTGTTTAAAACTGTGGTGGTTGTAGAAGGTTTTGAAACCTACAAATCGTACTGCAGTGTATGGCAATTGAAGTAAAGACAATGAGCATTCCTTTACTGCCCTAATCTCTACATACACAGATCAATCAACAGTGCATGATTAGGGTTCAATAATATACTGTTAATTGCCACTACCCAGGTATTCATTGGGGGTGCAATGGTCAGCACCCAGTGGCTATAAGGTCCAGTTGTTGGTCTGTTTTAGTACTACCTTTCTTTAATGTCCACAAGCATTGCAAACTAATGCTAATTATCCTCAATAATCACATGTAAGAATGTTGTTCTTTTGATTGTTGATTCTTTTCATAATTTATTTCATCATTGGATCCAAGATAATCACAAACACACTTTTAAATGTTTTGTACTTCACATTGTGCCTTCAAACTACAAAACTATTGTTAAAATTACCAAAACCTACTTGTACTAAACAAATCACTTGGCTTCTATTGGCTCTTTGGCCCCATGAAGCTCAGTGCTGATGGTGATGCAACTCATGGACAATGCCCCCTCTCCTATCAGCTTCACTTGCTTGGTCCCAACAAAAGAGCAGCCATCTCATCTTCCTCACACAAAAAAAGATTTGCCAGTGCTGTAAGGGGAAGAGAGAGAGAGAGAGAGAGAAGAGAGTCAGCATGACTTCTTCCAGACCCCCCTATATTATTTATTTCCTCTGTCCTACATGTCACCATCCATGTCAGCATGCCAAGCAGGACAAATAGAACTGACCCATTTGGGGATAAAATAACAGAGCCTGTACAAATAGAAAAAGAGTTGCATGGAGGAGTGAGGGATGCAAGGAAGCAGGGCTGTGCAGGGTTGAATAGTGGATGGTCGGATTAGGGTTAGAAGCTTTGGTGAGGCTTCTGTCACACCACCCTCTGTCAGATTCCTTCATCTGGGTTGTGGTAGCTGCAGAACTGGCTCCACAATTAGAAAAATAGAAGAGTGAAAATATGCAAATCTACTCATGGTTATTTATTTTATTGAAAAAAGGGATTTTTTTTAGGGTAGATTGGGAGAGAAAAGGTACAAAAGTGTGTAAAGACTTAAGATCACCCACTCACAGCATACTAGGAGCAAGTAATTGCATTGTGTGCACTTATCAGCTAATTCTTTATATCAGCTGATTCTTTGTGTATACAAGTGATTTGCAAATTACCATCTCAGTATATGATTTCAAGTGTTCTATCTAATAATCAATTCTGCTGTATAATCTAGAGTATTTTTTTTTACCATTTTATGATTTATTTCATTTTTCAAAGAAATTTTTATTGAGATTAGGTTCTTTGTGAATTTGGGTTTTAATTTATTTCTATGGAATTATTTCATAATCTTGGAGTAACTACCATGTCATTTGCAATGTTTTTTTATTATTTTATATTTTCCCATCAAATGCATTTGCATTGCATTGGATCCACATAACTTACAATCAATACATCTAGCAGTTGATCAAATTATTTTAAATCTCTTAAACTTGGAAGGTAGATTTTTTTGCAAAGATCAATTGTTTATACATAAATGTTCTTTGTCTTCTTTTCCAACTAATACTATTAGCTAGTTTATTTACTAAAAGAAGAATGTAATTATTTTTGATGTTAATAAATAACACAACTGGTAATATATTGAAACTTCTAATTGCACTTAAATCCTTAAAACATTGACTTCTATTCTTCTATGTTACAAAAACCATTATTATTTTATTTTTTATATATTTTAAACTAAGAAATAACTTAATCAAAGTTGCTATTTGGAACAAACTTTTGTTACTAATCAGTTCTTACAAAGTTCTAATTTATTTAGTTGATGTATACTATTTTATTGATAAAATTCTTGTTACAAATAGTTATTTATTTATTTATTTATTATTGGTACATCAACTAATAAATAAAAAAATCCTCCATTAATTTGTAAAATATTTTTCATATATATATATAGTAAATGACATCACTTCTATTATACATGAATTTATTTATTTATTTTTATCAACAACATAATGTAACTCTTGCAACATGAATTTTGTATTTTTAATTGTATTGATGTGTTTTTGTGCAAGTGTAGGCATAAGATTGGAAATCAAGTTAGTACAGATGCACATCTTTTGGTTGTGTGAGAAGTACTTGTAAGCCTGGTAATAATTAAAGAGATTGATCTTGTAGGTGGAATATAAAAGATAGAGTTGTATCCATAAAAAAATTTTAAAAAAAAACTAACCCATTCCTTAACTTTTAGCAATTGAAGTATTGTATAATTTTTTTTTATACCACTATGGTAAAAGATGTCTTTGTAAAATTATACCAAATTTTCTTATTCTAGTTGGAATTTGGTCTTGACTTTGTCAAAGTTAATTTTTTTAAAATTATATATATATATATATATATATAATTTTACTTTAGTTAGAAAATATATACTTTGATCAAGGAATATATATATATATATATATATATATATATTTATTGGAGATTTTTATTTTTATTTTTTGTTTGTAGTGTAGAAAGAAAGTTGAAACATAGTGATCTATTTAATGGAAGTACTACAATTAAATATTGTTAACTACAATTGATTTATCTAAAATAATTAGATGTGCTGAACATTAATAGTTAAGTTTGATTTAAATTTTCTTTTTTCATGTGTTGCATCTCTATTTTGTAAGTGAATCTTTAATAGTGGCAGATTTTTTTAACAAACTTGTGCAATTAGGTTATGTGATGGTTGTGCTTGAGCAACTTTAACTTTGTCATAATTTTTAGTTAATCCTTACTGTATTGCAAAGTCATGTATTTGCATAAACAAAATCAAATAAACATTCTCAATCACAAAAGAAAATTCTTATACTTGATTTGTATTTCTTCAAATCCTCCTTATTTGAGAGGTATCTTATAGATCACTTAAAAATACAAAAATTACCTTCTAATCCAATTGTTTTATAGAATATTTTTATTTAATATATATTTTTAGAAGAAGATGATTTAATAATATTTTAAATCACTTTCTATTCTACATACATTTACTTAATATTTGAAAAATAGTATTTGTTGTATAAAGACAAGATAAAACCATTATGCCATTGTTTATATTATTTCTGAAAAAATCTTAAGGTATTTCTAATTGTATATCTATAATTTTTTTTATTCTTTTTGTTGCTTAAAGCATATATTACAAAAATGCCTAATCTATTGCAAGATATGTACTTTTAAGGTATTCTATAAAAAATGAAAAAATAAAAATTTCACTTGGATATTTGATTGAAATTTATTAAATTTTTGGTTTTCAGTATTTTTAATGTTTGAAATTCAATATTTTTATTGATGCGTAAATTGAATCCAATTATAAAATGCACATTCTCAATTCTTGCAACAATCCAATCAATAAAAAGCATAAGTTACATAAGTATTAGTTAATTATCCATGACAAAGATGATAAGTTCATGTCATTATATTACAGCCCTGAAAGATGATTATGGGCAGTTCAAATGAACTCCATGATGAACAAAGTTACTGATATGTGGTGGAACTCATCAATGGAAAGCCAATGGATAGTCTGTACAAAGAAGCCACACAAACAAGGCAAAATGTTGTAGAAACCATACTTTACACAATTCTAAGTAATGAATTAATGTGGGAATTGTAGAATCTTTTTTTTGCTATGCACCTGCAGAGAGTAGGATTCTGTGTTGGAACCAGAATCTGTTTCCCATTAGAGGTGAAAAGAGAGCAAAAATGTGTCCTATGCTTCAATTGAATCTTCAAATGCATATGTGACTAAGTGTGTGTATATATGTATATATATATATATATATATATATGTATATATGCTAAAAGGCTAAACTATTTTTATAAAATACATTTCTTTCCAAAGTCAATTGGCATAAATTCTTCAGTTTATTATTTATTTATTTATTTATTTTTAATGTCCAGATAGTTTTCAAAGAAAAATAGATGTAAACATTTGCAAACATTTGAAAAGTAGATTCACACATTTGCATCTTGTGACTGAACCTTAAAATAAAACTTATGATAGAGTGAAAAAAAAAAACAACACAATCTTTTTGCAGCCAAATATCATCAATTGTTTACATCAATAACATCCTATGGAATTACTCATCACATCATATAAAGAAACTTTAAAATAGATTGGTACAGAGGGTCATTTCAACAAGTTAGAGTTATTATTTTAGTTGATTCTTTTTTAAAAAAACATTTATGAAGATGTACATCTTATATTTTACAGCCTGAAGAATATTGCAACACATGTCTAAATTGATGATACAAAAATAACAACCATTCTCTACAAAAGCATGCATAATTTAATTCATCATCTATTTATAACGATCTGAATCAAAATAACAGTATATATATATATATATATATATATATATATAATTGTGAAAAAGCCTTAACCAATCTTTACCTCTATAAAGAATAAACAGAGGTAGAAATGATTAATGAATTATATATATATATATATATATATATATATGCACACACACATAGATATATTTGTATTGAACTTGGTGACCCAATGTTGCTACCTTTATTCCCAATTTCAACTCTTTGCTCTATTATTTAACTTTGGTTAATTACTTGATGGTGCACTTTTCCAATAAATTCGAAAAACCAAGAAAAATAGCAAATTAATGCAGTCTAATGCTCCATACAGATTTAATTTATTAAGAAATAAATTTGCACACCAAGTTCAATATGAGTACCCTGCAGAGAGTGTTCAGCAGCTGCTGTTTGTTTGTGATTGACTGAGTCCCAGAGTCAAATTCTGCTCTCCTGACATGCCACAATACTTCCACATGTGTAAGTGTGATGATGCAGAATGAGTGCCCCTCCCTATTCCTTTGTGAAAAGATTCCCAACTCCTTACCCTGAACAACACACCCTTCTCACTTGACCTCATGCCCAAATTAGGGTTTCTCACCACAAACCCTAAAATATTAACCCTTGCATGCAACCATTTGGGCAAGAGATGAGCTTTTGAAAGATCAGGAAGAAAAGTGTTTTTTTTTTGCTCACAGGCTTGGTTTTGCCAGCCCATGGAGAAGGGACATCCTCCAGCCAGTGAGGAGCTGATAATTTTTCTATGCAAGGGACACTGCTCACAATCTAATTTGTGGGCTTGGGGAGGCTAAGTCTAAGTTTGAGATGGAACTTTGAGGTATATAAGTTCACATTTAAAATATTCAATATTTTCTCCAGTCACAGACTAAAAATAACTACACACCACAACCCTTTTGTGTAATTTATATTTTAGCATTCCTTTAATTCCATTAAACTACAGCTAATTAATCAAAATTCTAAACTAAAGTTGTGGGTCACCCACAACCCTTCATGTCTAATCCACAACCAAGAACCCAATCTCCAACACCAACCTAAACTCCAGTACATATACGCAAATGCATACGCATATAAAATACATTTAAGATACGTGATATAGACTACGTTGACCGCTTTGACTGGGCTTGCCCCACCACGCCGAAGCCGCAAGAATATAGACAGCTGGCGCGCTCTGATAGGTCGATCAGTGGGTTCGGACCCGAGGCTGAACCAGCGAGCTCTGCTGCTTTTGACAGACTCGTGCTTTCGCAATTTTATTTACGTAGATATGGAGCTTCTGAACTGCCTGCGCCGAATGACCGCGGCGGCAGCATGGGCCACTGCGAGCCGTGAATTGACTACGAGGTGGGTGATTGACGAGATACAACATCGTGGAGCTGTAACTTTGAGCCTGCGTGAAGAGATTAGCAAGCAGTGATGGGTTCACCAGGTGAAGAGCCTGCATTCAAGCACCCGATTGGTCTCAATCTGGACTCGCCGCGTCGTCGCCCTTCGCAAACCCGAAGGTCTGTTCGTAATCTACTGGTTACATGGACCCGTCCTCGGTACAGGAGATCAAATACGAGCCAGAGAGCGGTTTGAATGCCAGAGTGCCACGTTCTTCTGTACACACGAGCAGCCTGGGGGAGACAAAAGCCTCCGACAGTTGTATTGATTAACCCGTGAGGGCGCGGCAACGTTTACTTAGCACACCCAGATTGGCTTCGCGTTTGATTCTTCCCTCCCCTTGCGCTGTTGACGAGCTCCCTCGCTTTTTCTGGGAGTGGTGGGTGTGCTTGGTTGCAGCTGGGTCCTTCTCCCTCCTGTCTCTAGGTGCTGAGTTCGTCATGGTTTTGGAAGTCTCACCTTGCGTGTAGCATTTGGAGATTATGTCCAGGGTGTTGGCGACCAATTGCTGGCTTTTACAAGGGTGATGAGTGGTGGGACTTTGCTGCAAAAGGAGTGTTCTTGTGGTGTGTAGTTGGCTGGCTATTCTCATGCGTGCATGAGCTGGGACGAGTTCAACTCGCGAGAGGAGGCATTAAGCTCAGAATTTCTATGTTTCCTGTGGAATTGGTGTGGTAGATGATAGTGGTGTGTGAGTGAGGTGATGCGTTTACGGTGTTGGTAACGTGGTGGAGCTGGATGGGATGAGAGATATCATGGGGGTTGAATGCAGGGTTGAGGTTCTCTAGTCGATTAGCTTCGTTTTTTTGAAAATGGGGAGCAATGAGAGGTCTAAAGGACCAAATTAGCCATCTCTGTTGAGCAGTTTCGGAGGTCTAGACGAGATGAGCGCGTGGTTTATGGGGTGTGATTCTCCTGCGACCTGCACAATCCATTCTACTTTAGAAAGGAAGCGAAAATCATATCCAGCTGCTCAAGTACATAGCTCATGCATGGGGATGGAGGCTTCTGTAATCGCTGCGGGCCAACCATGTTGAATCCAGTGTTAATATCAAACCCCCAGAGTAGAACTTCCAGTTTTACGAAGATTACACAACCGGCGTCCCAGTGATTGTTCTTGTGCTTTAGACCGTTCTCTACTAAATCAATGCGGTCCTGGGTTTGCACGCACTCCTCTCAGTGCAGCAGGTCTCGACATACCATAAGGTACTGATAAGACTTATCGAACAAACTCCTTCAGTATCTATGCTTTGAAACTTTTTTTTCGTCAGGACTGGACTGGCGACGGCACCTAAAATGCTACATTGCATCCGTCAAGCCTTGTAACTCGTCCTCCTCCTCCGAGTCACAACTGCAACTGTTGAAAGCGAGTGAAAGCCATGAGGGGAGATTACGACAACGTCGAGTACAATCTGGTGATTGATCGCAGGGGCTAGTATGCAGTGTATGCTTTTAGCCGCTGTTCAATTTGCCCATTATCATAGTTTGACACAATAAAGGCAGAGCATCGTGCTCGTTCTCTGGTTACCCTTCCAATCCTGATATTATTTGCACTGGCAACCATTCTCTCATGTTCTGGACACACTTTCTTCCGGGCCTCTGCGATAGTAAAAGTCCAATCTGGAAACACATTTCACAGCACAGACTACCCAGGCAGTCTAGAAAACAACACCTACGTAGTTCGAAAAACTACCTTTGTATCCACGAATATAATAGCTCTGTGCGGGAATTTCAGAGGGTAAATGTTTCGTGATAGAGGGTCGTGATGAATTTACACCCAGCGATACCAAAACATATTACTGTATTGTGAACAAGGCTGCTAATCCTGGTCCTTGGTGATCGCTGTTGTAGAGACAGGTTGCAAGGGGGCTCTCAACTCACTGTTCAGCGTTTAAGATTCCAAATAATAGTCCGGCTTATGCAGTCTAACACTGCATTGCGCTCTGCTGTGAAAGTTGGAGACCACGGTGGCAACATTTCAGGTATCCTTCGTTTGCCCTTCCACGTAAATACCAGCATGGCGAGTCCTACGTTTATTCATTCACTAAATCCTGAAATAAGCGCAGATCCACGAGACATCAAAGGTTGGCTCGCGACATCTCTATCATGCGTAGACCTAGAAATACTGTCTGAATTTGTGAGCATCTGAGAGGAGAGTTGTCGTGAACACCAGTATCAATGTTCATATTCTTGCAATAATAGATGTTATTGCAGACAATCGCAGTAGTGCAAGCAGACCACATTTTGTAGCGAGGAAGTAACAGATTTGGGGCACATCCACAAGTTCGAACTTTGTTCACATTTGCAGATAGATTATCTGAAATGGACAAAAGTGACTACTCCGAAGTGAAGGAGCTCATTACAGGCAATTCCAATTGCCCGACAAATTCTCCTTTTGACGGTGAAAACGCAGTCGTCTGCGGCTTAGCAAAGGACGAAGCATTTCCGAAGGTAAGTCACGGGAGCAAGTCGCATTGAAAGGCTACTCGATAAATGCTAGTTTGCTCATCCTTTCAATCCCACTGACTAGCAGACTGACCTGTATGTTAATTGCCTTAGGGTGGGCATCTCCGAAGCTTCAGAAAAATTGGAGCAGAAGTTGGAAACAGACACGACTTGAAAGGTAAATTTAACGCACTTTTTTTTTAAGCTTCAAAATGATGTGTCGTGGTCGTTATTTTTTACTGAAGAAGAAGTGAAAGCTTGGAAATGACTGAGTTGATCCACTTGTGAGGCGAAACTTGAGAGAGTTCACTACAATCTTTGATTCAATAAGATTCTTGCAGCTACATTTACCAATCAGCGATCTGAAAAAGACACACGTGGGTGGGCGATGGTGCACGATGTTGGCCATGGTCTCCATTTCTCAGAAGCAGCCGCCGATATGGCCTTCATAACCAAGAATGCACTAGCATTGCGTGATGCACACTCGAAGGAATCTTTAACAGCCCCCTTCAAATCTATCCAATCTACTTCAATTGAGAAGTCGGATGAATCAAGGGCAAAATCGCAAAACGGAACCTTACCTACAGCTCGAGTAGCAACTCAAGCAACTTCTGGTAATATGGCAAGCCATGGACCCATTAACACCTTTAGCTTCAATTCCAGCCGCGGGGTGAAAGCTGCCACCGAAGCTGAGCCATGCAACGATGACAGCAACTTTGACAAGGACAGCACGGTGAGCTTTGATTTCAACCGGGCCGCTGCAAATCGATCAGTGGTCGGCCCTCTCACCAAGTCCACTCCGTCAAAGTGGGATGATGCTGGGAAATGGCTGTCCTCTGGTGAAGCGGTACCTGCAAGAGTAAGGTCTAAGATTTCTCCTCTTTCTGCTCTATCTCAGACTGGAGCTCAAGCGATCTCTGGAAGGAAAAGAAATGCGAATCCCAATCCAGAAGTAGATGGGCTCGATGAAATAAACGGAGTTGATGACTCTTCCGGGGAGAATTGCTTCGATGGAGGTGATATGTCATTGGAAATTTGCAATACATTCCTAGCGGATTGTACAAAGAAGAAGGAAGTGCCACGATTCGCCTTCATGCCTGCAGGAAAGCCTTTGCCATTGCCGCCACCGTCGGCAACAGTGGATCGGTACCCGCTGGAGGAAGTCTTTCGGTGTGACGGCAGCAGTGCGAAAGCTCCTAATGAGCCATACTCGTATCATAATGTGAAACCGACAGGTCTCATTGCTGCGCCATTTCACCTTTCTTGTGCAAAATGCTCCTCTAGTCCTGTTGATAAAGCTACATCTTGTTAACGACTGTGAACTTTCAAGCACAGTCTCCATGACCACTAGGAACTCTGAAACTCATTTCTCAAACAAGACTTATGATTAGTGTAAAAAAAGAACTGACGTCCACATAGTGTTCGTAAACCTGAGTTTAATTACTACAACTTCGTAAGCTTTAGAAGCTTACTTACACTTCGTTGTTTTGAAGTACTGATAGGAGGACGTCTCATTTTTTACAATCGCAGAGACTCATGGAAAGCTCGCAGGAAAGGTCGACGGAACGACTGATCCAAGCCCGCTACCAAACTCAACCGACACATCTGTTTATGCCGAATCAGGTGTAATCAACATGCGAACAGTCTGTATGCGCGACATGGGCACCGAAATGACCCCCATAGCGAGTGTTGAGCCATCCTGCACTGCCACTCCGTTAATGGCAACTACGCCAAACCTTGGAAGTCCTGCAAACTCACGCCCTTCATCCCCAGGAAGGAAGAAAAATAGCACACCTGCAAGCACCAGCTCCACAGCCAGCAAGGCTGCTCCCAAGTCCACTGAGACAAAAACTGTTTTGTCTGGGAGAGACAAAACTAGAGCGGAGATTCTGGCCTTAGGTACTCAACTGGGTAAGGCAAACATTGCAGCGTGGGCCACAAAAGAGGAAGAAGAGGCTGATGCTGCTCAAGCTCTAAAGGAAAATCTGGAGATACAGGAAGTGCGCAAGAATTTGTTGGCTAGTCGAGCTGCTGCATGGGAAGAGGCGGAACATGCAAAATTGACTGCCAGGTACTCTTTGTTTACCACCAGCTTCAAGTTTCTAATGGAAAATGACGTATCTCTTTCATTAACGACACTGGTACAGTGAAAATTACTTGCAGATAAAGTCTAAGATTTGTCAACGTCTTAACAAAGAATAACCCTGATCTTACTAACTTGTAATGTGCAGATTCAAGCGTGAGGAAGCCAAGATTCAAGCATGGGAAAACCATGAGAAAGCGAAAGCTGAGGCTGAAATGCGCAGAGTGGAGGTTCGTCTCATGTCCTTGCTTCTGCTTACATCCGTCAGGATCCAGCTCTTCGTCTCAACTCCTCGATTTATCATGGTTAATTTTACAGAAATGTGGTTACGTCGTAAACGCCTAAGCGAGCTGTCTAGGCTACTCTGACAAATAGTATGATTGTTGCTGTTATTATACATGTCACTAGCAAGTAGAGAGTGAATGTCTTATTCGATTCAAGGCTGCCCTTGCAGGAGTTAAAATGAAAATACCAATGTCGGGATACGTTGTGTAGGCATGATTGCAATATGTGTATCAGGTAGCTGAACTGATTGGATGAGAAATCTGACCAGGTGAAGGTGGAAAGAATGCGATCTCATGCACATGAAAGGCTGATGAACAGGCTGGCAGCAGCCAGGCGACGTGCCGAGGATCTCCGTGCAAAGGCTGAGGCCCTTCGGTGCGAGCAAGCAGCTAAGACAGTCACAAGGTCTGAGCACATTCGCCGGACGGGAAAAATTCCAATAGCTTTCTCCAGTCACTTCTGTGGGTAAGATTTAAATTCTCTACCGATGCCAGCGTACTTGGTCCAGAAGCAGCTCCAAAGATCGCCACGGAAGACAGCTGCACATCACATCGATATCATCAAATTAGAATTCCGAACACTAAGCATGGTTTGCTGCAGTCTAATCTGACATGGTTTGAGTTAGTCACTCTGTTGGAACTACAATTCAACGGATGAATACACACCCGATATCAGTACCGAGTTTGTGTTGCTTAGGGTCATGTGACCCTTGCTCACTTCAACTGTTGAAAAGCAGCAATTTCTCCACTTCCCTGGTGAAATCGTTTACTGATTAGACAACCGGCCATCGGGTCCACTTTCTGGTGGAGCTTGTCTGATAACCAGAAACAGTGAGCCTGGACAGCATCAAGTTAGTATGAGAGTCTCCCAGATTTTATTTTTTTAATTTTATTTTTTATGTTTTTCTTTTGTATGCTTGTTTTGACCTTTCCTTTTTCTTTTCAATTTTTCACCTTCTACTGTTTCTGCTCTACATAAATCTGATTGGTACATCTGCAAATTTTGAGTGACACAAAACAAGGACCACTGTACTAATTAGGTCTACAGTAGTTACGTCAATAACCGAGTCAAAGTTGTAACTACTGCTGAAAGCAGGAAGGTAGTGTTACTTGCATACCCCTGAAGCTAGAGACGTGAAAACACCGCACTTTGCGGGTGATGACGGCAATAGCACAGAGATAGGATCAGCATCACAACATTTTTGTGTGCATAATTTTTATTCGAGATAAGCTGCTGTAGTCTTCACATTGTCCAATCTGCACCACGTCCAGTGATTTCCAATATCGAACGTTTACACATGAATTGTACTGATCTAAAGTGTTGATGATGTCAACAGAATTCGTCAGATCACAACGTCCAACCTGGATACCTGTGTATGACTTGAAGATGAAGTATCTCACTGCAAACACGTATCAAACGTAATTTTTTGTACAAATGCCTTACACGATCGTTGCGAAATGAATTATTCTACAGTCAAGTGTGTTACAAGTTCCAGGAATTTAGCTTTCTCACGAAGATGATATGTTCTCTATGTGTTATCAATTTATCTCCAGATTTATTTTGCAAGGAGATGGCAGCTACAAGAAAATGCTTACTTCTTTCATGACAAATCCTACCCATTCCTCACATATCCTAAGGTAACTAAGTCAATGCTAGTGCAGGAACAGTGCTATCATCAATTCAGAGCATGTCAATCGCCATATTCCACTAAAGCACAAGTTAAAAATGATTAGCTTCTTTTCTGAATAGCTTACGAGCTGATAACACCCACCTTGTTCCAGGGAGGAAATATACGTAAGCAATCGCAGTACATTGCAGTTTTGCATATGATGAGCAAGATATGCATCCTGATATTATTTCCATGGTAAGCATGCAGAAATATAAGAAATTCAAAAAGCTCTAATTTCTTGGCTCTGGCGAATGAGTCGTCGACGCTAACAGTAATCTCGCCATCGACTTAGGGCTATCTACCACCACACGCACCAGCACCCTGTGAATGATGGTATGCTCTGCTTCCGCAGCACAGGGCTCACACCAACACAGCTCATGTGGCAAACCCTGCAACGCCTCTTATTAATGCAAAATCCTTGTGGCATTCATGTACCCTGCGGCTTCCCGGGTGCTGTCACCAATCCAGTGACCGTCAAGGTGGGACTTTAACGCGCGAGTGCAGCAAAACCTTTGGTCCATGAATTGCCTGACCAGTTGTGCGTCGTCGTTGACCTCCTCAAAACAAGTCATTAGAAGAATGAGACCTGCATATGCTACCCACTGATACGTCCCGCTAGTTCTCACACTGCTCCTAATCTCCTCATCCTGTTGCAGATCCCGACTATACACTCATCTAATGATCTTCCACAGAGATCAGAAAGTATCCGAAACCTTCACCATCTATCCCACCTCAACGTCAAACATGACTGTGACAAAGGCAACCCTTTGAAGATTTCCACGACGTATCGTTTGCAACAGTCATACTTGCCAAAGAAGCTTCAATTCCTGCTCATCGTGTGCACCAGCTCTCGATGAATTCCCTACGGATAGCAAGCAGATGTGACGCTCAAATGATGATTCGGAGTCATCGAAGGGAGCCTCTAAGATTGAGTGAGGGACGAGTCCGGCGACGCCAACAAGGCTCGAGGCCTGATTCACAGATTTTGAATTTTCGTGATTTCCGAGGTGCTGTGGGCTGGCGCCGCTGGCTTTGAATTAACGCCGACACGATATGGATGAAGGTGGTGCAAAATGTGGGATGGATAAGGTGGCAACTCCTTCGAGTTACACACGTTTTATTATTGGATTTTTAGTATTAAGGAGATGCGATTTGCATGTGTGGAAAATTGCTTGTTGTCAACCCATACATATACATATATATATATATATATATATACATTCTAGTATTGGGGGCATTGCTTTGCATTAGGAGTAATATGTTAAACCAAGTTATACATGTTTAATAATATGTAATAATGGATCACAATCCAAACATAACTACAAATCACATAAACATATTTTATTATTTACATCTTATAATTAAATTAATCTTAAATAATTTTATAATATTAAAAAATAAAATACCTTAAAAATATGAATATATATATATATATATATATATATATAATTTTTTTGATAGAAAAAGTCATTTTAATTATTATAAATAGTTTTATTTCTTTCTATCATTTTTTTATTTATTGAATATATGAATATAATTAATTAACCTTTAGATTATATTAAAAATTTATGTCAGGAATTAAAAATAAATAAATTATATTATTTACTTTAAAAATATTTATATTTATATTTTTATGTATAATATATATATATATATATAGTTATTTAAATAATTTTTCATTTTTTGTATTATGTAATAATAAATATCTAATAAATATTATATCTAAATTTATAATAAATATAATTAGATTTTTAAAAATATATGATTTTTAAAAATAATGTAATAAAATATTATATTTTATAAATAATTATGAGATTTAATAATAACTACATAATTCTTGGTAGCTAGTATATATAGATGCAAGATTGAGGCCATCTTTAGTCTTGTTAATACCTTTCTTGTATTCTAGTCTTAGTTCAAGACTCTCTAGTTTTTTTGTAATTGGCAATCGCTATTTTAATTTCTCTTCATCTTATATCTATTTCTTTTTTGTTTATTTTATCTCTTTCAATAATACAAAAGTATATTTTCTTTTTAGAGATTTGTCTTGATTCATGTCCTTGACAAAAAGATGATAAAATAATAAGACAAATATCTTACTAAATTTAATATAATTTTTTTTTAAATATTAATTTAGAACTTTGAATTATAATTTTAATATTAAAATATATATATATATATATATATATATATATATATATTTAAGAATAAAAAAACCTTAAAATATATAAATATAAGCTTTTTAAATCAAAAAGAATAAAAGAGGGGAGAATTAGAAAGCTTAAGTACAAACAAAGAAAAAAAATAACATTAATTAAGTAAAAAAGATCTAAATACAAAAAAAATTACAAAAAAACAAAAAAAAACAAAAAAAAGAGTCCCACAAGACTATTGAAAAAAAACTCAATAAAGATTAAACCACTAATTTATTTTAAAAAGTACATTATCCAAGTAGTCAAAAAAATACTAGATCAAAATATAACCAAAATTATAATAATATTTTTTTTACTATTACAAAAGAAAAAAAATTATTATAAAATAATATAACAAAATATTCAATAAAATTTAATTAGTATAATACCAACTTACAATAGTTGATTGGTGTATTAAAAAAAAAAATTAATTCAAAAATAAATTAAAAAATACATAACAAAATTAGATGGAATTAAAGATTTTTATTGAAAAAAATTGACTGCATGTGATACCACAAGTTAACATATATACCAAAATTAATGATTAAAAAGACATAACCAAAGTTTAAATTTATCATAAGTCAATCATAAAAAAATATGAAGGTAGAGAAAAATTGATATTCATCATATTGTTCAAAACAAATATATACTTAAATACCATCAAATAGAAGAAATAAAAATAAATAAATAAATAATAATATTTTAACTTATAAAAATTACCTCTAAATTATTTTTTAAGACTAATAATTATATCTTTATAATAAAGAATAATTTTTACTATAAAAAATTTCTAAAAACTATGAGATAGGAACTATCATAAAATCACAAAGCTACATAAAGTATCTTTTTAAATATTCTTGAATACTCTAAAATCTTATAGAATCCTCTAGAATCTTGGAACGCTTTTTTAAGATCTTTAGATACTTCTAAAATATTCTTAAAATATTCTTTAAGATTCTAAAATCATTTATTATTGTCTAGACATTTTCAAGAAATTTTTGTAGTTTTTTATAATTATTTAGGACCTTCTACAATTTTCTGAAGGTTTTTATAGAAGCTTCTTTAGACGTTTTATATATTTCATAGATTTTAAAACCTTCTCTAGAAGCATAGTTGCAATTGTACAAATAAAGAATTAAGATTGGATTCACTTCAATCTTCTGTATATAAATTTGAAACAATTCAAGTAAATTATTTCTAAATTTTCATCTAAGCTTGTTTCTAATCTATTATCTTGTTGTATTTATACTTCTTATTCTCTTGGATGTTTGTCTTTTGTAAAAAAAACCATCATATTAAAAAAAATTAAATTTTTTTATTTTATTGATTAGATTGTCTTAATAAAAATATTTAATTTTAAACCTAAATGTAAGCAATTTAAGACATTATTTTTAAAAATAAGATAATGGCCATGCTTCTAATGCTTTAGCTACTTCTTAGTAACATTCCAAATAGAGGTATTTTTCTTCAATGGTTTAATATTCTTACAGCAAAATGGATGTGGTCTACAATACCAAAAAATCAATAGCTAGTCCTCCAATTAGATTTTTAAGTTTTATTTGAATTTAAATTAAGCTCTATAGTTAGCTCTTCTATGAAAAGATATTTATAAATTTAAAATAAATTAAGAGCAATTCAAACATTTATTCTTGATCTTAATTGATTTTAAGAATGTAAGATAGATAAGCTTTTTCTCGAGACTAATGATTCCAATGTTAGTAGAATTTTATTTTCTTGTTTATCTTGTAGCTATATAAATTGGACAACAAGTCCTAATTTATACATATCATATTTTTGAATAATATTAAAATCTCAAAGATTCTATTATTAATAATTATCAAAATAAATAAATAAATAAATGACTAAATTTTAAAGAATATCTAAATATTGAATAATTTTGGAAATAAAGATTGTCCATAATGATCCTAATATATGAAATATTTAAACTTATAAATATGATGTGTATAAACTTGTGTAAATGTTTTAAAAGAATATCTTATCTTTCTTAAAACTTAACATATATATATATATATATATATATATAAAATAGTGATTTTCAATCAAAATAATTTTTTTCAAATAATTATAGTATTAGTAAGAAAACATAGATATTTATATATTAATTGAAAAAACATGTTGGTTGATAATTGTAACACATATTTTAAGTTTTGTGCTATTCTTTTATAATTTGTTTTATATGTTAACTAATAAATACTAAATTATAATAAATTTCTAATAATTTGTTTTATAAATCTTTGAAATACTATAATTCTAATAATTCTCCATATCCATTTATTTTATCCTAAGCTCATAAATTAATTAACTTGTAAGTTAATCATTTCAATGATAAAAATACCAATTTGGATAGAATCGCCACATTTGTGCATTATGGTAGCAATTTACCAAATGTCTTAAACTGCTCAGTAACTGTGAGTAGAAAATCACACTACAGGTGTTTTTTAGTTACTTTCACAATTAATGAATACTATAAGAAATTATTTTACTTTGTCTTTAACTTAGATTATGATCTATTTGTCAAAAAAATCATTCATAATTTCTTAAGTCTTTGTTTTAGATATCATACTTTACAATATTTCTAAAACAGAAGATAAAAATTAGCATTAATTATATCTCCAGTCTTTTTCTCATGTATGAATAAAATCTAAGATGATTTTATTTGTTTTTATTTTCTACTGCATTTGATAAATACAAAAGGCCTAATGAATTTGAAAATAAAATTGACTACAATGTTATTGATGATTTAATAATTAATAAAATAAAATAAAATAAAAAATAAAACAAAAATTCATGGAATATTCTATATTGTATATGTTCATAAGAGCTATGACTCAATATCATTTACTATAATAGTTAGAGCCCACATTTTTTATGTTTGTTTTTATCTAAAACAAATGAAACTTATAGAACTTGCAACATAAAGCCAATCCTAGCTTCATTTGTTGCATTATTCTTGTGTCTAATATATTAGACATTTTTTTTTTGTCTACTACTCACATCTTTTGTTTTATGGTGTCAACATCATAAAACACCTTCATTGGATAAATCAAATATTGTTGTTGTACATATTTAGTCTTTGTGTTGAATATTGTTTCCTCCAATAATCTTTCAAACGATAAAAATACCTCAATATTTTTTCTAAAAAGTGTAGATGAATATTTTACACTTATTATTATTATTATTACTCTAAAAACACATATGTATATATCCAAGTTTTAAATGTTTTGGTAATTTTCCATGTGACTGTCACATGTGAATGTAGTGATTAGATCAGTGTATCTCTTGCTTTAGTGGCCTTCTATGAGCAATCATTTTATTAAAATAACCCACTTCATTTCTTCAATACTTTGTTTTGTGGAAACTTTATTCTTGTTATCTAAAAAATATATACATACAGATGTGATACCTAGTAGTTAACCCTAATATGTGATAATTGTTTTAATTGTGGATTTATTGAGGAAATTCTATTTACATACTAAAAATCAAATAATTCACATCATTGTAACAACCTGACTTCACATTTGTTTATATATCTATTTAATAATATCATCTCTGGTTTTGAATACCATAAAGTTTTGCATGTATTTGTAGTTAGTAATGTCTATAACTGCTATAACATGTATGATTTAGTAAATTACTAGTTCTGTTATTGATTTTCAATATTTTAATTCTTTTGTTACTTGAAGGTAAATAAAATAAACTAGCATAATTTTGACTAGATTTTTCATTAATATTGTGCATAATGCAAAGAATTCTTCATTCTTGGTGTTTGTTTCTTTGTGTTTTAGTTTTTTGGTTTCTGTGTTTTATTTTTTTGTTAGTTTCCTCAATTTTCTGTGCTAGGACAATTTGATCATGTGTTTGAGAAATATTAATGTATAATTAATGTCTTAGGAGTAGTTTTAAAATTACATCTCAAAATGCTTTTACATGCAATAAATACATAATCATCATACTAAGTTGAGGTATGTAGGTTTATTAATGTCTTGGTTTCTACATAAATCAATAACCATGATCTTAAATAAAAATTATGAACTTTTTAAATCTTGATATATATATATATATATATACACACACACAAATATTAGCAAGAATTTTTCTTAGAATTATATATTAATTTAATACATGTAATATAATATTTTATATTTTTTAAGATATATAAATTTAAAACAAATAAATATTATATATATATATATATATATATATATATTGTAACAAATTTATTTAGTGAAATTCCTAAAAACAATGTAATTTAAAAAACATATTAGAAGGAAAAAGTTGACATAAATAAGTATAATTATTATATATATATATATATATATATATATTGGACTTTAAAAAAGGCTTCATTTGGAGATTTAATTTGACAAAATTAAGAAGTGCTATTATTGTGCATCTTCTTCTAAAATAATATCAACTAATCTCACAACATAATTATGGCACTCTAGAGAGAAAAGACATTAAAACACATAATTTACATCTTTACATTCTTAGAATGTTAAATAAATTTCTATTTAGAAGTTTAAATAAAGAAAAATTATAAATCATCAAAGACAACAGTTTCTTGGGACAATAAGATTACACAATTCTTTTACAAAACATCAAAATTTTGAAGAGCATGATTTCTTTCTATTTATAATAAAGAGATACAAAATTTTCTATTATGGTTTTTGCAACAAGTAGACAATAATATTTTGTTTGGTTAAGTTGATTTTGGTGATACTTTTAGAAAATATAATATGAATTATAAAAAAAATCTATTAAAAAATCTTAAAGCTATGTATAGGATTTCTTGAAAATATGTAATAAAATAAAAGCAAGTCTTTATGGTCCTACAACAAATACTTGAAGCAGGAAGAAAGAAAAATAGAAAGAACTCTGTATGTTAATTTTTTATTTCCTTTTTTTATAATATGCTACAGATTATTAAAAAGGTATGGAGTGGTTCAATTAACATTAATTCCTTATGATTGGTGACTTCTATCTTCTAGTAATTTCTTAGAGTGGCTATATTTATATAGATATGTCTTTGGTTTTAATTAGCAATGAATGAAATATAAAAATTATTGTCCTTGGTTTAACTTTACCATCAATAATAATGTGACAAAGAAGACCACATGATTACAATGGATGATGAATAATAAGGTGGTATTAAAGCCAAATGTGGTTATGTCATGGTTTAGGTACTATCATTTTAAGACTTTACACTTAAGATTTTTAAATTTTTTTAATCTAACCGTAAATGATCTTAAATTTAAACATAGTAATAAAAATATTCTTATATATTAAATTACAATGATCAGAATTGGAACATTGATCAAATTTTTAATATTTTTGTACATAACATGTGTAAAATTATTTATCTGCATAAATTGTTTCAACATCAGGTTTGCCATTACTTTATTATAAACTGGTTGTCCCAAACTATGAGGATTGTAGACTTCTCACTTTACAAATTGCTAATTCTATTTAATTAGTTTTTTAAAAATCAACTAAATATACAATTTATTTTTCAATCATATATGGTTTTAAATAACACATGTTTGTAAATTTCTGAAATTTTAGATATTTAAAGATGCTCAAGGTAATCTAAAAATAATATTGTAGCTTTGACCATTTTTCACATATTTTTAAATTCAAATGCATATATATATATATATATATATAAACATACATATATATATACATAACTGAATTCATTAAATAAAAGTTATAGATAAAACAACACATCAAGAAATAAATAAGATTTCAAAAACAAGTAAAAATCATATAAGAAAAAACATCACACTAGAATATAAATAAATAAAAATAGAAGCCATTGTTGAACTGATTATTAAAAATAAGTAAGTATCAAGAAAAAAAGTTTTAAAAATACAGAAAAGTAATATAATAAAAAGGTGATTTTAAGAGTTTAATCTTTATGATATTTCAAAACTATTGAATAATTTTTCTTTTGTTATTTAAATTTATATTGTTCAATACAACCAACTTTGAAGTTGGATTATTTTTTTGTCAAACTAATGAAGACCGAAATTAATGTTCTCAATATATGAGTAAATGAATGCATGCAAACCCAAACAGTTACTAAAAAAATGGATTGATATAAAAATGAGTATCAAGATACCTATAGAAAAAATATATAGAGAGATTTGCAAATTACCTCTTATTTGTAAAATAATAACTAGAAATACAAATTTATATTTAAGTCCCATAAAACATTATCTCTAAATATGTGTATATTGTAGAAAAAACAATAATATTTAGTTAAAATGTAGTTTTGAATATTTTTCAGAAAGCAGAAGAAGAAGAAGAAGAAGTAATATTTTAGAATATAGATAAATACACATATAGTAAAATAATATTTTATAAAAAGCAGAAGAAGCAATGATTTCTTGTTGTTCAAGAGATAAAAATTCTAACTAAAAATTCCAAGAATATTTTAAAATATTGGAGTAAATAAAGGATCTTTCATTTATTTTTTTATTAATAATAAGATCATTTATGATGTAATAAAAAAATTTGGATATGATTGCAAAGATACATAATTATGTAGAAAAGATTGTCCTTACCTTTGCAATAATAAAATTGTATGTCATTCATAAAAAATACGAATCAAATCATTAATTACAATTCTATTGAATCACATAAAATTTAATTTAGAATATACACAATTTATTATTTTGAAATCGTTAAAAATAATAAGAATAAAAATCAACAATTTTCATTATTTTTTTTTGAAATTTCATACCAGACAAAAGAATACTATGCTTTCAATGTTCTAAGATATTTCTGTGGCTGAGAACTACAACTTTTTGTCTCCACACATGATTGTCTCGATTGGAACAACGATTTTCATCCACGAATTCATTTTAGCGTGATGAATGTGGATAATAGTCTGGAATGTTCCTGAACTGGTAGTACGTGGCTGAGTTGTTGAGGTCGTCGACCAGTGGTCGGAAAATCCTGTCTCCACCTGATTATGCGTGAATCCATTTGGTTAAGGTTTTGAGTTATCGTTGTTTTCGTGGCATTTTGCGTTTATCTCGGTAACACGAGATGATCGGTGTCTTCCGCGAGAAGGAATGCTGAAATGGAGGTTTTCTATCTGCACACAGAAGCACCTTTCGCTGTGGAGTCAGCATTGCGGGATAAGCGCTTGGATGGACTTCGGATGGATAAATTGCCGGATGGGATTCGTCCTTTCCATCTGCATGGTCCCACTGCCGTTTGGACGCTAGGTCCACAGAGAAGCAGACTTGCCATCCATGGGATAGTTGTCAGATTTTCTAATTGGTTGCCATTGCTGCATCTCCATGAGTGGCCACGTATGGTCCCCCTCTTACTGAGATTCACCACCATTAGAAAACTTTGAGAGATTCCTTTCGCAGATCGCTTATGCACCACTTGAGGAGATTTTGATACGCAGCATGCGCTTGTGGCTGTGTTGACGTTCATCGTGTGTCAGAATAAGCTTTAATGCCGCTCTACATCTATGGATCCGCGGTGTCTTGGAGCCTGAAATCTTCTGAATTATTTGTAGGTGGAGTGCTTGTGTACTGAGATACTCTTGGAGTGTTTGTTGTCTGCGTTGCTGTTGTTGGAGTATACGCTCGCATGACGGGCAATTGCAGCACTCTCGATGTTTCTACAGCCGGCCGAGCTTTTGCGTGGAGAACGGAAGACGTACCAATGTCTGCCAATTTGACTCGCTTCAGGAGGGGGAATCAGCTTTGTATGATTCGGGCCACCGTTGGAGCATGTGCGTCTCGTTCACAACCTACTTCCCTCCCGTCATACTTTCTTCTTTCCTCTTCAAAGCAATGAGTACCTGGAAAACGCAAGGATTTGTATTCTGTTCTCAAACTTGTTTTCATGTTAAAACCAGTCTCTGTGATCAGTTACTATATATGCAAGGGACTCTCGGTTTTCTGGTTGGGAAAATCAGGAGCAATGCTTCCGTCCTTTCTTTCTTGTGAGAACCCGTGGGCATTCTTTCTCGTGTAGCGAAAAATCTGAGTCTAGTTATCAAGATGGATACATCTCTTCAATCTGTAATACCTGAATATGTATGTGCAGAGTGAGGAGTACTGCTTAGACGAGGGAAAGAAAAATGGCAGCACAAGCAATGATGCGCAAAGCTGCGCCATGCGCAATGCGACAGTTAAAATGCATCACAGTGGACGTGACTGGCACCTTGATAGCATACAAGGGGCTTCTGGGAGACTACTACTGTAAAGCTGCCAAAGCCGTGGGCGTCCCTTGCCCCGATTATGATCAAATGCACGAGGGCTTTAAGGTTGCGTACACAGAAATGGCCACAAATTATCCATGTTTTGGCCAGGCCACCAAGATGTCTAATAGAGATTGGTGGCGGACGTGCGTTCGAAACTCTTTCCGCGAGGTATCTCACCCTGACACCCAGAATTTGATCAACTTTCAGAATCAGAGCTTGTAGTAGATCCAAAGTCTTGTTTAATGGCCACCAAGATGTATCGTCCTGTTTATCTCGGTTAGGATTTCTCACTGTTTGTGTCTAATAAGATATGTCTGTTTGGTGCAGGCTGGCTATGACTACAGTAATGAAATCTTCGACCGTGTATTCAAGAGAATCTACGCCATGTTTGGGTCCACTGCGCCATACATGATCTACTCCGACGCGCAGCCTTTCCTGCGATGGGCGCGAAAGCAGGGGATTGTAGTAGGAGTGGTGAGCAACGCAGAGTACCGGTACCGTGATATCATATTGCCGACTCTAGGTCTTAATCAGGGTTCGGAATGGGATTTTGGATTGTTCTCAGGTATCGTCGGAATTGAGAAGCCCGACCCTAGAATTTTTGAGATTGCACTTAAGAAAGCTGGTGGAGTAGCCCCTGAGCATGCTCTACACATCGGAGACAGCCTTGGGAAGGACTATCTTCCGGCTCGAGAACTTGGCATGCACGCGATGCTACTAGACAGATTCAAATCCAAGGAAGCCCGCGTTGCAAGGGAGGCTGGTGTGCCTGTGTTTCCTGACCTCTCAGATGCACAGAACTTCATTATTTCGTGGCAAGATCAAGCAAAATGTGCGTCAATGCTTTAGCTATCTTAGTTGTTTCTTGCTACGTCCCTTCAAACCAAACAAGAAGTGTATCATACAAGAACGGAATGTTAGTGTCTGCTTAGTAAGATGAAGATATCACTTCACAAGCGTAAGATGTGCAGAAATGAGGTTGCGTGAGTCTTTTCTCCATCAAGCGGCCATGAAGAAGCATATCAACAATTTTGGACGACTATCAAGGGCTATTTCCAATCCTAGGGTGAAGACACTTGGTCTCGTATTCAACATGTGTATTTTCTGATTGTAAATGAGGTAATGAGTGACCTGCTGCTCCGAGTTTCTTCTGAAATGTGGTGATCACGCGATGAGCGCTTCACTGCCTAATTGTGTGTTCTTCCGAGAGTTTATCTGTTAGAGAAAAGTTTTCCAGGACAAGCGTCTGTGAAAGATCTTACTATGTCCAAGTAATGAATGTTGCCAAAACTTTGAATATATTTGCAGACACGCGCTCTGAAACTGTCCATGCGTGTTGTGATTTTTTTATGTTAGCGTCTTTCGTCGGCATGTGCGTGCTGTTCGGAGATAACAAATCATTCACCAAGGATGAATTTTCCTCGTGCACCGAACGCGTGGTAACTCATGTTTAATCAATAACCCCCATATTTACTGCAATTGATAGTCTATTCAAGATCTGATTGTGCAGGCCTGTCGGCAGTCTTTCTGAACAGATGGGGGAAGAAGTTCCGAGTCTACTCACAAGCTAATTGTGGAGTCAAGGAAAACACCTTCACGACGAACTTTGACAGTCCTATCAGGGAGAAAAGCAGCATGTCACCTACTTTTAAACCATTTGCAACGGAGAATTCCTTCCACCCTTCTCGAAATTGCACTCTGTTCACATTACCGAATATTCTAACGCTGAGATTCACAACAACGAATTTAGACCCTGGCCCAAGAAGAAACACGTTCGCTTGAAATTTGTCGCCGTGAGCTTTCACGAAACGAGATGGCAACTCCTGACAGCATCACTCCACAAAGCAGCACTTAATCAGCCACAGGTGTGCTGAGTCAACAGGGTTAATAAGGTTTAGAATCGCTATCGTTGTGCACACATTCCGAATGTCTAAAACCAGGAATTGTGTACAACATACGTCCAGCTTGCAACTTGCAGATAGGATCTCATCTCCAACACAAGCAGCGGATTAATCTTACCAGCCGTATGTCACTTCCGGAACCTGACTCGGGAACGTTGGTTCCTGTTAGCTTCTTCGTGAACTGTGGGTATCTGTAATTCAAATTGATCGCAGAATTGAGTCCTAGATAATCGATGCAATTATCTTTCCACAGGAGAAGAGGTTTCATTCCTTTGACGGGTTTGACCTTCGCTCTCTCGGAATAGGTCCACTGCATCGGCTCCGCATTCAAACAGTTTGCTACTGCGTTAAGGTTGATCCCATTATGAGGTAGTGCACTCGTTTGATTCGAAGTTACCTCCGGCAGCGTAGGTGCTTCTGAGATCATAGAGGGGCTGTCAAGCTGACTTTCATGGTCTTTGCTGGACGAGACGAGGTTTCCAAATGCCGCCTCCTCATGTGGTTGAGCACAGAGAAGGACATGAAAACTTGACCTTGCCACCAGCTGGAAAACTACCCGGTCGCCCATCCGTAAGCAATTCTCCGTCACAAAGTGTTTCCATCCATGAGCCATGAAAACGTTGACATTTTGTCGGCCATCCCTACCTGCGCAGGTTCTCACTTTGAGCATCACACGCTGCGGACAGCCATTGGGTCCTGTCAACGAGATCACTGAATGAAGCTTATTGCCGTGTTCGTTGATGAATTCGATAGGTATTCCCTTCATGCAGCATTGACACGCACTTGTTAGTCTACCAGAGCAGGAGCATAACCATGAAAGAGTTCAACGGATCGAAGAGAGAAAACTACAGGTAATACACCGAGGATTGCGGGACCTCACCAGTCGGTCATTTCTCTCCGTCATCGCCCGTGTAATCGTCTTCTCAAAACAAGGTGCGTCAAAATTCTGCAACATGGTTTGCACATCAATGTTGCTCAATGGAGGTGAATCTCCTGTTCTCGACATAATTTACTACATGTGTGTTAACACTACATCTTATGCAAAAGTACGCAGATATAGCATTCCCACCTTCGCATATTACTTACGAAGCTGACTTTCAGATTCGTCATGCTGGTGTAGCACATCACTGCAAAAACAGAATAGATGTGTTTCTGGAGGTGCCATTAACTCTACCAGTACGCGGCGTCATCACAGTCCTTACACGGAAATGATCGCACTCTGATGCTTTCGAGTCGGACATCATGATGAAGGTATGCTTTTCAACTTCCAGAGGAATTAAACTTTCCAACAAAAAAATTGCACTGATGTACATGTATTGAAACATAACCATAAATAAACCCATTGTTACAGCTTGTCAAAAAAAATATTTCAATGGAGATTCTAAGCTCTTGCAACAGAATAATCACTACAACTTTTGTGCCGTGTTCATTACGTTAAGTAGGAGCATCGCAACAATTTCACGAAATTGGGGTTGTTTTGTTCCCCTCGTCTTTTGTGCCTCACAAAATTTCATAAAATTCTGGAGTCTCACTACCATATTAACCTTTTTAGTTGCAAATCTATTAAGTCGTTGCCAAGTGTGAATTCCTTTATAAACGAGGCTGTCAGAGCATTGCCTAATATGAACGCAATTGCCAGTTCTCCTCGCCATGCTCAGGTCTCTGGACTCCTTGCAAACAGAGTAATATACCCATGGAATACTTGTTCCGTAAGCTAGCCCGCTAGCAGAAGCTTATCATCCCCCTTGCACACACGTTCATTGTCCTCATACGATGAAAATGTGAACAGAGGTGTTTGCGGCACCAACAACAACTATTAGCCCAACCAGGAGCGACGTTTGTGTCACAGTGTGACTATTCCGGCATACATCTTTTAGGGGAATAACCAGTTACATTACTTTCGTGAGAGGCAATGGTAATACATTACAACATGACTGAAAAGAAAAATCATTTGTCAGATCATGGAGTCAGATCCATACATCACGATGCTCAACGGACGAAAGTATCCGCACCAACTCTAGCCAAGCGCAACAGTCTCTTGTGTTCAGAAAGCCAAGATTAATCAAGTCACAAACCACAGGAGCAATGGTAAGCCATCAATTCTCGCCACCTCTTTTTCCACTACGTATCTATACAATATTTAGTATTTTGGTTTCTCGTTGATAAGTCATGGACATTGGAAAAAAACGAATTAAAAAACTTGAGCCAATCGGGACGAGAACATGGGCAGCCACTCCTTTGGGTGCTTTCGCATTCCGACGAGAGATTGCTGCGGCACCTGTGCTCTGAAGCTCCGAATGGCATGTTTGCTATGATGGTCCTTGCGTGCCCACTGGGTGGTGTGGTCCCTCTACATTACTGCCGCTGTTGATGACGTGCGAAAAACCAAACCTACTTGCACAAACTATATAGTTAGCTAGGCATTTAAACTACAGGGTTCCACAAGCACTGTCAGCAAATCGTTGACTGGATTGAGATGCTGAGTATTATGATTTGCAAATCATCAAGCCGGATGTGTCTATGTAAAGCAAAGAACTTGCTAAATGGCAATGTGATTTCTAGAGACTCTAACCACAAGAGATGGTAATGAAAATCAATCCAGGATGGAAAAGTTCAGAGAAACCTTGCATAGAAAAGAGCGCATTTAACCACTCTTTTTCAGTTACTATCTATGTATATATATATATTTCTTGTACAGCTTTTATGCAGTGAATATATCTATATTTGCTGTCATCAGGTCTGGACTTGATGAATGCCGTTCATGTCAATTGACCTTGCGATATCTCTCTTGGGGATCTGATAAGATACCCAAAACTGAGAATTCAGCCTCCTATCTCCCTTAGATAGGCAAATCTTTAGAATCACGAGAACATGCCTTAATTCCGATAAAGCAGACAAATCGAATGTCTGTATAGTTACAGTTCATACTTCAAACATATCCTTAGTGAAAGAATAACACAATCATAAGAGCGGTAAAGTAAGAAGTTTCCGACTGGATTCAGGGTCCAGTTAGGCCATCTTCAAAAACAACCTAAACATGTTTCTTATCAGAACTCGAGGCGAATGCGCCATGTCTGGCACAAGTATCCGTGGCCAAATTGTCTCCAACTGGTAGAAGTTCATGTGCAACAAAACATGACGGTGGTGAAATTGGATACAAATAGGACCACATTTTGAGATCTACAGAATGAAACCCTCAAATCATAATTAAATCCCACAACAGCAATATCATCAAGTCAAACATCCGAAGAAGATATTAAGAGTGAGGTGCAACACACTTGATGTCAACAGTATTCGTTAAGCCAGCAGTTAGTGTTCCAATCTGCAGATTAGGGTTCGAATAAGATAGAGTGGCGTTGGGATGCTCCAGTTCTATGTTGCTCAAACTTGTGGCAGAAGCACCACCTGTAACCCATCATCACCTTATAACTTCATCACAAGAATACATACTACAAGAATCATCAGACGTAATCATGTTCCACCTTCCCCATCAGAATAAACTTGCTAGCAGACACATAAAGCAAGTAGACAGGCAAGATCATCGTATAATTCGTTCGTCCATACAACAACTTAAGAGAAAACAATCAGCAACTAATCTTCCCAGTATGACAAACTGCACACAACGAAATGCAGCCTTCAAAGTAATAGACTTTGCTGTTCCAAACGTAATATTATTGTCATACACTGTTAATTGCAACGATGGAGACAAATTTACTCTGCTAGATATAGTAGTGCAAGAGCTTGCCACTTTGACATGAGGCCTACTTGCGATAATTGTTCTCTACATGCGAATCTACAGACCTGCTTTTGTGCTACAGAACCTCCGCACTGCTGTACTTTGACCTGACTAACAAGACCTAAACCAAATGATTTGACTGCGAAAAATTCTGCAGCCTTTGTACAATTCATTCTCACAGTAAGAGGACTCAAAGCACTTGATATTTACAGCTAGACGCAAACAATCGACCATACAACTTGAGAAAAAAAAAGTGAAATCTTTCTCCCTGAGCACCATGCCTTTGACATGTTACGGTGACAATCAGTAAGATGCCTTTTGTTTCGAAACTCTAGAACATTCCATCAAGACAACATCCTCGACCCCTGTCACAAATATCAATAAAACACAACGCAAGGTTCACGATTATTACTGGCTTGGCTTCTGGTTATCATTCTCGGCAGCACACCACAGAACAGGGTGTCCGGCGGAGTCAGTGGAAGGAGACCAACATGTGAGCAGACATCGTAGTCCTGTGCTCATTCAGGACTGAGCCAACTCAGACTGTTATGCCTGCCAACTGGATGTATTGTTCTGATGACGTGGCTGACGAAAACTACAGACGATGGTCGCGTTCGGCCAATTCCTCGTTCGTCTAGTGGTGAAAGTCTGCTTCAGTTTTGGTCGCCTCTCGCTCCTCGAGGGCCCCGGAGCATTGCATTCGATCGCGGTGCTCGTGCGAAGCAGAGCTCCATGATCTACTGTGTAGTATATTCGCTGCATTGCATCAAAGCTTTGCAATTCTAGTCGACGCCTTTGAGTGTCGGGGCTAGCCTCATTGTTTGTGGAGAGTTATTTTGGAATAAATTGCTGATGTGTTATGAAAACACGTTGTTCAGTAGAATATATTGTATAAACTCTCTTGTTAATGAAGGAATTGGTGAATGCTGTTGCGAATGACGATCTGTAGGGGTTGAATTCTTTAGGAGGTTTTTTTTGGTAGATAATTTTGATGTATAAGGTGAGAGGTGCGTTAGGTGGTGAGTTAATTGGTTGGCTAGGGTACAATGATGAACTCGAGTGCGTCTGTGCAGCATTTGTGTTGTTAGATTCTGCTATCATAGCCGGGAATAACAACAATGGCGCCAGTAGCGGACGCTAATCCTCCATCGCCACTTCAGCCGCCGTTAAGCCATAAGTCCATGGCATCTCTGTATGAGGATGATACCTCGGGACCTTTGTGGTTTAAGAAGGACGCATTTTCGAATGCTTCTTTTGATCCAGAGGCTTATATCTCAGATCTGAGACGCTTTGTGCCGTTTGAAACCCTAAGGGCTGAGCTTCG